>CADDXX010000368.1:232438-368455 GCA_902810485.1 Alauda arvensis | reverse complement strand
TTCTCTAATGTTATCATTCATCAAAATGGCGTCGGTTTTCAGCATCTACCAGTCTTTTTATTTAATATCCACGCTGGGGCTGCACAGCCGTGACCCTACGGAGGCGAGGAGGGAGCACAAGGGGCTCCCGCAGCCCAGCTATCTCCCTCGCCCGTTTAAGGATGGGCGACAATAAATGGCAGCTGGAAGGAGACGGCAAACGCTCTTCCCTCCTTCCACATCCTCGGGGTCGCAAGTTGAATTTCAGCCTTGCCGTGCGTTTTCCTCCTCCTTGGCCTCACTTCCATTGTCAGCGCGTACACGGCGTGTGTTTGCCGTGCCGAGCCGGGGGCGAGGGCTGGCTGGTGGCGGGGGGAGTCGCCCCTCGGCTGCGGGGACTCGCTAGTTAACATCCTGCTGTTCCTGGAGGAGATGAGTTATAACGGGACCAACATCTCCTTTATCCGTTTGCACTGGAGTCGTCATAACAATGCACCGAGGCAGAGGTGAATTTGTTTGCCCAATGTTGAGAGCAGCGGTCTGGCTATACATAGTGCATGGTTCCCCAGCTATGGTAATACGGGTGGGCACCACTGTCACAGACAGGCACYTACTGAGACGCTTTATAGTCTCAGGGAAGAGAAGTAATGTGAACTTCGATCATTTCTTCTGCTTAGGGGTAAAACAAACAAACCAAACCAAAGAACCAACTTTATGAAACAGATTTCATGATATTTTGACATCCATGCCAATGGGACACTGCCATAATTGCTGGGGAGAGMACAAGTCTGGGGAACCAGTGTATCCCTATTGCCTTGCACTTCTTCAGAGACAGTTATGTAGTCTCTTCAGAGACTTCAGTGTAGCCGGATTTAACAGTGGCATGAGGGTACTGAAAATTCTGCAGTTTCCAAATCAGACTGGAATCCTTTTTTCTTTCTCGCCTCCATTCATTCTATATATTTTTTCCTGTTTCRGTGGTATGCTTTGGTGCTAGTGATGGGTAGAGGACTGGCATTGTCTATCTCATCACCTTTTAAGTGTATTTAAAATAAGTGACTTAGGCTTTTGATCAATTGGGAAAAATTCTTCTTAGTGTCCTTTAATTAATGAGCTTAAAAGAGATCATTGTCGCTTAAGAAGTGCTAAAGGAATACATGAGGATTACTTAGACAAGTGATTCCATCCTCACCATGTTGAGTTGTTCTCTTGGCAGTGGCTGAAATGCTTGGAATAAAACCTCACTTTTTGGGTGGGTTATTTGGTAGCAGAGTAGTCCTTTTGCTCACTTAAGAAGAATGCAAGCAATAGCTAATTGCTGTTCTCATGTGTTTGCTAATGACAAACAAATAGCCCATTAGAATTTACAGTTCGTTCTTTCCTGGTTTTGTCATTTCTTTTGCAGTATTTCCAAGCAAGGTTGTAGTTGTCACTAACCACGTTTTCATGCAGGGCTTTAGTTTTTTTTAAAGGGTCTGATCATTTCCATGTGTAGTGGTTACCATTGCAAAGAAAAAAAGAAAATCTACCTTTGAAATATAATTGCAATATTATTCTCAATTTTTTACTGAATTAAGGAACCTGTGTGGGTTCTTTGCTTAGAATAAATATAGATATTTTAAACTGTCAAAGGCATARTCTAAACATCTCATGTATAATGACGCAACTGGTTAGATGTAAATGCATGTATTAGTGGAGGAGTTTAAAGATGTAACCTTTTGTTTATTTCTGGGTCTGGGGAGAAAAAATGACAATTTATAAGCCATATTAACCATGCATATCTCAATTTTTCAGAGGATGGCCAGTATTTTCTAAAGGTCCTCATACCTAGTTATGCTGCTGGATCTATAATTGGGAAGGGAGGACAGACAATTGTTCAGTTGCAGAAAGAGACTGGGGCCACCATCAAGCTGTCTAAATCCAAAGATTTTTATCCAGGTAGGTGCAAAAATTAGCCAATTCTTTATTTTTAAATTCCCAGGCATGTATGTACATGTCAGTGTGTTTCATATATTGATGGTTAAGCTTCCAGTGCAGCAGGATGCATTATGTCTCAGAAAAGTATGTTTCAAAGTGCAATTGTGAATATAAATATTCTGTCTGTTTTGGCATATGGAATGAACTGAACTGGACACTAACTGCTTGAAATAAGTTTAAAGTAATTTRCAATATTTCTGCAAAAGATTATTTTCATTAACATTGATTGTTTTATKTTTTATTTTWAAAAAATCTAGCTTTAAGKAACCAATGTGACAGGTGGCGTGAAGATAATTGTTCGTTTGAAGTTTCCAGACATTGTAATGGCAATTAAGCTAGAATGAGTAAAAATGAGAGACTGCCTCGTAAAGAATGGGCCATTTACTTTAAATCCATTATGTACCTTCTTTCTGCTTCACTGCTTTGTTCATTGGCTCTGGAGTGAAGTAAAGAGGACAAGTGCTGCTCTTTAGATATTCTTTATATTATGTTTATCGTGATGGTAGAAGAAAACTCTATTATAAAACTGAAATGAATGAACTTTGGATGAATAAAAAAATTAGCATTTTACATTAGCTGTATTAATGCACATGGAAAGTTTTTTTAATATTTGAGTATAACAGTAATAAATACTTGAATTAGCATTCCGCCTTTATAAGATTTTTGAAGAGGGAGTCTTATATAATGATAGACACGATTTTAGCTTCTGCAGTTGAAAAATTGGGGTTTTTTTCCTAAAGATGAACAAATTAGCATTCTGTAATTGAACTTTGCTTTAGAGGACTTTCTAAAAACTGATGCAAAATAACGTAGCTGACACTTCTGTGTTTTGATTTTGTTATTTTGAAGAGTTACTGGTGATTTAGAATTGAGTTGACTATTTTCTTTTGGAAAATAAGAGCTGCTTTGCATTTGTTCTATTTTAACTAGATTGACTTCTAAAAAATAGCAAAAGCAGTTGATATGGATGTAAACAGAACACTAACATTGGAGCATTTTGCTTTCCTGTCCTCTAATTTTACTGTCAGGCAGAAGTGGATGACTTTTTATTAACAGAGATGTTTTGGTCTATATACAAATAGACTGTTGATGTGGAAATTCTAATGCACCTGTTGTACGTCTCCTTAATGAGTGTAGTTTATAATACTTAAAAGTCAGATTGAAGTGTTGCATGTAGAATTTTTTTTTTCCTGTTGAAAGTTACAGTTTATGAACTGGTGCTTGTTGCTTTTGAAGCTTTTTTCTTTATTACTTTTTTTAGAAAGCTGGGAAAATCAAGATCCTTTATTTTGAAAGGTATGTTAGGATAAAAAAAAAATCAATGTGGAATTGTGAGAACTCTTGGAAGAAATAAAAGCATTCTAAAGAGCTTGATTGCAGAATTAATAACATAATCTGGGTAAAGAGCTGCAATACTGAATTAAATTCACTGTCAATAGATGAAAATGAAATAGATTTTCTGCATTATACATGAGGGGTTATCAGATATGCAAGGATGTTGCAGAAAATTGGTGTTTATGAAGAATATTCCAAATACCAAATTACGAGCCTTTTCATTTTACTACAGTTTATTTACACTTACTTGGAAGGGACGCTCCAAAGATTAGATCTTTTGTTCAGTGCTCCAGTATAGTTCCTCTGTTTTCTGATTAAATCACAATTACTTTTTTTTGTGTGTAGGAAATTGTAAAGATGCAGCAGTAGWAGCAGAAGAACCTTTGAAAAATAAAAAATCGCGAGCTAGAGTGACGTGAGAAAAACGTTTGCGTCATAAACACATTGTCCCTTAAAATCAGCAGCAATAATATAAATAACTAGGGCAGGGACGCTCAAACATTTTCACAGTAACAGGTGCCAACGAAGTTCCAGTTTGACTTCATACAGTCTGCCTTGAATTTGCAGCCACATTGTGTCATATGGAAAGTGAGTGTTTTACGGAAGTTGGTGACTGATACCTGCTAAAGCATGGAACAGGGATGGGAAATGGATTCCAGCGTGGCTAGCTCTTGTTAGTATTTCTGTTTGCGTCTGACCACAAGCCCATGGAATTTTTGGAGGTCCTGTCATTCCTCGAGTTGATGGCTTTTGGGTTTCTTCCAGACTCTCTTGCTCATATAACATTAGGGAATACAAACCTTATGAAAGAGCTGAGATAAGGTTATGGTTTGTTTTTCTCATGAAGTTTTTTAAGCAATTATTTTCCTAACAGATGTTACTTAGTCCTTACCTCTGATGCTTGTGACTACAAATATGTGTAATGTATGCTTCGCTGTGGAATGTTCTGTCGTTGAAGCTTCTATGAAAGTTTCCTGTATTTCCAAAAAGTTTTAGAAAAGTGAGTAAGTTCCTATTTGGAAAGGAGGAAGGTGCTTGTAATACAGAAGTTACGAGTAGTTCCTATGATCTAATAGTGTTTTTTTCTTTTCCCTCTGTGATATAGGACTTCAGTATGCAGACTGATTTCTGTTGGAATTAATTTTGTGCGTCAAAAGGTGACATAATTACTGAAGAATTATATGGCAGCTCTAATTACAAGACATTGAAGGAAAATAACAGCTTTGCATTGAATATTTTAGTTTATAAGWTAGGAAGCAGTATACAAATACATTACTGTCCACTACAGTTTTATTTTTGAGTAYGCAATTTATTGTTCTCTTTTCAGATTACCCGCTGACTTTTTCTTGTTGTCTGGGCTCCTGCAATTTGGCTTTGGATATTCTGATTCTTTTCTGTTCAGGCATGTCCCCCAATACATTTTATTAGCAGAAATAAAATTAAAATGGCAAAATATGCCCTACTTTTAAACTAAATGGTGATGATCCTTCTACATAGAAAGTACAGTGTGTATTGACTACTAGGTTTTGGTTCAAAAATTAAATCCAGATTTAGCCAACTTGATAAAGAAAGTGGCTATTCTGTGAAGCTATTATAATGTATGGTTTTTTGAATAATAGAAGAAAGATTATTTCTGTTGTCTGAAGCTGTCATTACTCATGTGTTTATCCTTCTGCATTTTAGTGAGCACTGGACTCAAAACTACTCAGGCCATGTATATTTTTCCCTTGTGAATGCTGCCGTACACTCTTTCTCTCTCCCTCCCTCTCTCTGTGTTCCCACCCCAGTCTCTCACATATGCACAAAATTATGTTACATCACATCATGTTGTTTATCTTGCAACAGGATCTTGCCTGGTCTGAACTTGGTGCTTGAGTGAATTTGAACTTGGTCAGTGTTTTTCAATTTATTGGAATATGATGTCATAGGTGTACTTAAATTAGATCACATCATGAGCAGAGATTAATAAAAGCATAATTAAATGGGGATAAGGTTTTACTGGTTTTAGCAATATATTAGATGTGTTGCTCCTATAGCAGARTTCTACTGAGTAGTTACATCAATGTTTGGAGAATATAAAAGGTGGGGATTTCCTCTCCCATCTCATGCAGACAGTGTATGAAGTATTGTGTGTGCTTTTACCAAGGGACTTCTATTTTTAGATGTTTTCTGTTTAAATATCAGGGGGTTTTTTAATCATTCATGTGTTATGGGAGCTAGTCTAGCTAATCTGTGTGCCAGTGCCCTTCTGAAAAGTCTCTTATTCTGACTCTTAAAGACCTTTCAAAAACATTGAATGTGTAAGTAACACATTAAGTTACAGGAATTTATAATTGATAATCTTGCAGCTTCATTACTCCTATAAACTGCTAGGAAGGAGAAAGGTGTAATATATCAAGCTTGGCTCTCCATTATTATTTCCTTTGTAGAAATTGAGTTTATCATGTTAATTTATAACAAAAATAACGAAATCTAGTGAGGAAAGAAATATTTTTAAAATCAACAGCTGAAATTAATGGTGAAGTGAATTACTGCTTTTTCAGCTATGGAAGAAAAAAAGAGTAATATAGTTAGAAGTGAGAATGGCTTTAGTTTATTAGCTGTCTTTTGTGCTGGTTCCTTGAAGGGCTTTGTCATACATCAATAAACRCATTTAATTTTTTTTTTATTGATGACCCCACTTTTTTTCCTGAAATGTTGACATTAGCTAATTAGACACTACATAAGTATATATYTAAGATTATCAGATTCTGTTGAAAACATTTACTTATGTGAGTAACTTCAGAGATAATGGGACTGAGGAAATTACTAAACAGTGAGTAGAGATTTCAGAGGTGGAATCTAGAGCTGTATAGATTTTTACAGTAATCACTTATCTTTGTACTAGTTTAAAAAGAAAAAGAGACCAACCACCAAACACTCCCACGTGTTGATTGCCAGCTGTTCAGAGAGATAATTCTCAGTTGGACAGTTGTCTGTTGCCTGGTTACTGAAACAGAATAAAAAAAAGTTAGCTTGTTAGCCAGCAGGGCTGTAGTATTTTGCATTTAAAAGGAGGCTGAAACTGAATATGTAGCATAGTAGGGTCTTGAGATTGTTACTTATCTAACTTGTCCTGTGTACTATCATTTAGCAGATTCTAATYTGGTAGGCTTAGAGAAATTTTGAGAAGTTAAAGTAGAAATTTGGTACTGATTTATTTCTACCTGTAGGGGCTTATTCATGTTAGTGAGTGARTCAACTTTGACTTTGTAAATGGCTTTTGTTTGCAAGAAAGTGTTGTGTCTTGTATAGAAAGGTTTATAAGAATTTCTGACAGATTTGGAATGRTTAATCTAACTTTAATAAATGATGCAGACTAACAACTAACTTTGTTGTCAAAACAACGACTGGAGTGAGGACAGCTGTTATGACAGGGAAATGCTGTGGTTTAACTTTTCAACATTTTCATTGTGATTGCTTTTACCTAAGTTTCAATATAATTGAAAACCGRAGTATTTTCAGTAGGTTAGAAAGCTTATGTAGATGAAGGTGCTTCTAGTAAYCACATTGCTTTTTGATGAAGTCAGGATTTCTGTAAAGTAATTATACATTAAAAAAAAGATAAATAAGACTTAAGTTTTCCCCTTTCATGAAGCTTAAAATTTCCATACAATAATTCAATAGTTTTTTTGTAGATAAATCCAAGTTTTAATGGATTCTTGATAGAGAATAGGTGTTTGAGATAATATTTAAAAAATATAAAYGGGGAATGTTTGAATCTTGTGTGGTAAACAAAACACCTGCTTTGCTTTTCTTAATGGATGAAACCTGTAACAAGCGATGGCTTTTTCAAATACTCTTTGATCTTGTTTGTTCTTTAATTAATTTCATTAGCTTAGATATTGTCCTCAGCAGTTGACTTGAGAATTTATTTTGTCAGTGATCAGTAGCTTTTTGGCTGGGGAAGAAAACCTTGGATTTAGTGAATTTGTCAGACTGGCCTCCAGAATTGGAGCATAGAGTGGCTGGGGAAGAGGCTTGCACCTTGTGGCTATCATATTTCTGTCTTTGGACACAGCTCTCACATAAAGTTAAGCAACAATAAAGATTTGTCTGGCAAATATCTTGGAGGCTCRTTGTTGCATCTTGCAGCAGTGCAGTCAGCTTTCCAGTCCATCTTCGAATTTAGTTTTTCTTAACATTTCTCAGTAGGCCAGTGGGAGTTAATGACTTGGTGAGGAGTACTGTAGCTGTCAGTTGTCCAGTGCTGGAATGCTGCAGGTAATTGGGCTGGACTGGTGAGAGCTGTGGCCGTGTGCTTCTCACGTTGCACTGCAGCTGCTGTTGATCTTAATTAATCTGACCCTCAGAGAGGCTGCAGTGTCATGGTATAAAGCGCAATGCATATTCGAAATTGGAAGGCTGCTTTTCTGACTCTTATTGATGGCCATGTTTCTAGGTAGGCCTTTTGGTTTTTCTAATTGGATTTGTTTGACACTAGCATAAAATTCTTAATGTACTTCAATCCAAAACTGTGGTATGTTTTTCCTGTTTAATCAAATCTATCTGTTAAGTTTATGAAGCTGATGCACGTGTTTTTGAAATGTCAGGGTTATAATGGATTTAGCAAAAATATTTCTGTTTATTCTGACAACTATTGTCTGTGAATGAAAAACAGTTATAACGTGTCTGGTATGAATTTCTGGTGTAGTGTAGTATGTTCTGTAGTGGGAATGCTTAGTGTTTGTTTTATGTAGCCYAGTCTTGTGGTTAAGGACTTCTGGTAGCATGGAAAYATGAAGAGTTGGAATTTGGTGTTGGCAAATCAATGAGTGTGCTGTGCATGTGCAAGGTTTTTAATTCACTGTTGAAATATGACAGTCTTCATTCTGACTACATCACATCGATTTAGGAAAATAGCAGGTTCCTTACAATTCACCCTGGTATTCAGGGTAAGTTTCCTTCCCACAGAGGAAATATCAAATATACATATTTATACTATAATAATACATATATACCATACTATAACCTAGAGATCTTGTAGGTGTTCCAGTACAGATTTGTGTAGCTCTATTCCAKCCTATTTTTGTTTTGGTTTCAGGGGTTTCTCCATCCCAACTTGTGATTATTCATGGCATTATAAAGATCAACTACATTGCTTGTATTTTGATTAAAAATAGAGAAAAGATTGTCAGAATACTTTGCTTTAAATTTTCCCCATGTTTGATAGACACATTAATTAACACATAAAAATCACAAAATCTAAATTTTTATCCACCCCTATGAACTATTTTCACTTTAACACATTGATAATTATGTTTGAGTCTTACTGGAGTTTATATTAGGTGTGCTGCTCTCGATAATAGCCAAGCATTGCAATTCCTTTGCAAGAACTTAACTGATSTGATTGAAATGTCAGTTTAAGGCAGTCTTTGGAGACACATCCATGGAAGTCAGCTCCCAACTCTACAATGCTGGCATGCTTCTGTAGCCTTTTAGTATGAATTTGTCACTCTTTGCTTGAGCTAGTCGTTGTTCTTCTTGACTTCTGAGTTGCAGTAAATTTGTGTAAGGTTTAAGTACTCTGCATAATTGATGGACAAAATTAAATCTCCTTTGTGAAAGGTTGGAGAACGTAGGTTGATGTAGGTGATGTGGATAACTGGGTGTGTGACCAGGTAGCACGTGAAAGAACAGTGTRCTAGGGACTAGATTTAAAGTTAAACATTGGTGTTATGATTGACCTGGGGRCAGATCCCTTGTAAGTGAGAGATACTCTTGTCAACTTCTGTATATGAAAGTGGTTRTATAACATCAGCATATGTTGGATATAAAGAAGTATGAATCTTGGACGAAATTTCATATTTACCTGGTCTTGTAGGTTTTGATTTTGAAAAGACTAAACATCTGTTTTTCATCGTTGATCTCTCACTGCATCCTGCAGGGCCTGTCATCTCAGCATTGACAGGATCAGATGAAAAATACAATCGATGTGTTGACATTTTTTTGAGAATCACTCAGGTAAGATTACTTGTTATACAGAACTACAGTGAAATTCATGGCTGCTGCTAATGTTTCACCAGTTGGAGCCTTTGCATTCTCAATCATTAATTAAATTAGATACTGAGGTTCTCTGCATGTTCCCTTGTTTCTATTTTAAAAGCACTTTTTGTGCCTTGCTCAGTGCCATTTAACTCTCTTGTAATTTCCCACATAAAGAGCTTCACACATTTGTACTATTTTCCCCCACTTGATAGAGTGGCACCTGTTTGCTTGAATCAAGAACCATAGTGCACACCTCCAAAGCTCTTGGAAGATTTGTATGTATTTTTTTACAGTCTCAAGTAGTGACTTTAGTCCCATCTAGATTGTTCATTGGCAATATGGGGAAAAAATCTCTGTAGAGAACCAGATAATCAGGTGCAGCAGCAATTTATCATCCTCCTTCCAAATTCTGGCTTTCAAATTGTACATGAAAAATTATAAATATTTAACTGACTACACAATGGTGGAGTTGTTCTTTTTATATCATGAGTGATTGAAAATATTTATGTTAGGTCATGCACTGTAAAAGTAGGAAATGGCATGTGTCCGTTCAGTTGGCTTTTTTGAGCATCCAGTGTACTTACGACATTAAAACTCTTATCAGAGTGTATTCCAAAAGACTGTGAGGGAATGGGAAGGAAAGACCAGTTGGGCCACATGCCAATGTTTTAGTTTGATCTAACAGTGGTTTTAGTTTGATCTAACACTGTCATGGCTGTGAGGGAATGGGAAGGAAAGACCAGTTGGGCCACATGCCAATGTTTTAGTTTGATCTAACAGTGGTTTACATTTTGTCCCCATCTGTAACCTGGTGTTAGGAAATGCCAGAGTGCAGGTAGGGTAGTGTATAGTACAAGTAGTACCAGCAGCAGCAATTCAGGTGCTGCCACAGATACTGTTTTGGCAGCAGTATTGACCTGGAGTTATAGAATATTTATGTTTCATTGTAATCTGGCAGCCTACCAGCAATATTCCTGAGGAACACCAAAAAAAGGGGGAGTAGGTGGCTTTTTAGTGAAGTTATGACCTGGATTTGAAGAAAACTTCTGTGGAACAAGAGAGGGTCTTCCAGCATTCTGTCTGTGCTGATTTTTCAAAGATCTGCAATGAAGCGCTGCTACTGGATGCCTTAAAGCTTTATGAAAATGATYTGTTGCAAGTGTTAGATGTAGAACATGTATGGGGTTTGTTTTCTGCCTTGCATGTGTGTGCACACTTCATTCTTTGTATGTCTTCTACTTACATTATTAGGTGAACACTTGGCGACTCTGTCAATCTAAAGTAAAACTTGTATTTCCCAGGAATTYCTTATACATATATAATTTCCTAATTTCTGATTCTTTTACCCTGCACTACAGTACACCAAAGTCTGCCAGGTTTTGTTGAGATTAGTCTTCATCAAATAACATATAATTTTCAGCATAGCAAAATACTTAAAAAAATACAAACAAACAAACAAAAAACCCTGAGCAAACAAACAAAAATAAACAAAACAAAACAAAAAAAAACCAAAAAACAAAACACCCAAGTGTTAACTTTACAAAGATTTTTTTTTAGGGATATATGGTTTTGTGGTTTTTAATGTTGGTGATGCCAAGTGCTCATCTAGTATTTGCACTACTTTTAACAATAATAAAACACGTTCTTTATAATTTTATAAGGTTTGTAAGTTCTGTATGGATCTACACCTATGAGKAGCTGTCATAGTAACTGCCAATGTGTTATATTATGAATGAGTTATTAATTGATTTTTTTTTTAATTTTTGATCTATTGATTCATAGCTGGAAAGATGGTTCTTTCCCTGAATAGCTAGGATTTAGAAGGWAAAAATGGTTCCTCTGATTTTAAATCAGAGCGTTAAAAATATTTGAGTGTATGTAGAAATGTGTAATTGCTAGTCTCAGAACTTTAGTCTTGCATGCTCTTGATGGTAGAAGATCAATTAAATGGGCAGATGTATTTGTCCCATTAGGTTCCCTGTACCTTTTGGAAAACAARCCTCCTTCAGTTTATGCAAATGTTTTATACCCTCTAGTCTAGGAGACATAGAATGGATAGTGATAGCAAGGTCGGTCTTTGAATTAAGCAAGACATTTATAACTRGTTTATTTTTATTCCAGTTTTTTAATGGTGCTTTGTTGATTAGTAACAAGATTCTATTATTTCTGTATTATCTTTTCCAATGGCTCTTTTGTCTGATAGTAATTACTAGTTGGAAGAATGTTAGTTTTGATGTTCAGAAGTAGCTCAGTTCTGTCCTTCACACTTTATTAGCTAAGCGCTTTCTGATTTCATTACTGCAGACATAAGGACACAAAATTTAGTCATCCATAACTGCAAAATAAGTACCTTGATATTTTCCTTTTCCAACACATGTGAATATGCTCAGAATGAGGAAAGAGAAGCTTCTCTTCATTTATTCACTTTGTCTATTTTTCAATGGAATCATGTGGTGTGTAAAGGGCTACCATGCTTTCCATGTTGATTAATCCAGGAAACTGTGAAGTTTCATTTTGTGCAAAATTCTTTGTGGTTTTTTTTGTGAAGAAGTCTCTGCTTGTAAAGTTTGACCATGTTGTATTGATTGTCTCAAGATTTTTGTTGTTTATTGAGAATTTTGCTTTTTACTAGGTTGGCTAGTTCTGCCTTGTTTCTCCCAGTACAAAATTTCAGAAGTAATTGCAACAATTTGCTAAGGGTTGCAGTATCTCACCTGCATGTAAGATTTGATGAACTTTTCCTTAAAAATAGTCATATAGTCAGATGTTCTCCTAAGATAATGCAAGGATTTTTTTTTTCCTGTGAAATATCAATGCATAGCAGTTCAGAGTGGGTGGTCTTAATGCTCTTGSTACTTATGCAAGTGTCTTAACTTGGATGGGTTTTCCCTGTTAAGGATTCTGAGAAAGTATATAGGAGTTTTTGGTGTAAATAAGTGTGTATTTGAAGGACTGGTTTTGTGTTAGAAGGCTTTCATATGATTTCTGAATTTCTTCGTATGGGATTACTTAATATGGTTACTGATGATGACCATCTGATATCCAAGTCAAGTGTGCTTAAAACTACAAGTRTTTCAGGAACTAATACAAATTTTGTATTTTTAGGATGACCTACTTCAGTAGGTCTAGAAAGAGGTGTGATGCTGCAATGCTGATTTAAAGGAAATAGTGCTATTAGTAATTATCTGCTGAACTGTGATGCAGTTTAATGACAAACCAAGGGAGAATGATGGCATACWTTGTGACTGATGCCAGTTGGAAAAGAAACAAGTGTGTCCATAGGTATTCTGGAATMCTCATAGGTAAGTCTCTATGTAGAGGGAAAGACCAGCATACCTCTTTRAGAAGATTTTAGCACTCCATATTGAATAATTTCTAAAGTTTCACTCTACTTTAAGAAGATTTTCTCATGTTAATCCTTTTAGAGTGGAGTAGTTTTCACATAGCATTTACATACTGGATTCATTACAGGGTTATAATTTCCTCAATTTCTTTCTCCTTTACTCAAAAGCCAGAGAAGGTTTTCATATTGGATTCCTGTATAGATGTTTCTCCTAGYTAGAAATATAGAAAGTTAGAAACTTAGAAATAAAGTTGTGTTGCCTATTTCAAAATGTGGGACATCCCCARTGTTCTCCCTCTTCCATTGGGAGAAATTGAGAAATCTTGCTGGGCCATGCTAGAGTGTTGAAGATAGTTAAAAATACATATTTAATCCAGAAAATACTATGTGTATGCTGCTTATTTGGGGAAGTAAGTGATTGTCTGGATAAGTATTTAATTTCAATTTTTTAGTCTTTGAATTATTTTTAGAGCTTCAAGTTTTCCCACTGCAAATCTTTTGAATTCTGAATCTCAGTAGTAGCTCAACACATGTGAGTACTGAAAAATGAGTAGTTAATTTCATAAGCATTTTAACAAGAATAGTTTTTACTTCTGCTTTTATACTTGCTCTTCAGAATAGGAATTCCACCATTAAAACCATCACTGATGAATTCAGATGAGTACAGCTTCCAGTTTTTAGGTAGGGTGAAGGTGTTTGGGTACAACCAAAACCCAATAAATCATTTCTCATTCTTTGTTTTGCTTGAGGTCAAATATTCCCCTAGAGATGAGCATTTCTCCAGTTCTCCAGGTACGGTTCTTCCATTTTTCCCCTGCTGAAATTCCAGTTAAGCAAAAACAAATAAAAATTCTTTTTTGTCTCTTACGCATGAGGACTAAAAATTAAAATTTCTTTCCTATTTGCTGCTGCCTCCCAAAAGAGTAAGTGGAGATATTTGTACAAAGGCAGTAATAATGCCAGCAGTTTTTGTATACAAACATTAAATTCAGGTAAGTATTGAATTTATGCAAAGTGGAATACACTTCCAGTCTACATAGTCCTGAAGTAGTGTGTTTAAACRTAATAATGGATTGTTTGTAGTGTATTTAAAAAAGGAAAAATATATGTGTAATTCTACTTTAGGTCTTTTGGTAAAAAGACTTCTGTCTTTCTTTTTCTAGCAGAAGGATTTTTTTTCCTCCCCTGGTGATGTAGTTAAGATTTACTGCTGCCTTTTGCCCTGAGAAGAGCTGTGTTCTCACCATTTTCTGGGCTTGCAAACAATTATAATTGAACTTTTCTCAGCTGGCTAGAGGTKCTTGAATCTGTATTTGGAGATGTCTTTCTTCCTACATTCAATTTTATTGTAGTCAATTAAATGATGGACACAGGAGTAATGTGTATGTTTTGATAAGGATAATGTAGGGTGCCACTTACAAATAGATGTTTAGATATTTATCAAAAATAGGTATATGTAGGTAAAATATGGTTTGCCTCTATGAACTTGGAAAATATACATATTTTCCCCTTTTGGGGCAAGAGTTTTGTAGTATTTTCTTTTAGTTCATGGTCCCTTTGCAAAAAAAACTACACTGTTTTAAAACTTCCTTTTAAATTTTAATGCAGATATGTAATCCTTTGCTAATGCCAAAAGCAGAGCAAGTGATAAAAAATTTAGTGTATATAATCAATACTTTTTTGGAATTGTCTTATTCTTTGCTTAAAAGTGGCCTGATTTTCTGATCTTTATATATAGACAGGCTTTTTAATATATTTTTATATCTGTTTGGTAATTCCATATAGGAAAATACTGGCTTTATGTTAGTGTTAACCAGTCTTGTTAAAAGATCAATTTWAAAAAAAAGCACTAGATCTAATCCAGATTCAGTTACAAATCCTCTTCAAATGAAACRTTTTCTAAAATCTCCTTACATTTGCAAATAATTGTGCTTGCTACAAGTCCTAATTTTTGGCCTTTATTTTGATGTACTTGTTTGGTTTTACCTTGGAAAGATACAAGTGTAAATTTATGAAGAAGGATGGAACTGACTGAATTATCAAAAATTTTCCAGTTAGTGGGAAGGGTTCTGTAAAGTTGTAATGTGAAATGCTAAAAGTCATTGGAAAGCTTTCTAAAAACTAGCTCCAAGGATATATTTGCATTTTGGCTTAAAAATAGTAATCGTGAAGTCAAATTGCCCTATTTTTGGTTATTATTACAAAAAGTGTTTTGACTCATCTTTGAGAAGGATTTTTTGGACTTTTTACTGGGCAAGACTTGAATTATGTATGGAAGAAATCAAGTTTATTGACCTTCCAACTTTTCATTACGAAAATTTTAAATAYTTAAGATTTTCCTGTATTCTGGGTAGTACAGTTGTTTACACAAGTCTTTATTTTTTAATAGTACTGTCCTTATTTGTTTACTGAAAATAGAAATGTAAGATATATTTTGGTGTTCAGATTTTAATGCCTTTCAAATTATTTCAGAAAAAAAATTAAAAATTATTTTTGCATGTGTTTAAATTTTTTCTTAATGCAGCCTTTTATAAAGGTAATTGCTGGTTCAAGGACTTTATGCTCATTTCAAACTAGAAAAAATGGGAAGGCACTTTTTAATTAAATTCTGGTATGTATAATTACTCTCATGTTTGTGATGTAATCTGTGTTTTTTTAGACAGTGTATTCAAAGGTATTATATGCTTTTTGTTGAAATTATCAAACACGCCACCTACAATTTATGAGAACTAAGGGAGATTGTGGAGAATGTGTTTGGTGACTGAGCGRCGTATCTTTATTTTTTACTCTTGGACAAGAAACAAAAGTATTTGGAATGACTGCTGCATAGTTTTTTGTCTATTAAGGTGCTAGCTGTTAGCACATTTTGATTTTTATTGTCTAAAAATACATGGTCCTGTTTGAGTTGGAAAAGGAGAGATTAAGATTATATAACGTTTCATGRTAATTATGTGTGAGCTCTTTGCTTATTTGCGCAAAGAAACATTAAAAAAAAATCCCTCTGAACAGCTGAAGTGACATGAAGCACCAGCTGGGGAATCTGAAATCAAATATTTTAGGGCATGATTTGTACTAAACTGCAATTAGAATGCATGATTCTGCACAAGCAATTGTTCTGAGTGAGGTCAAATTGCACATAAARAAGGAACACAAGTGATGTCTGTCTTGACTGCAACTGATGTCTGTACACGTGCTATTTCACAGTTTTTTTTATTCACATGCAAAACTGGGAGAATGACTAACTTGATTGTTTTGTTTGTTTATTGTGGGTTAAGACTTAGTGTGTCAATAGGTGAATTAAAGACTTGAAAAAAGAAAACAAATTGAAATAACCCTTTTTGAAAAACATGTGCTTAGAAATTTAAAATTAATTTTACACCCAAATATTTTAATAATAGGAAAGTTAAGAGCAATTCTAAAACATAAGARACTTGTTCCAGTGTATTTTTTCTCTTTTGCATTTTTTTAACTTGTGCATGTTAAAATTGCAACGTTGACCTACTGATATTATAAAAAGATAGCATTTTCTGTTTTCAGAAAAAAACTGCATTTTGACACATTGTTTAAAAACTAGAACAGCTCTGCATATGAAAACACAAACTGTGATAATTAGATAGTATGCCATATGTGGTAGTTTAAGTTGGCATATATCTCAAATGGCATGTTTAATGTACTGTATTACTGGAATTAGTAATTTTACAGCTGAGAGCTGTTAATTCTGTTATATTCATTCCCTCTGATGAACCTGTAGGTAATGATAGCAGACATTTTTCTTTGCAAAAGCCTSTTTCTGATACATTAAAACAGTTATAAGCTACTGTATTTTTAATGGAATCTTTGACTAGTGTATGTTCCTCATAATATTCTAGGTGTTTCTAACTACTTCAGAATTCTAAGATTTATCTTAAAATAAAGATGCAGTTGTAATTGAYGGGTGGGCACATTTTTTGCTTGATGAAATATATGTCGTAAGGAAAGAAGGAAGGTCTGTTTTTTCCATATAGCTGTTTTTTTTTTCTCCACGTAGAACGTCCCCCACTTTTTCTTAGGGTAAAAAAATATTGTTAACCCTAAGCGCTTGAGAATTATTATCAGTGGTTARAATCCACACACCTGTGGTTTCTGCAGTTTAGCTGAATAGAAATCACTGGTCATGAAAAGTCAAGGGARGAAAGCAAGACTTGTACAACTGGGTATGCCTGAGATGGAGTTAAATTTTCTTTTTCATCACAGCTCAAATGGTGCCAGGTTTTAGAGTTGTGACCAAAAAGTGTTGACACTACACTCGTGTTTTAACTCTTGCCAAGTAGTGTTTGCACAGTGGCAGGGCCTSCTCTGACTCTGCCACCTCCCCAGTGACAAGACTGGGCTTGCAAAAAGAAGTTACCAGGTGGATRACCCTGAAGTGTCTCAAGCTTCTCCATGCCAGATAAAGTCCTAGCAAAGAAAAGAAAATTAAATGGACTGGAGTGTTCAGCTAGCATTTTGCTCAGAGAGAAGCTGGGAAATTATCTGCCCAGGGACACTGATGATTGCCTCCWTGTGACCTATTTGAATGACAGAATCATAAAGGTTTAAAAATACTGAAATCCAACTGTTGTCCCACTAGCAGCACCACCACGTTCACCAACAAGCCAKACCCTAAAGTGCCATACCCACATTTTTGAACACTTTGAGGGAGGGTGACTCCACCACTCATCTGGGCAGTCTGTTCTAATRCTTTACACTCTTKCTGTAAAGAATTTTTTCCCAACATCTAATCTMAACCTYCCTGGGTGCAKCTTGAGGCCATTTCCTCTTATCCTGTCASTGGTTGCCTGGGAGAAGARGCCAATTCCCACCTGGCTACAACCTGCTGTCAGGCACTTGGAGAGAGCTGGAAGGTCTCCCCTGAGCTGCTTCTTCTCCTGGCTGAACAGCCACAGCTCCCTCAGCTGCTCTTCATAAGGCTTTGCTCCAGATCTTTCCCCAGCTCTGTTGTCCTTCTCTGGACATGCTCCATCCCCTCAAGTGCCTTTCATGTAGTGATGGTCCAAAAACTGAACACAGGATTTGGTGTCAGCCTCACCAAGTGCTGAGTGCAGGGAAATGATCACATCCCTGGTCCTGCTGTTGCAAGCCAGGATGTCATTGGTCTTGGTCACCTGGGCACACACAGGCTTGTTCAGCTGGCTGTTGACCATCAATCCCAAGTCCTTTTCTGCCTTTTTTTTTTGTGGGCTTTTAATTTTCTTCCAATTTGCCTTTAATTCCTGTTTTTATCTTGACCCATCATTTTTCTTTGTTTACTCTTRGTATTTTCTTCCCTTGTTCTGCTGGGGAAGGGCAGTGGGTGAGCAGCTTTGTGAATTTATCTGCTAGACAGGGTAAAGCCCACCACAGGGATTATTAATCTTTTTGTGTAGTACAAATATTTTGCCTTACTAAAAACATAAAGGAGCATGAGAGACAACATCATTCAATGTTTTCTTTATGTACTGTCAAACACTACTRAGAGTTGCAAAAATTAATTGAATTTACAGCTTTTGGTGCTGATTAGGCCTTCATCTGTTTTCTGCCACAGACATTGGTGTGGTTCTAGGCTGAGTATGCAAAATGAACAAAGTATAGAAAGCRACAGTGAGAGATCTTTTGGGAAGGAAATTCAGGTGAAATGTTAGAAAATAKGTGTGGAATGGACCTCCTTGTTGAGGAACTCAATTTCTCTGTTGTCCTTCCAGACAAACCCATGAAATCTYATAATCTTTACCCTTTTAGTGCCTTCCACCTCCCCCAAAATTTAGGTGATGCTGCCAGTTCCAAGCTCCTCCACAARAAAAACACAGCAGAAAAGGTCTGAAACCTCTTTACTCGCTGAAGAGATGTCCTAAAYAAAAAAGGATAAGGGTGACATAGGAAAATGTGCCCTATGAACTTAGTGCCTGTTTGARTAAGACTGGTCAAACAAAGTAGTGRGAAGGTGAGACTTTGATAGCAAAGCAAGGGGGACATTTCTTTTTCCTTCATAAGAAAATGAAATTTAGTTAATGAAAAGAATTGCTGTCCTTTTGACAGAGCTATTAACAGAACATGATGCTCATGCAGTCATACTCTTGGGTCATTAAGTCCAATTCCAGCTTATTGGAGGTAGCTATCATTCATARCCCCACTCTGTGAAAGACCTTTTAAAGACAGATAGGAACTTTGAAAATTACAGAGTTTCATTAGCACTGGGATTTGCTGCTCACTCAGCTTTTTTTTTCTGGAAATGTGTGAGTTGAACATCAGTTTGATTGGTAATGAAAACTGTTTTGAAATGAAGCATGGCATTCTAGACTGTTCCCCATTACCCTTAAACCAACCACACTTTCTGCTAATTTGTGTGWTACTGTGGTTTTATTTTTATTCATATTCTGTGTGCTCTTCAGCCATTTTAAGCYGGTTTCCCTTCTGTGTTTCAGTTTGTGGTTTTTTAATTGTAATAAATATTTGTCTATGGAAAAGGTGACCAATTGTCTCCCAGMCTAAAATGGAACAGTGAGACTTAAAGTCAAATAGTTGAAAGGCTTCAGATGTTCAGTTTCCTGATGTTAATCTCTGTTGTACATGAAAAGACTGTGGAAATGGGTTTTCAATCATGTAATTAAATGCTACCAGAGTTGTGTATGAACAGATTGYTGAGGAGAGAAGTGCTTACTAGACCACATGTTTAGGGTTTTGTCTCCTTCAGGTCTTTTACTGTCATTGATTGTAGCTAATCTATAGCCTCTGGGTGATGGCTCCTGTGGTACTAYTGTTGCCACTGCCTTGGCAACATAGAGTGTGAGGGGAGATGTGTTTCCATTTGTTGCAGTGCCTTTGCAAAGGCAGGCAAGGAATCAAAGCAGTGGTTTTTTTAAACTCTAAAAATTTGGTCCCATTTGATGATACTTTCATGGGATGAAATAGCTCTTTCTCTAGCTCAGTCTCAGCAARTTTCAAAATAAAGCTTTGAGCAGTWTCCATAATCATCGTTATAAAAAAGGGACAGAACATTTTATTTTGGACGGGTATTTCATGCCTGTGAAAATGTAAAAATTAGGTCATTTGAGAGATATGTGCCCATGGATATGCAGTGTGGTGTTATGTTAGATACAGCTTACCTTTTTGTTCTTGAGTTCTGGTATGACTTTCTTGTCATTTCTGTCTTTGTTTTTTCTTTCTTGTTCACAATGGTTATATTTTTGGTGTGGTTCCCTCTGAAATTCACAGAGATTGGCTGGATGATGATGGTTTCTAGAAAAGGACCAAGAAAATGGAACTGCAAAGAAAGCATTTTCAAATAGTTCATTCAAGCAGTGCTCAGCTGCTTGAACTCAAACTCCTTAAAATTTGTGAAAAGTTACCAGCTTCTAGAGTGGAATCTCAAGAAATCAACATCAGGATATTTTGAGAAAGGACAAATGGAGTATGGGGAGGTTTCTCATTGTATCTAGCAATATTGTGATGAATATTGCTTCAYTAAAGCTGAGGACTAGGGAAAGGTTTGGATTTTTGACTGGCTTAGTATTTTGGATATAAGAATTATTTAACTTTTCTAAATAAAAGACATTTTTGTTCTAAAGTAGCTCTTGTTAAGAGTACTTTTTTGTGGAGGTCAGTAATTGTTGGGTTTTTTTTTTAACTTTGATTTTATCAACTTAAACTTTGGGTGACTATAGCTGTACTATATTGCAGTCTAACTTTCTGTGCACAGCTGAATAAGACAAACAAAAGTCATATTGAAGAAATAATAACAACAACTGCTGATTTGGTAATACAATTTTGTAATAAAATTTATATTAAGATCTTTTCAGATTATGTTGCATGCACAGTTCCACTTTATTTGTAACAGGGGGGTTATTAAATACAGTTACTTTTGTGTATAACAAAGTTTGGCAGTTCTAAGTTCTTACAGATTTTAGTTGTAAGTGATACTAGTGCCATTTTTACTGTTGAAAGTATTTTAGAGTTCAAGGTTCCTGTTCAATATATGCAGTGGGAGACTGAATATATTTTAGATTTGTGACAAAGCCTGATCTCTACCTGCTTCCTGAAGATGATTATTGTGTCTTCACTGATTACGTAGGAACCCATAAGATTCCCGTGTTCTGTCCCAGATAGAAATGCAGARCAAAAATCTGTTTTTACATCCCCAGTCATTGTTTAGGAGATGAAAACAGTTTTGGAATTAACTTTATGTAGGAATGTGATATGTTTTGTGTACGCAGCACATCTGTGTATTTGTACGACGTTGYGTAAAATTTATAAACATGAAATAGCATCATTGTAGTGCATTTTTCTAAAGTTAAAGTTTACAGGATGAGTTTGCTAAGTTTAGTCATGAAAATTTCTCTTAGATGGAATCAGAAGTTGAGTGGTTTTGTATTTTTTTGAAGAACCTACATAATTAATAAAACCTTCCAATTACTCTCTATATATGTGTAGCACATGTGCTTTTAACRGTCATATTAATTTTTAGTTTTTAATAAGCAATCAGGATAAGTAACTACTAAAAAAGTGCAGTTGCTTAGTGACTGTCATTTAATCTTGCCTGTATTTAAAAACTTTTTTAATGATAGTTATGATAGATGGTAGTTTAAAATATGTAGAACTAAAGCTCTTTACATCATTTAAAAGAAACTATTCTCTTTCATTAATGATTTGTGTGGAATATTGTAACTGTATTGTTTTTCTACAAGTCTTATCAATTTAACATGCTCTATTTATCCTTTTTTTTTTACCCATTTTTTTTCTTCATCATTCCATCGTTTCATACAAACACCAGCATTTTACTTCCTAGAATAAAGGTGCTAGTCAAAGTGGAGAGCTTCACCTCACTTGAAGTGGTAGGAATCTTATACTCTAGTTTCCTTTCTTCTGCTTGTGTGAGTGRTCTGTGAACTTTATTTTTCATGCAAGTGCTATACTGAATTGATTTCTAAAAAGTAATCTTATCTTCAGTGGTGTCCTAYTAGGAGCTATAGTACTTTTGGTAATTGAGATACTACATTTTTATGTCTCCTTCTCYTCTTCTCTTCCTCTTTCTCCCTTATCTCCTGCTAGTTCTGGAGGACTTTTCACCTATTGTTGTGAAAACTAGACTCAATTRCAAATAAAGAGTGGTTCTGAATTTGAAATTCTAAAGCATCTGTTTCAGAAAATTTTTTTCTTTATTTAAGTATGTATTTTATGGAGCTGGTCAGGAAGAATGCTTGACTTACGAGCAGGGAAAGGGTTATATAAATAGAGAAAAAATCATGTCATTTAGGTCAGAATATGAAGAAGTTCAGTTAACTTAGGCCCTAAATGTTCAAATAAGMAGGGAATTATACATTGCAAGTGTTTCTTGGGGTATCTATAAGGTTATATAGACGTGAAAAGAAGTTTGCAGACTCAGTGAAATAATTTTATTATTATATTCTAAAATTATACTTTACCTTTGGTTATTAYTTATACTGGCTCAGAAACAAATGAGGAACAGTGGTGGCTTTTTAGTGTGTGTAGGATAATAGCCTTTGAAAAGCTAAGGCAAAACTGATGTATAAAACAGTATAGCAAATCTGCATGTTGTTAGTAAAAAAAAATTACTTTCATGACAGGACTTAATTCCTAATTAGAAGTGGCAATGATAGATTAAATACTTACCATAAGCACTGTCTTCATATTCATGTGATTCTGCTAGAAGGGATACTGTTTGATCATGATATTGTGGTGCCTGTGCTTCAGYACCAGTACTGCATTTGGTTTATATTGGTATTCTCCATTATTGTTTTAAAGGACAGCTTTGAGTTCAGTGGTCAAAGTTACCTTTTTCTTTCATATGTAGATATGAACAGTTGTAACTTAAATGTGACCATCTGTCACATTCAGGGTGTTTGAAAATTTAGTAATTATTTCAAACATTACTGGTGTAAATTTGATGTTACTAAATTCCAGACTATTAACTGTGAGGATTMTTGTGTTGCAGTGCAAGAACATTTATCAGTACCTGCTACTTATCTAATATTTTTTMATATCCCATATTCTAATTTACATAACTTCATGCAAGTGTAAACTGGAAGACTAAAATACCATAAAAGTTAGAAAGATAAATAAAGAGTAATTTAAAAAGACATTTTGAATAATACTTCARGATGATTGGGACTGACTCTCTCTGCTGTTTGATAAGAGAATTTTACTTATTATCATTTTATAAATAACTGAAAATAGGGAGCAAACATTCCTGATAGCCATTTGTACAATGTTCCTGTTTATGCACTTTTTTGTTATAAATCTCACAACACTTGGAACAAAAACATCTGATAGGTGTTCTAAATGAAGTGGCATCAAATTATAAGGACTATATTGAGCTAAATTCAATTTAAATTTTAAAAATTGGAATAATAGGAACAAAGATGATATCTATTTTTATAGCATCATAAGTGATGTAATCACATATGTTTATTGGCAGAGTCATGTTCTCTAAGCCAGAATTTTGTTTACCTAAATGAAACCCAAGGAAGAGTTTGTGTTAGAGAAATAAAAAGTGGAGAAGAAAAGTGGTCAAGCTGTAGAATAGTTGTCATAGTCAGTTTTCTATCTTTGATATTATYCACTGAGGCTTATTATGGTCATCATCCTTGATGAAATTAGTGGAAAYAAATGAAGTAATACCTCACTCATAAGTCATATCCTAATAGCGCATTTCCTTTATTTTGTCTACTTTGTGATTTAAGAAAAGGAGAAAATAGGAAAAATTCCTCTTGCATGTATATGTTCTAAAGTATTTTGATCTATACTGTCTCTGTAAGTCTTAGCAAAGGATAAAAAAAGATGATAGGCTTTATAGCATGTCTGGAAAGTGAGTTTGTCAGAAGTATTTTTGTTTAGAGATTAATCAAATGTAATAGTTAGCTTAAAAACAGCAGTTATCTTAAAACAAATAAAATTCTTAGGTAGCTGTGGTAGAACATAAGTGAAACCTGATTTTATGAGGCTCGAAGGAATTGCTGATGTATTTCCTCCATCCTCTAGGATGTGTTGTAAAATGCAGGAGGTAGATTGAATTTCCTTTTAGTTTGTGTTTTTTGTGTGTGATTTTAAGTCAGTAGAGTTGCACTATTTGAAAATTTTGCACTTGACAATTTGTTGTCATAGGTAAATCATCTGAGTTATTTTCTGATATATCAAATCTTAAGTGTTTAAATCTATTTGTTTTACAAGGTACTTTATATAAGGCATRATTCTGTATGGCGTGTCTAGGCTGCTGTAGATGTCTGCTTTGTGTGTGTGTGTGTTAAGGGGGATGCTGATTATTTTTGTTCCCTTTAAAGCAAATTATTCTAGTGCAACAGATTAAACCCAAACAAGTTCCAAACATTCAGATCTCATGGGTCTAGGAAATCCCAGACACTTTAATTTTGTACTTACAAAGTAAATCTCCTGAAGAAGCTGTGAACATTTGTACAAAAAATTGAATGCAATTAAACAGCTAATTATCAAAATCAATTTCTACCAGGTTACCTGCTGCCAAGATTTCTCTCTTAAATTACTTAAGGAAAAAACTTAAGGAACCTATTGCAGACAGATATTAATAAACATGTTCTAGAGTACTGCAGTGTCTGTAGCCTTCTGATTCTCRTTAAAGCTCTGTGTTAATGTAAACTCACCAAAAGTTTATTATTTCTGTTGATGATTTGAAGGTATTTATAAATTTACCTTAGTCAAATAGCAGAATTGAAAAWTTTAGGGGTGCCTTTTTCTGACAACAGTCAATTTACTTGCAGTGTGGAATTAAAAAATTGATATTTTGGAAAAAAAAATAGCAGGAATATAGAAACTTGTCCTCCTTCTCAGGCATTTATTGTAACTTYCAGTGAGTTATCATTGTGTAATATGCAGTAAGTACATTTAGGGCAGTGGGAGGCTTTCTTGTGTGCCCCCATACTTTTCCTCTTTTCCTCCTTTTCTTCACTTTCCATTTGRAAAAACATTTGGATGTGGAAGGGGAAGAACCATATTCCAAAACAATCCCCATTRACATGATCATGGAAGGTCACAGTGKTAGTAGCTGTATGCAGTTTGATAAACATACTGTTACTGTGTGAGCACCTGAACACTGGGAAGATGCACTGAGGAAACAGCTTTCTGTAATGATGACTTTTTTTCATTTCAGTGTAGTATGTTTCATTCAATATGGTGCTTCCTGCATTCTTAYTTTCAATACAAAAATTTCAATCAAGTGCATTTGGGAATCAGAACAAGTGCAAGGTAATGAGTGTTCTGCATAAAATTTAATGGTGGTCCAGTTATGGCTGAAGATGTTTTAGATCTTCTGGCAGCTGTAATAATGAAACAGATGATTAACTGTGCAGGTTTGGGTCTTCTATTGATTAGRTAAGAAAGAAAAACCATCTGCCTCATACCTGTTTTATTCTTYTTCTAACAGTCAGACTGTTAACAGTGTTTCAAATCAGTGTTACTAGCAGACTGAAATGGAAGAATATATCATTGAAGTCTGTTTTTTTTTTCGAAGCACATGAATGCAGCATGTTTGTGTTTCAAMACTGACCTTGAGTAAATGTGGTAGAGGAGAGTACTTGCTGTTACTTTTCTGGTAGTCATATCCTAAAATAAACAGACAGCTTAAAGACCAGTTTGGAATCTGTAAAACACGTGGTAACTCCTTGAAAATCCAATAAAATAAACCAAAAATAAATCCAATATTAGTAAATCCCCAAATAAATGCAAATACAAATCAAAAGAGTCCTCTACTATTTTGAAAGAGCTTGCTTAATATATTTTTTGATTTTCAAGAGTAGGTCCAAACTCACTCACCCAAATGAGACTGCATTAAGTATATTGTCTGTTACGTGCAGAAATTTCTTCCATTCTGATTGAAAGCATACTAATATTGCTTATAAGTCCTGAAATTTTCATTTTTTTTCTTCTTGAAACAGAGACAACAATTTAAAAACTGCTTTGTTTCCATTAAAAATTTTCATTGGAAATCAAAATGAAATATTGAAGAAAAGTTGAAGTACAAGATAGTATTCCTTTTGTTGCCAGTTGTTTTAGGTATCTGTGTCTCAGACTAAATCTAAGTTAGCAACAAAAGGAACAAAATAGAGAAACTTTRTAGTGTTCATGAGGCTTATTTTTAATGGTGTGTAATCTTGCCAACTAAAAATGAGTGTTTTCATTGAATTCTCATCTGATCCTTTAATAATTATTGTTTTTCAAAGACTTTTTTTGTAAGTTGAACTGAGGTAATTTTCAGTTTTGTATTTTAGAATTTTTGTTTTATAGTAATTGTCACTTTTCAACTTCTAGTTTCTGATAACGGAGAACTGGCACCATTAATAGTACAGAAAAAGCATGGAAAAAACTATGTATTTGTGATGCTTTTGGTAGTATTGACTTAATGACTTGTAAGCCATTCATGATTATGCATAGCTACTATACTATAGTTATGCATAGAGGTAATATCTTGTTTTGTTGGCATTGTGCTGCACTACTCTTCTTACTCGTAATTCAAGAAAGCCTGAGCAGATTGTTGACAATTGCTTGTGATTTTTCTTCTGATTCTCATTTTCACAGGAGGTACTCAAAAATGGAAATAATTATTTCCTTCAGGTGTAAGATGTGCTGTTCCGAGGTTTTTTTGGTCAGAGGAGGAAATGATGAGCTGTAGCTGAATTTTATATAAAATTTGGATATCCAGTTAGAACTTGCATAGGATTACTTTTTTCAGGATATGTGCTTTTCTTTTGTATTTCCATATACTGTTCATGAATGGTTAACCTTGTGCTTGCTCAACTTGCTGCTTGACAGTTAAACAGTTTTTTTTATATCTGGATGCTTGTAAATAGTGCCAAAGTGATCCTCTGTGAAAAGTTAACCTGAACTGGATTTGTTAGCATTGCAYCAGAGCATTCTCAGGCATTTAGTTTTTCAAAGTTAGTGTTCATTTCTGAATGAGGCAATTCTTCCTTATGGTCCCTAAGGCACCAAAGTTAGTCATGTTCCCTTACTTAGCAGGGTTCTTCACTAAGCCAGATCATGTTGTCTCGTTCTTCCACTCTGAAATGAGTCGTGTACAAGTTGCRCTGTCTCTTGGGCTTTGGTAGCTATCACAACTGTTCAGTTACCAGGAAAAAGAATGGAAGGAGAAGATGCAAAAAATGTTTAAAAACATGACCTAAGGTACCAACTCAGTAGGTACAAGAGARTGTCAGTCAGATTACTGTGTGGGAACAGAGAGTACTGGCTTCTTCATGTAAATTCTTCTTTTGATTCCTGTGCTTGACTAATTTCCGTAGTTCAGATGATTCTGATTTAACTACTTTTGATTTTGGAGGTGGGTGTGGTGGGGGAGAGCTGGYGAGAAGCATCTCACACTTGTACATACAGATTTTCTAAGGAAGTGTTTAAGACATACTTAATATGAGGAAAATACCTCATTTTTTCATAGTTCTATTGGAAGTCACTGATTCACTTGCTGAAACTTGGAAGAAATAGAAAACAAACCAGCTGAAGGCAGAGGTCCAAATGCTTTGGCAGACTGAAAACTAAGTGAAGACAGAGGCACTATTATTTATAAATAATATTAAGTGTTTGGCAGTCAATTATAAATGAAACCCATCAATATTACTGTTAATTTTTAGTCAAATGATCAAGTGATTTGTAGAAAACTTGATGTTTCTAGAAATTTGGAGAATAGTTGCTTGAGTTTTGTAGCATTCTTTTTTTTTCCACAAACCAAAGAACCCTACTACTTCTAAATTCACCCGCTTTTTTTCTGATGCTTCAAATTAAATTGAAAACAAATGTGTGTTTTCAGTTCCCTGGAAGCATTGGGGGTTTTTGGTTGGTTTGTTTTCTTTTGTACAGAAAAATGCCACATTGAGTTTGTCCCACATTGTTTGTTGTGATGTGACAAAACAAATCTGGCTCGTGTGTGAAACAAATCTCTTATAGTAGGGAGGCTATCTTTAATAACAGATGAAATATGGTTGTGGTAGTTGTGGCTTCCTGAGATCACAGAGATAGGCTTGTTTGCGTGCATTTGGTTTTCTTTTAAAATTTAAATCTACCACTACATATAATTTACAGTTTCCTAGGGAAATAGYATTTAATATGTGGCTTAAAATGTGTTTTCTGTAAATACTTGTGGTTTTAAGATATCTGTATTTTTGGTTAACTGGGTATGTTCATTTTTCAATAGCAGTCTTTTGGAACCACAAAAATGAAAAGCTTTTAGCTTTGGGTTTCTTGGTCTTCCCTCTAGCCCCATGACTTGTGCAGTGCTATTCATATTTTACTATGCCCTTAAAATAAAAAGGGCTCTTTTGACCAGCATACTTTATTCAGGAGTTTAAATGTGGTTATTTGGAAAAAAAAAATGATCCTCAGTAATTTAAATCCTAATCTGTTAAATAATGGGGTTTTGCTGTTTAAGAACTTTTTTTTTTCTAAACTCAGACCCCACAGATCTTTTTTTTGTATTGCCATTACTACTGAAAGGTAAAGAGGTAATAAGTTTAAGGAGGGCAGCTCAGGAAATACCTTATTTTCACTTTGTAACTTCCACCAGAATCAGCTTTGAACATCTAACAGTATGCATATAAAATTAGTTTCTCAAGTGTATTATTTACAGGGATGTATTGGAGTTATTTTTAAATTCTGTGAAATAATATTTTTTTAAATGACAGTTGATTTTTCATAGTAAAATCGAAGAGTTTTGTTATCCTTTTTCTGCCTTGGTCCCTTTCTTCATTTTGAGTGTAATGTGTTGAAACATCTCTGGTTTTCCTAGGCTGACAGCTAGATGATGGTGTACTATAATAATTAGCAAATCAAGAAATATTTTTCTTGTCACAATTGTGTGGTTTACCAAATGAAACACTCAAAAATTCTCTAAATGCTAAACAATCAATATAGCAAGTCATTATTTAAAAAAAAAAAACCCAAAAAAACCCCAAAAGATATTTTTATAAATACAAATACACATGGATATGGTATGAGGAGATAACTGGAAAAAGCATACCTACCTTGAGAAAAAAGTATACCCTCTCTAAGCATTACTTTTTTTGGTACATATTGAAACATTCCTTTTAGCTCTTTGTAGAGTTTCAACAGTTACAGTCAGTATTTGTTTGTAACTGCAAAAGTCCTTTTTARTGTTTTGTCTGCTATAGATTGCTGTGATGCACCCAAAAGGGAAACGCAGAGGTAGGGAGTTGAATRGGTTTTAACTCTTATTTGGTTTTATATTGAATATTTTCTGCCTATCCCTCTGCACAGGAGTTTATTCTTTGCTTTGGTAGATAGCTTTTACCAAGTGCTAATRCAAACTTGGTCATCCAGTGAAGATTATTCTGGTATGCTGAATTCCAGGGGTCTCTTAGTCTGGTCATCAGATCCACTAGTYTGCTCTGTTTAGCACCTTCTGTATCCTGGCCCTGTGCCGATGCAGTGTCCTTGACCTGCTTTCAGATCATGTATGTATTCATAAGGACAGCTCCTTGCTTATTAAAACTCYAAATAATAATGGAAAATCTCCAAACATTAAATATTCTTTTAATTTCACTGTTCATCAGTTTGTTCCTATTGAAAAAGTAAAATTCTTTTGGTTTCTACCAGTTGTGCTTTACTAGCAACAGCTTATTAATTTTTTCTTTGTGGATAATTGGATGCTTTCTAGTGTGTCAAGTGTCCCTGATAKATGGCCAGATTGTGGGTGGAGTCTGTGTATTGCCAAATCCATATAAAAATTGCAAAGTCCTGGGTGAGATAGGACCAAGTCTTTAACTGTCTCCTAAGACCTGGTCATTGGCCACTCTAGAAGAGAAGCTAGGGAATGACAAGTTCACTCATGCAAAGTCCCCTGGATCCCTTTATTAATTACAATAAAATACCCAAACCAGCTTGCTGGTGTTTTTTTTTTTAATTGTTTGTTCAGAAGACTTTTTGAACTTCCTAACAAGCATTTTTTGCAAGTTTGAATGGATTTGACTTGGAGGTATTGACCAGTGTGATTATGATCGTTGCATTCCATTGTTGATTAATTGTACTTGGAGTCTGTTTATGAAAGCAGATGATGTTTTTAGATTTTAAATGTGTTTTTAATGAAGAAGTACAATTGCAGATAYTAAAGATGCTAGTATTTSGCCAAATGTTGCTGTTTCAGTTCTGAGTTACATCAGTTTTCATKMTGGATGACCCAGCTTTATGGTCAGGAAAACAGGAGTAATTTTGTCAGACCATTAGTTTGCTACCTGCAGTGTGTATCCATTTCAGCTCTTTGCTTCAAACCATTTGTCAAAGATTATCAGAATTTACAGAGAAGTCCTGCTCTAAGAATGAGCAAAGAGAAGTGTCAGAAGGGAATGTGGTATATCCTTGTATAAGAAARGAGCAACCTTCTCCTCACCTCATGCCCTACTCCCAAAAGACATGACATGTTTCTTTTTGATAACTTTGATATTTTCAAACATTTAATATGTGGCTTTTTTTTTTAAATATAAGTTTTCAGAAAGTTCTTAAAAGGGAAAAATTGTGATTTGTGTTCTTTCTAAGTCCTTAAATGAATGGTTTCTGCTGTAACATCTTTTACAAAGAGAACTTTTCCTCCCATAGGGGTAAGGAGTATTTAAAATGTATTTAGGTTAATTGCAAATTAAAAAAAGAACAAAGTTTTAAATGGTCTAGTGGTCTGAATTAAAAAGAAAAAAGTTTTCCATATCAGTTTTTATTTGGTCATTCCTGTCCTAATTTTATTAGTGTTGCAGTCTTTCATAGAATCCTTTGAGAATACTGGGATAGCCAAGACCTGAATTTCTAATTTGGAGAATTGTGTCAGACATTTCCCTTCTGCTCTTAGTAAGTTTTTTTTGGGTTTGGTTGCTGTTTGTTRAGCCTACTTTCCTTAGGCAAATGAGGTTTATGAGACTGTGGTGTGCCCTTTCTGGTTCCTTCTGACCTGTTTGCTCATTTCAACCACCATAAGGGTTTTTTAAAGATGTATTTAATTTTGTTTTTCAGGATCTCCTGTGTTTTGTGAAAATTGGCAGCTGTTTGCCAGTTAAGAGAAAAAACCCTTGAAGTGTTTCCATGAAGCAAAGGCTTCAGTGTTAAATTTTACCATCACTTTAGTAGTTCCTAAGCATCTCAAATGCAAGTAAGATTTCTTGAACCACATTCAGCCTCAGCATCCAGTGGTATTATTTTTTCATACTGATTTAATACTTTAATATATATCCTCATGTTTATAAAGGAAGAATTTTTTTTGAGATTAAATTTTATCTAGAGCGTCAAGGAAAGTTAAATCAGAGAAGAAAAATTAAGATATTTCTTTTTGATTGTAAATACCTTCTTCTTGCAAGATAGAAATAAAAATCACTTTAACATCTATTGYATTTACTGATTTYAAATAGCATAACCTTTATAGCCAAATGCCTGCTTTGAATATGTTATCACACTAATCATTATTTAAGTTAGGAACCATTAWTAGTCATAGGGTTGTTCATGCTTGTTCTGTACTTAGGTAATCTGTGTCCAGCTAACCCAGAAGTGCTAAATATAGTTCTGCCTTTTACAATAGCTTTTAGTTGCTCAATCATTAAGGATCCTGATTAAATTTAGAAGATATTTCAGACGCCATCYAATATAGTAATTTTGTATAGGCCTATAGGTTCTATGAGTGGCTGTTTTCAGTCTCTGTGCTTGAAGATTACTTTTTGTAGTTAATACTGCGTATAACAATGTAATAAACACCCATATTTTGGTGCCTATAAACTAACTTGTTTAGATTTTAAGACTGAATCCTAAGGAAAATAGCAATAACTTGCTGTATTAATTCAGTGATTTTTCTAGTCCTTACTTAAATATAATTTGCTGTGCATGTCTAGCATGTAACCATTGTATACAGCATAGAATATAATCTGCAAAAAMCAAGAAAAATGAAAAAAAAAAACCCTATTTCTCCTGGTTTATATTAGCTAAAATATGTTCTCCCTTTTAGCCCTTCTTTTTATATGGAATGCATTTCTATTAGAATTCCATATTTTAGTTTTTCTACATTTTAACCTCCAGAGATTCTAAATAGATTCTTATCTATTTATAATATTGCATGTAACCTATATTTTTAAGCATYCTTTTCTCTTAATTATGCCAGAATAGAGATAGTGGTTTAAAGAAAACACTTATGGAGAATGTCAATGATGAAAGTATTTGTTAGTAGGAGAAGATTTACTTATTGTGGTGTTGAAAAAAACATCGTRTATTTCTTAAAAAAAGGACAGTTCCATTTCTCAGTGACTGTGTGTGCTTCCCTGCTACAGCTGCAGATATTTTGAATATGATCTTTCTTCCTCCACCATCCGACTTCTTTCTGCAGAGTCGTGCAGTGAAGTCATAATCCTGTGTTTCACATCCATCTGTTACCATAGAAATGATTGTAATAACCTAAATTTAGCATGATGTCTTTCCTGCAGGATCAAACAGGAGGATTGAATGGGTTGTATGTGAAAGAATCTCTATGAAAATCAGAATATGTTGGCAAAATCTAAATGCTTTGATAAATTTATATGACAAAAAAATGCATCTCAAGTCAAACACATTGTGCTGCTTGTAGGTTATTTAAGTCATCATATATGAAATCTGCCACATACCAGCTAAACYTAATATCAGTAATTCTTTTTTRTCCTGTCAGGAGCTAGTACAACACACAACATTCACTGGAAGATGCATATGTAAATCTGATGAAAAAACATTTTTTTTAGACTATTATCAGAGTATTTACTGTGGTCTGGGTAGATTAAAAAGCAATAGATGGAGCTCAGAATTTACTRTTCAAGTGAATTTTCATGTTTAAAAATGCAAACCAAACTTCTAAAAAGTTATTTTCTAGAACTAGCATAGAAATAAWTTTTCACTTCTTAAAAGAAACACAATTTCTCATTGTTTGTTAAAAGCACTGACTTCTTTATTGCATAACCTGAGCCCTGGCTTACCACATTTTTGTTTTTTGGCTATATGCCTGTGCACAGAATTCTACCAATGTTACATATGTTTCTGTCTCAAAGAAAGATAAAAAGAGAACATATTATAAGTGTCTAGGAAACCTGAATAACCAGAATTTTGAAATCAGGAAATGTCAACACTACTGCCTTCATATAATCATAATGAAAAATCCATTGAATGGATGAATGTGTTATGTTATAAACACAGGATTCCAGGATCATAAAGATCATAGAAGATCCAAAGATCATAAAGAATGATCTTTGGTCATCTGATGATCACCTAGTCAATATATAGTGTTTCATCACTAGTAAGTGAGCAGGTGCATRAATTACTGACCTCATGTTACTTCATGTCATTTTTGTGCTTGAAAAAAGGATTGCTAATCTCCTCTCGGTCCTCATGGAGTATTTGAGCTACAAACACAATTTGAATCACTTGGTAGGGTTTGAAACATTAATATTATCATTTAATAGATAGAAAARCCAGGCACAGAAGGATTCACATCAAAAGTATCTGTTAATTTTCAGTGTGATGTTTGTGTTATTTGCAAAATCATTTTTTAAAGTATTTTGTATTTAGTATCATGTAGCACAAAATATATTCAAACCATAGCTTTCATTAACAGTTTTAAAAGGTGAATGCTAAACATCCTTGAACATACTTTCGCTGTTACTTTCCCTCTTGCCTGCTCTGTTTCAGCAGGGTGAATAAAATAAATGGCTTTTTAAAGAGAAACATTTTTGCAACTTACTTTCTTAGGCAGTGAATTACTTTGAACTTTGTAACAAATCAGGCAAGCTGTTCTGTCAAACATGCTTTGCTGGTAAGCTTACTCCTGAGGAGTAGCGGGCCAGAAAATAGCATAAAAAGATAAAGAAATCTGGTTTTATTTCTTTTTTTTTTTTTTTTGCATGGATTAAGAATATATGTTTTTGATTTTTAGATTATTGTAAAAACTTCTCATGCCATGATTCATATCCCTGCAAAAAAGTGGCTTCCGCAATATTTATATCCTAAAGACTGTTGCTATTAGTGCTGATGGTGATGGTAATAACTTTGAGAGCCCTGCTCTAACAGTCTATGAGCTCCTGGCTAACCATCTTCATTGATTTGAGTACCTAAAACCAAAGCTCTYGTTYTGTGGAAATGTTTTGGGGTTTTTTGCTGCTACTGTGCCACAAGTCTGACAAGGTTTTCAAAAGGTAGAAYGTAAAAACCATCAGGATCTTTTATGCCTTATTGATAGATAACTGGTTCTGCAGACAGAATATTGAAATTTTCTTCATAATTGTTTTATTTCACTGAAAAATAGGAGATAGGCAAGAGAAATATCTTAGGTTTTTTTTTTTTTTTTTATTAGCAGCTGATATACATTCTGGGAAAAACAGTAGTAGCTTTTTCCTTTATTATTGACACTTGCACTGGATRTTCAAGTGTTCAAGTCAGKTGTAAGAYTGTTACATTGACTTTTGGTGCTTTAGGACTTGCCTGTTTGAACCAAAAGTGGTAAGATTGGATAAAATAAATTTTCTGTTGAACTTGACATTTTCTTATCAGAAACTCTCATTGGAGTAAATGTCATGTAAGTTTTAAAATTTTTTTTTATTTCTTTACATTTTAATTTGTTTATAATTTGTATGACTCTTCTTTATGGATTAAGCAAGAGTTCAATATAAATAAGTAAAGGTGTAAAGCTATGGCAATTTGTATCATACTGCCCCTGATTAAACGTGTTAGACAGTCTTCTTATTTTTAAATTAGGTGATAATGCAGTGTATTCACAAAGTATTATATAGACATACAGAACAAAGGAAGTGTTGTATGGTTCWTGAACTTGTATGAATGAGTGTTGGAGTTTGAATAACAATTGAACAGAAAATTTGTCTTGAATTTCATTTAAAGAACTATTACAATAAAAATACATTTTCTATTAGGTCACAGTATTTTTTGAAAAACAATCCATTAAAGAAAGATTAAATATCTTTAATGTAAATGTTGCTTTTTTCTGTAATAAAATAAAAAGGATGTTATACTTGCTTTTGAATATTCTTTTTCATGTGAGTGCACGTGAATGAAAATGTATCAAACTGGGTTTTTAATGCTTGATTGCAGTGTAGTGGTGTTAATGTAGTTAGAATGGATATTTGATTCAAATGTAAAGATATTTAAGTGACTATCAACACAAGTGTTACATATTGGTATCAAYAATAATTGCTTTCCTTCTATGGCTACAGCCATACTAAAGCACATTTTTCTAAATGTTATGGAGTTTGAAGTTCATAGTCCAATATAGTTTAGTTTCCAGCTGAAATTACTGAATGATGTTCAATAAGAAATCAGTTATAGAAGTGGGCATATAAAAACACTTAAGTATGTGGGTTGGGTTTCTGGTTTTTTGGATTTTTTTTCCTTTTCTGCTAGGCTTTCACAAGGGTTATTTACTCTGAATCTACCTGCATTTGTATATTTTTCACTTTTCAGGTAAGCTGTTATTTCTCTTCTTCTCACTTGAAAACCAGCTTTTTAGTAACATTTTAACCTCTCCTCATACTCTGTCATTGCATCACACAGGTAAGTTGCTTACCCCTTGAATAATTGAGATGGTGCCTTCTAAATATAGCACACATGGATTCGTTGTCACCCTGTGGTAGACATGTCCTGTCTTTTCTTGTGAAGCTCAAGAAAGCTGCATATTTAGTCAACTTAATTATTGGACTCTAACTGCTTCAGGAGACTATGAACAATGAGGAGCCATAAAGATGTTTGTGTTTTTATAAGAGTTTTATGTTTCAGGTTTGTACTCCACTGTACTGTAAATCCAGGTAAAAGTAAAGTAGAAATTCAGTTTGTGAACAAATGTAATCTAATGTAGAACTTCTATGTTGCTGCTTTCATATRTTGGTAAGGTTAAGTGCAACTGTCAAATTAAGAGGTTGTGTATGTGCTGATTAATGGGTTAGAATTAGCTGAATTCTTCAGCTTTACTGTTGTATTGGCTWGACACTTTCATCAGAAGGGTCAAATGTTGTTCATCAATTACTAGAAAGTGTTCTCAACTCTGAATGACCAGGATTTAAGCAGATTAATACATACTATCCTGCTTTTAGAACTTTATATCATGGTGAAGGAGTATGTTTGCACGTGATACAGCTATGTGTAAAATGTACAACTCAGAAAACATTCTGAATTTTTGGATACTTGATTATATGCATTGGAAAACCTGATTGTATTGATCATAGTGCCATTTGGCCTGTGAGGGAATTAGTTCCATGGAGGGTGGAAAATGGACTAATTAGAGTGAGCATCTGGCCCAACCCTTAGGTGAAACTGAGCTATGCCTGGATAGGGGATTGGTTTAGGAGCTTAAGCACATCACTGAATGTCTCAGGTTTCTTTAGATATGATACTTCCATTTGTTGAGTTTAAACAGAAAAAATGGATTGAGGCTGAATAATCAGAGGATCTGATTATTGCTTCATGTGAATTTCAGTCTTCTTGGTGTTTCCAGTACAAGTTATAGAGAAACACGTAAGTTTTTAATTCAATAATTAAAACATCCTTTGGGAGTCTTAGTCAATTGAGGAGGTGGTAAAATGAGACTTAATCTTGTAATTCTAAGCCCCTAAAAATGTATTGAAAGATGAAGAAATAATCCTGTATGRTTTAGGTCTTGTGTGTGAGGGAAGTCCAACTATGTCTTATCTAGGTAAGGAAACCTAGATATTACTCTGAAAAACTAAGTGTTTTCAGAAATGGATAAGATGAATTGAAAATAATCTGTACTGGTCTTCAGTAGAAAGTCAGGTGATCAGTTTCTGATTTAATAGTGGTGACAGATTTGTATCTGTGTTACATCTTCAGGGAAAAGTCATACAAAGGACAGTCATCAACAGAGGGGAAGTAAAAGGAAAATCACTGCCTAAAGAGGAGGCTCTCTTATCTAATACTTTATTTTAAACACRGACTGGTTTTGCTGTTTGGTTTGGTGGTTTGTTTGGTTTTTTTTTTCTTTCACATTTGGAGGTTCTAAAAGTGGATGTTGAATAAATCAAACTCTTACACAGGATTATTTTCTGAACATAGTGGTATGTTCAGAGCTTTTACTCTCCCTGAATGTTATGACAAGCTCTGTATATCAACTCTGTGAGGATGTTTACATGTAACTTAATATACTACATAATATCCTAGCAACTGGAAATGCCGGCTGGATGTGTTAAAAGCAAGTGTAGCTAGTTACGCAGCTAGATTTATATCTGGCATACCCTGTGAGCTACATTTGAACTGTTAGCAACATGCTTGGTTTACAGGTTAGAAATTTTTAGAATGAACTAGAATGGGGAAACAGCACATTTGTGGGTGGCCAAAAGTYAGAATGTTACTTCAATTTTTTTGCTAGTTCCTTTATGTTCCTATTTTAACATTTGTTAATAGAAGAATCTTCTGTACACCTGGTAATAAGTCTTAGCACAATCAAAACATATGTAAAAATACTAAAAATCTATTCAAAGTTATCTGTTACAATTTTTCTAATTTTTATTTGGTCTGTGTGTATTTGTCTTTTCATGTTTAGAACTGTGGTGAATTTAATCACCTATACATAGTGCAATAAAACACTTAGCATAACCTCTTCATCTTGTATATCTTGGCCTCCCTCCTTGCATTGCCATTAATGCAGAAGAGAATCCTATCTATTAGATTTTATTTGATTTTAGGCAGAGTGAGCCCTAAATTATAATGGAAGTGTAAGGAATTATCCTAAAATTAGTTGCATTTATGGTGGAAGTGTTGGGGTTTTTCCTTTTTTTTTGGGTTTTTTTTTTTTTTTTTTTTTTTTTTTTGTTTGTTTTGTTTTGTTTTTCTTTTATTTTTTCCCTGAAATATTTATGGTCGTCAATCACTGGATAATTTCTTAGCATGAAAAAAACCATTTCTAATTTTTTGTCACAGACAAGTTATCCCTTTGGCAGTTTTTCCCCCCGGATTTCTACATTCATGTGTTGATGAGAATAGATAGAGTATTTCTAAGATATAGGTAATATCTTGGAGCTATGTGATRTTTTTCTTTGATTATTAACCTTTGGTGCCATAAAGTCATATAAAGTCATCTCCCACCCTCAGTTGTTTTATGTATGTATGGCAGGTCAGTATAACACAAAGTCAAGAAATGTTTTTTGCATAGAAAATGCTGTTAAGTATAGAAGCTCTTAACATTCTTAAGGTATTTCTGGAGCATGAGATCTACCTGTTTCAAATTATGATATTTTTTGATTTGTCCTCACTATTCCAAGACCTCCTTAATTTTAAATGTGTTTTGTCAGAGTCCAGTTTGGGCATCTGACTCCAACTCTGTTGCAATTGGATCATTTGCCTCCTAAAAACTGAAATTATTTTCTACACAGTAACCAGAAAAAGGTTTGGTTGGCTTGTTGGGTATTTTTTGGGATCAACTTTTAAAGTATATTATTTATTTTGCTGATTGGAGGCTTCAATGGAAYCAGTATCATCTGATACTCATTTTGCACGAGATGAATTCAGAGCACAAATCTTAAATTCTGTGCAGAGTCTCAAAATGAGATCCTTAAATTCTCAAGATGAGATCCTTAAGTTAAAGCAATTTATTTTCTGTTTAATCTGGTTTTTCTTTTTCTTTCACAAAACTTAAAATACAAGTTTAAGTTATTTTTCAGAATCTCAGAGGATGATAGCTGAAAGGTTCTTGTTTTGTTTACCACTGCCTGCTACTGAGACAAGAAGCAACTAAACCCAACATTATTAGATTATAGATGTACCTATTTGGTCACTAGAAGCTTAACATATGGGTTTGGCTTTTGCATTTTGGACTGTCATTTTGGTTTTAGTGAATTAAGTCAGCCAAGCAATTTCCCAGGTAAAATAAGTGGAATACTGACTATTTCTAGTCCTACAGCCAAAGACTGTACTTCTATATCCAGTATTATTTTTACAAACAGCCTTTTCCCATTGCTGTTTCTCGTACCTTGAGATTGTATCTGAGAGTATCTGAACCAGTTGTGTTTTGGTTCTATATGCTTTGTGATCATGTGTTTATTTTGACTCTTTGGCAAAGGCAGGCTWGACAAGTGCTTTGTTGTCATGACTAGTTTTTAAACAGCATAAAAGTTACACATATTTAAAAGTTGTGGAAAAGAACTGGGGTCTTGAGAAACTTTATCTGGTAGATATGAACACTGAAAAACTTCCTCAAGCTTCCTCTTTGCCGCACATCTTTTATTACTGCGTCTGTGCCTTATGAAAGAAATAGTTTTGTGCCTGTTTAGTAGGAAGTCTGTTTGGTCATAGGGGACAGTAACGTGTTCTGTATCCCTTTTGAACTGTGCTGTCTACTTGTGTGTGTTGTGTGGTGCAAACAATTTTTCAGCAAGGGAATAATTTGAAAAACCTGTAAAATTGTTACAGATATTCAATGAKTCATGAAGTGTTATTTCATTGCTAAGTGCCTGAAATGGAAATACATTCTGAAAAAGAGCCTCGGACAATTCCAGAGTTGCAGTCACAATTGGATGCATTCTTTACCCTGCTCCTTCCCATCTGTCGGATTTGCAAACAAGGTGTACTACTGTATCKACCAAATAACAGATGTGGACATATCATATCTTTAATGTCTGTCATATGAGGGAGGTCAAAAATGGATAGCTGAAARCATTTCAGCATTGTGATTGTAACCAGCAAGAACTATTCTTCTCTATTTCTATGTAGTCTTTTTTGTAGTACTAAAATCTTTCTATTCTTTTAGCCTAGTCTTCAGTACAGTTTCTCCTGTGTCTGACAGTACATTTGCAGTCATAATGTCTTTGGGTCTCAGATAAAACAATTACAAAATATTTTGYGAGTAATGGTGCCATATAAAGTTTGTACTGATAAGCTTTTCATCGCTATTCTGCTTTCTAAAAAAACATACATGGGAGATAAATATTCTTCTAAAAATAGTCTAGTAGAATTTCAGTGTTTCAGTATGTCATGGGTTTCTAGTTAAAAACTAGAGAAGTCTTTAACTTTCTTGCCTTTCTTAACAAAACATAATTGATAGATGAGTGGTCAGACATTTGGTAGCGAACTAGCTCATATGCGTCTAAAACCAGAAATGCAACTGGATGTCTGAAACAATGTGATCTATATCAGACCATGTGACTTCCAAGCAAATGAAAATTTCTGTGTAAAACCACAAGTTTGAGTAGCAGAGGAAAGACTATAAAGACAGAACATTTTCTGTAATATCTGGAATTAAAAATTGTTTTGGCTGCTATAGGATGAAGCTGTACTGCATCATGAAAAATGCTTCTATTTCTTTGTCAAAGTCTTGGGAGCGTTTTTCTTAGTTTTGAATTGCTATAGAAATTATTTGCACAGCCTTTCTTTCTGAAATTCTTTATTTCTTGACCATTTTGAGATACCTTTTTCCTTTTCTTATACCAGGTGAAAAGGTTTCTGAGTGATGTTAATGTCACTTCTTTTTCATTTTTAAAAAACTAAAAATTAACACAGAAAAAGCAAAGTTAATATTTTTGACGAACTGATAGTTAGAAATTGCTTTTTCACTAGAATATGTGTAAATTTGTAGTTTGTTTTATTTGGTTAAAATTTTTCGTGTTTACTTCACCAATTTGTTGCTTACCCTGTTCTACTTCAGTCAATTTAAATTCTATGTACTTCTAAGTATTCTATCATACTTTCTTTACCTACTCCCCAAGCTAAATTTAAAAGGAAATGCAAAATTGAAAAACATAATGTTAGGTTTTTACTTCACAGAGTAATTGAGGTTGGAAGGGACCTCTGAGGGCCGTCTTGTCCAATCCCACCYTGTTCCAGAGGAGTTACCTAGACACAGTTGGCCAGGACCTTGATACTCTGGTCAAAGAATGAGGAACAACCTGGAGCTCCTAACAGTAGCTAGAAATAGTCTGGGAGGGTAATTCAGTCAGGTTCTAGCTGGATATCTATCAGTTGCTGAGAGTGAAGGCTGTGGGCTGAGTAAATTTGGAAATCTAATAATTAATCTCCATGCCGTAAAATTCTCTCTCTATGATTTAAAGCTCACTATTTGCTCAGTTGAAATGTTGATTTTTTTTTTTTTCTGAGAAGTTATTGCAGAAGAGCATTCTTAGAGTTTTGTATCTACTTTAACACCATTCAAGCTATTAAACTGCCCTGCTGATTTTATAGTGTGGAACAGTTCTCTCTTGAAATGTTAGTTATTAGTGTAGCTAGAGGTGAAGATTTCATGCAGTGTGGTGTCYGTGGAAGTTGAAAAATCAAACTCAATTGCTTTACATGCCAAGTAGAATTAAAATGGTTTATCATCGGATTTTTAAATCTTTTGGTTTTCTCATTAGTAATTTATTTTGTTATGTTGAGGACTTAGGAGTTGTGCTCTTTTTACTTTCAGAGTTGAAARACTTTCACAAATTTTAGATGCTCTTCCATGCAGCATAACCTTTTTTCTGTTCATGCACCTGGTTTTAGCTGGTAAACAAAAAGTTGCATGGTGTATTGTGAATTAGTTTTGCAGTGTCTAATTTACGTTTTTGTTACCTACCTGCTGGCATTACCTTTAAAAAGGAAGTGAAAAAATAATACGCCTGTTTTGAAACTCACTTGGCACGTGAACTTGGAAAATGTTGGATTAGCACATTTCTCATGTATTTGCCTGCTTTTTACTATTGTTCAGGAACAACATTGTGGGCCTTTTTAATCTTTTAATGTTTTAATTTGTGCTTGTACTTGATATAACATTAGATGTATGTTTTATTGAGCAGTACAATATTTTTTAAACTTTTTTCCTGTACTTTTTTTGCATTTAATAGGAGCTGTTAATATAGCAGTTACTATGTTATATAGCAAAATATAGATATATCTATATTTATAGATTTTACAGATTTTAAATACTAGTTTAAAAAATCTTTCCAGGCTTTGGTAAATTAGTTTTATGACACAACAGAATTTGGCCAGTTTTGAGTAGATTAAAAATTGATGGACTTCCTTRGCAAACTGCTATTGCATAACAAATTTATTGAATCTTTTTACTTCTGCAATACACAAGCACTTTTGTTGCTTTGATGAAAGTAGCTGAGCAGATATTGAATGATAAATACTCTGACTTTGTTGTTTAGAAGTATTAACTTAAATTTTTATTTGATTTTATATTTTTATTGCAGAGCCCCCTTTCCAAGCCAAATTTTACTGATGAAATCGTTGACTTGTATACAACACTGATAAGTTCCAGCTAAGATTCCAGGTGTAAAACAGCATGCCCACCAGGACTTCAAGTGGTTTCATCTCCAAATTCCACTGACAGTTTTCCATAGGTGTTTTGAAGTCCTGGTTACTTTAAAAAAAAAAAAAAAAGAGATACTAGTAGTGAGGTACCAGCACTTTGCTTTTTAATTAAGCTTGTGTTTGCCACCATTAAAGGACTTGCACTACTGACTACATTGTGAGGGGGTAGATTTTATGAGCCTGTTGCAGGTTCCCAACCTTAGTTCCAGTTAAGTGTTGCTAGTATATATGKGAGATTAACAATTAAAATGTAATTTTGTTAGATAAAAATGGAATAAAATAGGTCTATGCAGTCTCCACATATTTTTTAAAATTTAAATTCATTTTCTCTTAATATTTCTGTGTAAGTAATAATCTCCAGAGGTGAGGTCTTCATTTATTTGTCATAACAGAAAGCACTTTTTACTTATCATTAGTATGTATTTATGGAACAAAACAAAAACTGAAAGGTCACACCTACTGACAAATTTGTCTTACTCCATATTTTAAAGCACAGTTAWGGTTCATCAGCAAAATCTTTTTCATAAGTACTGCTTAGAGTGCTAAGGACCCAATGATCCAATGGGCACTGGTATTTTATATTTTTTAGGAGCACTGTGGAGCTGAGGTGTTCCTGCCAATTTCTTCTRTGTTTTCTGGGACCATGAAACAACTGGCAACCCTGCCTTTTCACACTGCCATATTTCCAGCTCTTTTCTGTAAACTATTCATCCCAAGATTAGAGAAAAATGTGTAAGACACTTTTAAGGGAGTTAAACTTTGTAGCATTTCAGGCACTGAAAGTTTTGATTTGCTATTGTACTTGCATCAGTTGCGCATATTCTTAATATTTGAATATGAGCAGGAAAGTGTAAATTGAAAGATTGAAAAATCASTTAATTAATATATTTCCCTTTCAGAAGAACTGTTCACACTTTCCAGATAATTGATAATTTTGCTTGGCAATGAGGACACCATTATTGCATCAGAGTTTCCACTCTGGAAATTAATTTAKAAAAACAAGATGATGCAGGACAAGTCATAAAATTAAATTTTTAGTTAAATCATGTATCAACACTATAGTTTGAACATATTCGTATTCGTTCTGCAGAATAAATTGTACCCAATCCAGTCTAGCAATTTAATGGTGGTAAARCCCTCTTACTGTCTGCATAATATCAGATCACTTCAAAAATTAGGTTAAAAGTTTTAATCCTCTAGGGTAGATGCTTTATGCTTATTTATAAAGTGAATGGACTATAGGTGTAAAGCCACTTGAAGAAACTTGCTATTGAATCCCACTGGATAATTTCAGAACCTATCAGCTTAAAATAGGAAAATAATTTCTTTCCTTTAGAGGCAGACAATGAAATACGAAAGTTGTTCTGGCAATATTGATACTGTATTATTACCGTATTGTTGATTAGATGCTACTGTTTTGTTAGATGGCTGAAGGAAAATGTTGGCAAAGCATAAAGGGAGTGATGAAATCTTCCTATAGCCAAGGTTGCYGTGACAGTAGAACTATTTCATAGAAGAGAACAGCTAAAGAAGACTTGTGCAACATAATTTCTAACATCTCTGCAGGAGGAGGAAGAAGATATGGTACTGATGATTTTATGGAGTAGCCCTCTTTCCTGTTCCTTCCTCACGCTGCCCCTTGTCTGTCTGTCCTTCTGAAGCAAATCTGTATTTTCTGTGTAGATTCTGGAGTGGTGACAGAGGCTGTAACAGGTCCTACCTTCTTTGGCTGACTCATTGTGCTTTCATCTATTAAATCTTTGGTATATTGAAGGTACACTTCATTTTGCCTTGGCCAGTGATAATTTCTGAGAATTAATTTTGAATTGATAGAAATATGTTCATGGTCTCTGGAAGCTCTGGGATTAGCTAGCGCCATAAAATAAAGCCATGTTAAAATGTATTTTTGTACTAAAGGCCTAATTAATAAATGCATTATTTCTCATTTTTGGAAAATTACTTTATAGATTGAATGTTAGCATTTTTACCTAGTTATATCACTCTAGCTTACCTTTCTGCTTTTAGCCTTTCAGAGAAAATATTTGGCTTAGATGTTTAAATCTTCACATATTTTGGGCTAAATGACTTCACTCTCTGGCTCTGATACTTAGAGAAATGAAGWTGTCAGTTGGAACAAGCTTGTCTTAATCACAGTAACGTAATATGGAAGAGGTAGTCAGATAAATAGATAGGATTTCTGTTTCTTAATTTTAAAAATTTATCTAGGTTTATCTGGGATAAACCATTAAACTTCTGCTTGATTATTCCCTGTAAATTCTCTTGTACTGTCTAGAATACTTCACCTTTTTACCCAGTAGTTGTTGTCTTGGATCTTACTGCATTCATTTAATCCTGTATAAAAACAAAGTTGAAATTATCACTTGAGGCTCTCATAAAATAGCTTAAATGCCTTCTGCTTCAGTACCAACTAGAGAAGTAACATAGGATCATTTGTTTTAAAATGAGCTATCTTAGGTTTTTAAAAACTAAAATATTGTGACTTTTGCCATTTGCTTTTTTTTTTGTTGCRATCTTAACTCCTTTTAAGACTTACAGCTCTTGTCTGTTGAGTTATTGTGGGCCTTTTGGCTTAACTCCTGGAAGGATGTAACAAAGCTAAGTTTTCTTGCACTTCTTTTAATCCAAATATGTCTATACCAGTCAAGTCTGGTTTATTTTAGTTTTGAGCCTGTGATGTGTAGTTAAGAAAAGTAAATTATGTATGGAATTTTTTTCAGGAGGCTTTATTTTGTCTGCCACACTTGATCAACTGCTTGACATTTGTGGGGAAAAAGGTACTACTAGAGAGACACACAGCTTAAAACCATTTCCAGAGGGTTGGATGCTAGGCCAATGACCTTCAGTTTGGCTCTTTCTGGTGTCAAGTCAGGGTAGAAATCTGAGTCACTACAGGATACATGCGTGTAGTTCTGTGCATTTGTTTAAAGATAGGCTTCTGCATTTCATAGAGCAAATAATTTATTGGTACCTAGATTTTGTAAATTACAGTAACAAGTATRATGGGTTTAAGTGTGTGAAATGCTATATATTACTGTGTGGTGTGACCTTTGAGGTGCAGGCAGGACCCTTGAGAAGTTTATCTTTGCTTTTATGTCTTCCCAGATGCAAATTCTTGTCCTTTAACTAGGGTGTTCATCATGTGTTACTTGCAAAAAGTTTATATTTAATTTGTTAAACTGGTGACTCCTTGCATATAACAGATGATGTCTTTTCTCCAGTGAAGCTTCATTATATYGAGAGAATGAAATTCTTCTCTTTTCTTGTTTTGGAAGAATGACAGTGTTTATATTTCACAGYGTGAAACACTGGGTGTGTGGCGCACTGGATAGCCACATAGTAACAATATTTAGACAAATTTTCACAGTACAATTAACTTCTGAGTGTCTTTAGAATAGTCTAAATAAGAAAACTTTCCAAGTTGATTTCATATGAATATTCTTTTYCCTATTGAATTATCAGTAGGTGTGATAAAAGCTCATCTGCAGTATGTGTTTCTTTTTCTAAGTGTTTATATTTTGCTTATTTTACCTTTTGCAGGAAGAAGTTTGGCTTCATTTCAATCWGCATAAAAAAWGTTATGTTAAACAAAAGGCCAATTTCAATGATGTCTCTCTAGCACCTGAAAAAGGTTGTTTTGAAGCACTTCTGTGGCATTTATACATTGGGAGTATGTCAGTTTAATACAATATCTGCATCTTCAAAATCCTGTGTAATTAAAATTTAGTTTTGTTCTTGCCTGAAGAATTAGTTCAGTATTGAAAAATCAAATCTGTTTTCYAGGCTTATTTCTTCTGAGGTATTAAATATTTTTTCATTCAAAATCAGCAATAATTGCTACTTACAAATGAAAAGGCTCATTCAAAATGCTTTGGTTTTATTTCCTGAATTAAGTAATATTGACAAGGTTGTCCTTCAGAGGGTTGTAATACAGTATTTAATGATCAGCTCTAGTTTTCTTTAATAACCTCTGTAAAAAGATAATTATCTTATGTATAATCCTGGCCTGATACACTTAGCAGCCTATCTATGATTAATTCTTTGCAATTGCTCAGGCTTTGTAGGCTAGAGAGGCAAAGAACTCCATGCTTTTCTTGACAAGTATTGTTAWTGGTTAAAGGTATTCTAAATTCTCCCGTTCTAGGCTGACAATACCCTTGACTATAGACAGGAATGACATCTTCTGGGTTGTGTGAGCAGTCATTCTCAAATAACCAAATGATGGTTTGGTACTTGAGCTTTCCCATGACCGTCCAAATTAATAACAAGCAGTTGGATGTTGTACATGGGTACCAAATTGTGATAATTGGAAGTTATTTAAATGCCACATAAACCAATTAAGAAGATATAAGTCTTTTCAGTTGCAAGAAAGAATTTTAGATAACATTTAATAATATATAATAATTAAATCTTCACAGCATTTGAAGTATGAGCTCCTTCAGCTTGAACTCCAGCATGGTCAGTTTTTATCTGCTAATGATAGGCTGGCGATCCAAATTTTCAGTGTAATAGAATATTGARCTTAGTTTTAGTGATTAGAATTTGGCTTCTCAGTTTTTTAGTTTTTATGACTAATAGAAATAACAGGGGATTAAGAACTCTCAAASCCTACAGCTTTCTTGTGATGGATGTGCAGTACAGTTATAAAATAAAGGAAAAATAGCAAAATCAAAGGTAACCTATGTTAAGTAAAATAAAGCCATTAGAAGCTGAAACCTCCACTGTTTAAATTTTGATAAAACACCAGTATTTTGTTTATTTTAGATTAGCAATGTTTGTGTGCTTTTAGTTCTAGTATCTTYATGTGGATTGCAGTAGATTACCATCTTTGACTTTTTCTTGTGCAGTGGCTTCAGTTTAAAATRTTTTGGAATTTTTTTATATGAATTTTGCTTATTGCAAGATGTTGAAAAAAAATTTAAATCCAGCAGTCAGTTTGAGTGGGGTAAGGTATATTGAGCAATATGYTATCTTCCTATTCAATTAGAAAACAGTGTTTTTTACAATCATTGGTAATACATTTATTTTGCATGCTTTCCTGTCTTACTATGCTTTATTACAAATGAAATTTTTGAAGTATAATAAAAATATATTTTAGCTCACYATGTTTCTATCATCTTCCAGGCATCATCTCCTGTCTAGAAATTTTTCATTCATACTGCTGTTGAACTTGAGATAGTTGAAGTTGTCCAAATGCTTATCAACTTTATCAAAATTCCATATATTCAGCTTTTGATCAAGTCAAAATTTTAAAATTCATTAAAATTATCTTCCAGTAAGTTAAACTGAATGTAAGTTGCCACAATAGAAGTTATGTAATTGTCAGGTACCTGAGTTGGATATATCTTTGAAAATTGAAAATTCAGACAAGAAAGTCTGTAGTCTTCTTCTTACCGTCCCACTTAAATAGCACCCTCCAATCAAAACCAAACTAAATAAGAGGCTCTCCACAGCATCCAACAAGGAGGATGGCTTCCAGGGTTAGTGTAATGTAAACTGCAGACAGTTTCTTATCTTTTTAATAGCATAGAAATAACCACTAGTTATCACTAGAAACCGAATCAAACCAAATAAAACAACAACCAAAAAAAAATACAACCCCAGAACAACAAAAATAACAAACACGTGGTTTCTGAATCCTTCCATTATACAGCAATGTTTTTACATAGCCATATGTTGGTGCTTCTTACAGGTTATTTGTTTCCTAAACCCTGTAGTCCTGTGTAGTCATATGTTAGGTTTAGAGTGGAGTCCTAGCTCTGATTTGTTAAATTTTTATAGATATTTTTTAACCTCAGTTTTGAACTTAATAGGGATGAAGTGTTTTGYGTGTACTTTGACAGTTTCTATATTGTTGGTGCAGGCAGAGGAGGGTAGTGTCATCAAGCCCTGACTGACAAAAAGGTTTCCTTATGAAGTTTTAAAGTTCTTACTCTTACCACCCTGACAATTTGTGTGTCAAACTGGATTTGGGGCTAGGCAGCACCTCTATTTTATAGTGGGCAGCTTCTCTATTTACTTCATAGTTGCACCAGCTTCAGTTAGACTTTGGTTTATTCTCTGAATTTGTTCTGCACTGTGCATACTTGCATACACTTTCTCCCTCTGAAATATGTTACTGAGTGTATTCTCGTTCTGTGCCAAAGCAGGAGATGAAAGCTTTGTGGTCTGACAATGAATAGAGGTAATAAATACTGCAAAGTTCTCTCTTGTGTAAGGATATGATAGCTGCATTACAGATGCACATTRGTTCTTGATTTTGTTATTGGAATAGCTTTTTAAACTGAAATATAAGCCCTTCCTACTGTGAAGAGCAACTGTTATRTGACTAGTGTGTTGTAGTAGAACAAAAAAGCAACTTTTGTTTTAGTTTCAGGCTCCAACTGAATGTCTCATTTGCCAGTGTTTAGAATGTATTATTGTGGAGGAGGAGAAAGAGTTGCTTTCTCCCAGATTTTCCAGATACGGTCTAGTGATAAAAATTTTAAAAATATATAATCTCTAGTATTTCTAACTCAATACAGAAAACTACCATGCAGTGTAATACTAAAAGGAAAATTGCTATGAGTATATATCAAAACCCATTTTTTTGCAATACTATTATAAATCTAGTTCTTTATTGTGAGATGTCTTAATTAGGATCCCTTTTTATATGGGGTGGTAAAATAAAACTGCCTTTTAAATAAATTATTATCAAGTCATAGGCTTTTTTTTTTTGAATGTGGATTGCAAATAAATGTGCTGGTTATGGATCTTGGATTCTGGAAGAATAGTTTMGTTTTCTATTGTTTTTCATGTAACTTTTTGCTTTTAAAACACAGCAGGTGTTTGAAGACTCCCTTCTACTGTAAAATTTTCTGCTTTTAACTAAAGAGAACAAAATTGTCTAATTTAATTTTTAGTTATTGTTACAATAAAAGTGATTTAATTTTGTAATAAAACTTAATTGTCTAAGCCAATTTAGTTTAAAAGGTTTACTGTACTGCCTTTCCAAAAGCATACGAAGTTGCACGTGCATGTGTGTGTTTATATATCTAAAAGTAGGAATTTCTTTGCAAGATTTTTAATATTTTTACACTTGCATCATTGYGATTCTTCATTGTCTATTCACAAAATGAAGCATTTTCTATTCAGTTACATTTTGGTTTTGGAGAACTTAAGTGCTGCAAATAACTCCACAATAGTTTTTCTCCCTTTTTTCTATTCACTTGTGTAAGAGCTGCCAGACTAAATAATTTGTAATGTATGTGGACCTTGTCTTCTATAAATTGTCCTCTTCTCTTTCAGTTTTCTTAGCTGAGAAGCAGCAAATAGTGCACAACTGTTCTTTATTAATGAAGTACAAACCAAACATAGAAAGAAAATAAGYGTGATTAGAAAATGCTTGAAATACACTTGTTTCTTGTACTTCTTGAACTGTACTTCCTTTTTAAAAATTAGGTGAATGCACTTAAACTGCATGACTCTGAATATTTGCATTCTATTTTTTACTAAATTTCAGTTAATCAATCTCACCCTTGGGAATGCTTTGGATGTGAAGACATTAATGCAACACTGGTGTTAAGGAATTCAAGCAAAATATGACTTCAGGAATACAAAAGTATAGACTGTCAGTTTTGTTTTGATAGGTTGCTTAACATAGAATTATGATTTTGAGAATGATAATTTAACACAGTTCTAACAAAGTAACAGTTACACACAGCATTGTGCTACTTTCTTTGAGTTCTTGATTTGATTCTTCCTTCTGCTCTTCATGTTCRGTGTATGTTTTTAAGGAATGAACAATCCAAGTTCTCAGCCCCTCTCTGATGTTAAGTTTTCTAGGTGAACCAGATTCTTAGAGTGAATTTTAGAATTAAAACAGCCCACATTCTTCAAATCTTCTCTGCAGATGCTGACCCTTCCTAGAAGCAGAATTTCTTAAAGTGTGCTTCTGCGAAAGCAGCCTAAAATTAAGGATGGATTGCTGTTGGTTTGTTTTGTTCAAAATTTTTTTTAATTTTTAGAAATCCCTTACTCCCCTTTGCACTGAAATACCATTTACTGGAGTACAAACACTCTAAAATTTTTCTTAAAATGAAGATTTTAGTAGTGAAGTAATAAAAAATAACTATAGACTGCATATMTCTTCAACTCCTCAGATTTTTCTCTCAATTTTAGATAAATATTACYAAAGAGCTGAGCTTCACTCCTTTTGTGTAACAGTGGGAAAGATGAAAATATACCAAAATTACCAGATAATATAATTCTGATTATATTTCTTTTTTCTATGTATTCTTTATAAGATAAAAGGAATATATTACTTTTAATAAATAAGATTCATTCTAATTAAAAATAAGACCTTCAATCTCTTGTAAAATGATGGAATGGATATATATAACTTTACAAACACTTAGAAGGAAATTAATTTTTGTGGCTATGTGTAGGAGAGAAGTTTCAGTGAAGAAGTTGAAAAYAATTTTAATATTGATATAGAATGTATTATTTTTATGGCATTTAAGCTTGTTCATTGGAGCAACAGATATAATTYCTCTACAGAGATATTTTTCCTGTTGTCTGCTAGATCACATTAATTGTATTTGGAATAAATAAATGAGTACCCAAATGTTTTAATTCCTCTTTGCCAAATGGAGTAGCTGTAGTACAGTGGTGCTTATATGTTAAAATGCATATTTTGCATGCACTGAAAGATTTGCATTCCTTGGTACTTTTATCTTAAATTTATATCCACTTCAATGTTCAAGAAAATATGTGAGAAAAATGGTGCAACCCCAGACACTTTCTGCTATCTTAACTGACTCTCTTGTCATTAAATTCCYCCAAACTACTATATTAAATTGGATCTGAAACCAGTTTAAATATTTTTATATTTTCTTAACAGTACTTGTTTTATTTCTCTAACGAGTAACAATTTCTGACATAGCCCATCAATTTTGTGCATTTAGTAAAATACTTGACACTGGATAGTCTGCCATAGACATCATCTTCATCAACTCCATCTGCATTTTAAAATCTATTCTAGATTTCCTAGAGAATAAATATGGATATGAGCATTTTGGCATTAATCTAGAGTACTACATGTTTTCAGTGTGTTTACAGAAGAACTAAGGTAAAGGGTGAGGAAAATTATGGAGCTTGTGATCTTAGCAGTATATATATTTTTTAACTGAATAAAGAGAAGGCTCTGGTCATAATACCAAGCTGTTACTATATACCTTAACTGCATGTATTATATATCCACTCATACCTAACCTAAATTATTACATATGTATCATCATACCTAAAATGAAAATGTGCATGTTATTTTCTCCTTTTGAGAAGGTCTTTTTTGTCAACACCTTTCTTGTCCAAAAGCTACTTCTGGAAGAAATTTCCAGCCTTAGAATTTGATCCARTCCTTTAAGTACARCARTCAATATGTTTTYATTTTACCTACATGCTTTGCTAAAAAATAAGTACAGTCACATAATTTTACCTGTTTCCTTGATATACAGATTATGATTTTTCTGAATATTTTCCTTGTTTCATGACTAGATGATTTGCATTGCTTTCAATTTTTATTTATTTTTTTTCTTAATGGGTGGACAGTTTCCATCTCTTGCAAAATTTTGAAATTTGAAGAAGCATCTAATGAAGTTTCTGATTGCATATTTGAAAAGAAGATTTGCAGAATCAAAATATATGCACAATTATATGTGTAAAATATTTGTGATTCACTTTTGAAAAAGATAATTTTGCTTTTTAATTCTCAGATTGTTTTCATTAATTTCAYTATTTGGATTTGTTTAGACTCTAAAATACAGTCTGTACTTTCATTTGGAAGTCTAGTTGGAACGTAACTAGTACTAAGAAGAAAAATCCTATTGTAACACTATAGCTCCTAAAAGCTACATATAGTGTTTCACCTTAAAGATTTCATTGCTCATGTAGTAATCAATAAGTGCTTTTCTTTGTTGACCAAAAGGCTTAACTCTGAAACAATAACATTTCTGTGTTTTGCTTTTCTGCAAAATTGTATTAAAATTATTTTGAGCAACCACTTTATTTTTTTGTGCCTAAATATTACAAAAGTAAACTAAAAGGCACTTCAACCAAATCAAAGGTTCTAAAGCACATAGTTAAAGCTCTATCGTATAGTATAGCTTTATAGTATAAATATTCCTTAGGATATGTTGAGTGTTTATTTGTTACATAAGAATCAAGATTACAGGTTCAAATCTAAAAGTTGTTCTAATTCCTGTTTCTCAGTTTTGTCAGGGATATATTGTAGGACTTTTGCTATTAAAGGATCATCTTCCACTGTGAAATGTAATTTTACYTTGAAATCCTCTGATGGCAGCTCTGTTGTAATTTCTCTTCATTTCCTTTGGTATAAATCTTCTATATCACTTTATTTTAGTGGATGAACAGTTATGAAGATGAAAAAGTCAGATGCCTTTGGTGGCATTTACCTAAATCAAGAATGCATTGGACATTAAAGAAATGTCATTTATCGCTAGCAAGAATATTAAAAACAAAGGTGGCGTTTTTTTCCTAACAACTGGACACAGCATTAGAGTTTTTCAGGTATTCACTAGCTTTCAAAATGAGCTGCAAAGCATATAAGCCCATACGTTCCTAAAACCCTTAGCTCTTTTAGAAATGARGGAACTAGTTCAAACCAGATATGCTTGTTAAAGAAAAGCCAGCATGAGGTCTTATAGACATTACATAGACAAAAAAAGCAGATACTTCAGTTTCAGAAATCTGCAGAGCAGTGACATGGCATTCCATTCAATTTTTTACCAGATATCACAGACTGGAAATGTGAGCTTTGGCTGATACTGCTGGGAAGGAGAGTGCGTCAGGCAGCTGTAATTCCCATCCTGTAAAGGTACTGATACTTAAAGTCTCTGTAGTCCAAATTGGTACACAGAAATACTAAAATGTTGAATTTGGACCTTAGATATATTTTTTCAAATTTCTGCCAACGGTTTGTTGGTGTTTTGTGGATACATTTGCAATTTTTTGCTCCTTAGGTAAGAGTAAGGAGAACCTATTGCTTTCTTTGGAGTTGTTTGCAGGTTGCTTCCTGAAAAATTGTCTGTGGAATGCAGTTCTAGTGTCTTTCATAGTGTTTGACTAGAAAAATAGGTTTCTGAAGTCAATGGCATCCAGTTGTTTTAAACCAGGCCAAAATTTTGTTACATGGACTTGTAAGATCAGTTGCTGTAAAATCAARTCTTGGAGTGTTTTGAGTCTCATTGAATCTTAAAAAAAAGAAGTCTGGTTYTAGTGGGATTCTTAAAAGTGTGGTGTTTCTGAAAGGTATTTCAGTGCAGGGTGAGCTGCAGACAGTTGTTCCAGTGCATTCGTTGACTGTATCTTACCAGCATCAGGTTTGTCTGCAGTAAAAAAACTAAATTCATTTGTGGAATAAGATTTTTTTTTTTTTGGTGGTATGTCCTTAAGGAATCATAAATCCTAGAGAGTAACTGACATTAACGTGACTCCATGTACTGTAAAACCCATTCCGTTTTATATATTTTCAGGGAGTATGGAGTGGCACAGGAAGGAAATGCCATATCGCTGGAAAGTTGCTCTAATTCAGCACAGGATTCTTGTGAGAAATTACTTCTAATATTACATCATCCTATTCTGTTTTTCACAGTTTACAGTCTAATTTCCTCATTTTTTTATGCCACTTTTGTTCATATCAGTAACCACATTAAACTACATTTAGCAGATTAAATAGGCTTTCATGAGTGTYAGTGCACATCTGATAGCGTCATAGTTTAGTACTCTGTATTTTGCCATATTGTGTTATATGAAGGCTTATGGGTTTGTTGAAATTATTTTTCCTTTTTAACAAGGCCCTCTGTTTTATAACACTACATTTCACTGGCTAACATGAGGTTCAACAAATAAAAGTAAGTCTCAGCTGCTTCCAGTCAAATGAGTATTTCCGAATATAACATAAGCAGCACTTTAGAAGGGAAAAAATCAGTGGCCTTACAAAAAACTAAAACAAAAAACCCCAAAACAAAACAAACAAACAAAAAACCAAAACAAAGAAACAAAAAGAAAAAAAAAAGACACGGAAAAGGAAAGAAAAAAGGTAATTGGATATTTGCTTCAATTATATAACAAGATTTTAAAATTTTGATTTTCTTGTGCTTGAGCTTGCTATATGTTTSTCTCATTTATGACTCCTTTTCAAACACTGTAGCTTGAAGGAAAGTACTTTTTTCTCTATTCTATAATGTCAAAGACACCAAATTTTTTTTTWATTTTTATAGGTATTGACTTAAGGTCAGGAGTGRCACTAATAAAATTCATATTTTCAGGTATAATACCAATCTTATTCTGTAAAACTATCCAAATTGTGAAAAATTATTACGATTAGATTTTCATCATATATTTAGAAAATACATATATGTAACAAAAAGATTATCTCTTAATTAGGGAACTGTTTTATACTCCTGGTTTTGGGGTTTTTTTTTAGGTAGTTAGCATTTGGAGATGATTCATTAATTAGGAGAAGCAGGAAGAACTGTGGCCAGCTTTATAAACTTCTGTTGAACTCTCTACCAAATCATAAATGYAATTTCAGATGGAAGATATCAGTGCATTTTTTTYCTCCTATCTGTAATCCCCAGAAATAGATTATTTTTGTGTTTGGAAAGCATAAGCCTGTATTTTTTCTGCATTTTTAATGCATTTTGTACAAAGTAATCCCATATACCTGGTGGGGTATATGGTATATACCAGTATTGAGTTAGTTGTATCTTCCTTTTCTTTGAAACTCATKCATTTCAGATTTTGTTCTATTAGCTAGTGATTTCCTCTTGTTGATATTGTATGACTTTACTATTTTGCTCCCTTTATCTGTTCTTCCTGAACTACACAYGTATGCAATTTTTTCACACTCATTTCAATTACTGAGTATGGCTCTGTAGTCATGATCAACTACAAGAAACTGTCGTCCATTTGTGACTTTGTCTTCATATATCTCATCATTTGGTAGGTTGCCTGCCATCATCTCACTTTAATCTGTGTGCCAGAGATTTGCTTCCTAATACTCTTCATTGATATACATGATCTTACACACAGATTTGGTCAGGAGTGCATTTTTTTGTTTCTCGCAATGACGCACATATCTAGTGTTCCTGTCTGTGATTCCTAGAACATCTTGTCTTGACTGTGATTACCCTATAGATACTCTACTTAGATGAATAAGTAATTTGAAAACTGATCCCAGTTCTCTTCACAGACCCTTCCTTCTTACTCATTTTTGGTTACTGTGGACAAYATACCCTTTCTTTTCAAGACTATAATTTGTTTGTCAAATTTTATAGCTGATCTATGACATTTCAGATTGCATGCATCTAAACTTTGCTCTTTGTTTATAAAAATCTTCACATGCTTGTTCTTCTTTACAGGTTACCAAAGTCTTATCTAGGTCCTTAACTTTCATTTCTTCAAAAAGCCACTTTCCAAGTCATTTGTCTAAAAACATTCTTTGATCGCACCACTTGAATTAAATTGCTCTCTATATCTTGTCAAATGCAAAACATTGTCCCTGCTCATCAGTTCTCTATACTTCATCTCCTTTTCCTAGGAGGAATTTTACCATGTTGAACTCACACCTTTTGTTAATGATTATAATTTCCCCAAATTATGTGTGATCCCTTGCATGAAGAAAGCTCCTCTTACAAACATTTGAGCTTTTGTATTCCTTCCCAGTCCTTTTCATAGAATCTGTCTTGATTGTCAAATTATAAATCCAAAGATTATAGCTGGACATATGCTGTACCTTATGGATTATGAATTGAAACCATTTTCCCTTTCCTGATTTTTAAGGAGTAATTACAAAAACATAAGAACTAAAGGATATTAAAATATCTGAATAGTTTCTGTCATTATGTATATGTGTTCACTTTTGCTTTAAACACTGACACTTTTCTCTTGCTGTTTTAAACACTTTCTTCCATCTCTTTTCCTTCTAGAGTATAGGTCAACATGTTTCCATTAGTATCTGCTGCCATGATGTTCAGTGGTGAGGAAATAAGAGGGAAGAGGAAAGAATCTTGATATGAATATCAGCAGCTATTTATAAAATCAACATTAAGCTAGAATAATATTCTTAAATTCACCAGTAAAACTGAAGGATGTTGTTATTGATAGAAAAAATACTTTTTTTTTTCTTTACAATTTGCAGAGTTATTTCTTGTTACTCTAATTGTGTAGAAGATTTAATAATAAGGATTACTTGATGTATGTAAATTAAATATTGTTATATTGTGCTTGTACAGTAGAACATTTAAGTGCACGGGGAGCACATGATGTATTAGATTACTTTTCTAAGATGCTGCTAATGACGTACAAGAAGTCTGTTACTCTTCTGAAAGCTATGCTATGTGGAGTTTGAATTTTGTGCATTAATAACTGCCATGTAATTAAATAATGAAAATACCTGTTTAATGCATAACATCAGGTACTTAATCTTCTTCTCTATAGTAGATGAAAATTCTTGTATTGAAATATTTTAGTTTTGTCTTGTTTTATGTATTAGTCATAATAATGAAGGTATTTTCTACCTTTGGTAGTAAAATACTTCAAGCTTAGTGCAGAAACAAATCTATATCTGAATATCAGGTTTGTACATATAGTTTCTGTTTTGTATTTTCATACATTRCAGTTTAGTTTGCAAGGTCATGATATATAGAATATTTTGAGAGATGTAGAAACTTTGATTTTTCATATTGCTGAAGTGTTTCAATATATAATAACCTCTTTTTCCTTCTGCTGTGTGGCTTATAATAGTTATTTTATGCTGATTTAATGTCTTCCTTGAGAATACTCTCAAGGACATCTTTGATTAGATTGATCAGACTTAATGAATATGTATATGTATTGGGCTAAATTGTAGGTTGCATTTAAAAATAAACTGTCCTGTGTGTATCACATTATAGTAGATTGTAATAAAACACTAGGGCCATCTATTCTAAATGTGAGATCAAGTAACTTTAGCTTAAGTCTGTTTAAAAATTATGTAAAATAAGCCGCATAATTCAGAACTTTATTCATTCTGAAATTTTAAATTACCTCTTTTGCTTACAAAGAGGTATTTTTTTTTTAATTATCTTTTTTTTTTTTATTTCATTTGAAGAAAGAGGCCTGGACATTAGGGGACAGCTTTTCGTAATATGAGTTAAATAAAATGTGTCTGCTCTGTGAACTTGTTGCTGGTTGATACCAGTTAGTACTTTTCTTGAAATTAGAGGAAGGTACACAYGAAAATGTCTTGGTAGAAACATTCTGTCTTTAGAATACTGCTTTTAGATAGTATCTTAGTAGCTTAAGAACTTTTCTAACAGTCTATCTGGTATGATGCAGTGTAGGATGTTAATCATATGTGTTTAACTGACAATCATTGTAGTTTAACTGAAAGAGCTCTTCTTCCTTTCTAAGGCCTTTGTTCATCCCACTTCAAAATATTTGAAGTACTACAGGAGCACTATCCTGACAGGTGGCATTGTGGAATTGCTTTATCAGGTTTCAATAGATGCTCTGTTTTTTGAAGTTGGCTTTCTACCTGTCATTCCTGAAAGCCGTGTGACTTTAAAGACTCAATCATTAAAAAAAAAATTCCTTGCCAAATTTATACTCATACACAAATCATCAACTAATTATAAAATGTACTTATTTTTAAACTAATTATACTCTGAACAATGTTTCTTTGATAAGGTTTTCAGTAATGCTCAATTTAATGATATTTATTGAGCAAGTCKCTTCAGTCTTGAGATGGTTTCTCACCTTGCTGATACTTCAGGACTAACAGAAATAAGAGACAGCAAAAATTCAATTAATTAAATCACTTGCTAAAGATCCAGCTCACAGAAATCATACTTGCTATGAGATCATTAAGATTTTACTCCACTGGGAAGTCTCACAGTGACTATAGTTCAAGCAGGCATTAAAACTTAAAATGGAAAATTTAGGTGCCAGTTGATCAAGAAGAGTTCCACAGTTGTGAAATCCTGTAATATATAAAARTTATTAAGATTTTGTATTGATAGACCTTCCTGGTAGTTTATTGTTATTTAATTAAATACAACTTGAATTACTTGTAATTAAGGTATTTTAAGCGATTGCCATTTTTAGTTAGCTTCATTTCTATTTCTGATCACTACAAAATTGGTAATGTAAACAGATTTGGAATGTGTTTCACCCAACTGAGATTTTTTACAGTAACCATTTATTAAGTAACAAAATATTTAATAATCTTTTTTATGTACTTCATCATACCRTCCAATGCTGCATAACAAAAAATTAAAACAGTTATATAGAATTGTATTTATTCTATAAAATCACATCCATGTGCTTGTTTTGTCAGACTTTTAGCAGATTTGAATGTGTTTAGATTGTGGAGGTTATAGGTTCATTATTGTAGCGAAATTAATCAGTGCCACAGGACCATAAAGAATGAACCAAGAAACAAAGGAGGGGTGTGTGAGAAGACAAAAATTAATCTGTAGATAAGAATGTTAACTACAGGAAAATGCTTTTGAAGTAGTTGGCAAACTAAGGTTTATTGTTTTCAGCAAATAATTTAAATCTAAAATAAACTGCCTGATGACAAAGGTAAATGATTGTTAATATAAACCAGACTGATGTTTTTATCATTATGTAACACTGGATGGATGTATTTTGTATAGATGACAGAATCTGATAACAAAGGGCTCATAAACTATTAGATATAGAAAATAAAAAATCAACTAAMTTTTTATGAAGTATTGTATATTGTCTCAAAGATTTAACTAGGAATTCCACTAGAAGTGGGTATTTCCATGCAAAGTTTTATAAGATTTTGTCAGTTTGGAAATATTGGTTTTGAGTGTTCTTTAATTGATTTAATTTTTTTTCCTTTTTGGTTACTTTGTAAAGTAGTAGCTATAAATAGAATATTTTAAATGTAGATCTTTTTGTTATGACATTCAGCTTTTCTTTCAAAGGCAGTCAGCTTGATATCAATATTATTAAAAATTATTCTTATGTATAAATTACTGTCTTTTATGGATTTCTTATGAACATATATTTACTGTACCTCTTTTCGAGACCATTGCTTTTACATTCACATTTAACTTTGTAGTCATTAAGCTGGATATTTAAAAACCTTTTCACGCATTTGCTTTTAGTTAACTCCAAGCAGTTACAGCTTTTTTGTATTCATATTTGTGCAACTGAAGTTATGGTTGTCTGTCTACTAACATGGCATCGGCTATTTAAAATTCTCATTATTTCCCTGACAATTGCATCTTTTGTTTTCTTGATATATTAAACTTATTTATATTTAAAAATACACTTTCATAGCTAGAGCTTCCTTCAAACTCAAGGTAGCTTAAAAAGTTCTTGCTAACCAAAGGAAAAAGAGAGAATCTGTCTGATCTATGTAAGTGAAATAGTGCTCAGGTTCTCTGCATTCATWCTTTACATTCTCTGTCATCTGTTACGGAGATGTATCTTGATTTCTCAATTCTATCTTCTTGTGTAATGACTTAGAAGACATAATGTCTGTCCTGATCAGTTTTTCAATGACCTTGTTCTGATTAATGAAATCTGATGTTCGGAATAATTATCCCTTAAATTACACTTCATGTGTTGAGTTATGTTTTTAACACAAGGTCTGACAATGTGTAAAATAAAAATTGTATTTCAATAATGGCTTGCTCGGGCTGTATAATGAGTGCTGCTTTCTCTAAGGAAGAAACCTCAGTGTGCAGGAAGGACCATACCAGGAGTTGAACTTGAATATCTGTATTTATCGCAGATGGGGCAGTAAAGGTGAATACATAAGCAGATTGCATTCTGCTGAAATCTGATTAAAGTCCTCAGCRTCAGTGTGAGTTTTTGAAGATATTCCCCTTCAGAAATACAGCCATTACAAGTCCATTGGTGATAAAATGAAGTGTATACAAAGGTGACAGAAACTCTACTACTTAGTAATGWGCACTTGCAAAAGAACCACCATCTCCTATAATGCATTTTTCAATCTTTCTCCATGAAACTTCCTGTATTAAAGAGAGGATGACTCAGTCTGTTTCMTCTGCCTTCATGATTTTGCAGATATTTGACATTTAGCACAAGTCCAGATTTTGAGAAGTGTAAGCTTACATTAGTTCTTGTATTAGAAGACAGCCTATAGCTTTATGTGCCTTCTGAATCTTTTCCAGTTGTAATGCTTCATTTGGAGGCAAAGGGAAGGACAGTTGAATACAATTGCCACATACAAACACATTTATGTCATCATATGTCATCTCACATCCTTTTCTCATTTATATTCCTTCCTTATAAATTCTTAACATTTGATTTTCTCTTTGGCTGTTAAAATGGAATCAACATTTTTTATGTCATAGTCCAAAATTTTGCACTTGAATGGATGAAATAATGGACAGTTCTGAGTCCATTATTTTTCTGTGTGAAATTGGAATTATTTTCCCTCCCTTGTGCACCACATTTGTGTACATGGAATGACATTTGTTATTCTTTTACACAGTCACTTCATTCTGAGACCCTTCTGTGGTTCTTCACTATGACATATAYCTTCATTGCCTAACAACCATCATCAAAATGACAGAATCTTCAGCACTGAYGTCTGCTCCCATTTTCCAGATTTTTTACTACATATGCCTGTAACACTATACATGGTCTCTTTCTGTTGTGAGAATAGATAGTTTGGCTCTTCCCTCTTTAATTCATTAATTCTTCCATKCTAGGACTTTTCTTCTTATTCTGTAGCAGTTSTGATTCCCAATATGCTTTTGGAAAGGACATTTTTKAAAACTTTTTAGAAAGGAGATAGTAATTACCATCACATCATTGAATCCTCAARTTTTAGGAAATAATTTAGAACATATAAAAAATAATTTAGAGCATAGATACTCAGAACTGTATGATATATCCTTCATATAACTACATTGTTGAGCAGCTTTGTCTTTTTATCTGTGTTGCTACTACTTACTGTAGAAGTCTGTAGTCAGAAATGGTTCATGTTTTAGTAKATCTTGCATGATTCTTACCTTGTTACCACTACAGTGCAGATTCCATTCAAATCTAACAAAATTCCCTCAAAGTCTTTATACAGTAATCTTTCATTCTTTCCTAGAATCATTTTAATAAGTATCGTATTTCTTTTTGTGATCTCATCTTTCCTGGTAATCATTCTACAAAAGCCACTTGAGACAATCTAGAAAATATAGTTCTGTATAATTTCAAAGTAAACTTCCCTTAAAAAWTTTAATTTTGTTCAATCTAAATACTGAAAGGAAGTACAGAAATACTTCTATATTATAACATAAAACCTGTAAAATTAAATATTTCTTTTGTGCATAATGTTTAATATTCTTTTTATAGTATCTGGTATAGCTATTAACCTTTTAAAATACTTTTTTCTAACAAGGCAATTATTGTTATTTTACTGTTTGCATATAATTTTTACTGATTTTTTTTCTTCTATTTTTTTAAAAAGCAACATGATTTATTTACTAATTCTAATGCTAATTAGAWTTTTTTTTGGCTTATAGTCCTAATGATTTATACCTTTTTATTATGTTATTGTAGCTGTAGCTTGTTGAAACTTCTCTCTGAGTCTTCTAAGTTTTAAGGCTTTTTACTTTTTGTAGTATTGTGTATAATTTGCCAAAATAAAACTTTGTATTTGGTCAATAACATACAGTTTAGAATATTCTGCTTTTTCTAATACCTGCCATGCMAATGTTTCTTTATGCTGTAGTTCCACATAAGGAAAATACTTCATTGACACTGACAACCAGGTTTGTTATMAAAAAAATTACAACTTACCTGTTGTTGTCTTAAAAGTAACTTAGATTCAAGGCTTTACCTTGAACTTATCTACACTGAGTTTTCTCTTTGTCATCTGATGAAATGCCTTTGTATTGATGTATAAGTCCTTCTCCACAACAGTAATCTCAAAACCAGGAGATGTCAAAACATTGAAAATTATTYCTGGATGACTTTCAGCATTATATATGCACAGCTAAACAAGGAAGATTGATAGCCTGAAGTCCTAGTAATAATCAGTTTCACTTTCACAAATCACATTTGTATAGATGCTATGAGAAAAATCTTTGCCCTGCAGATGAGRGAGAGGTTGTATCAAAAAATGGCAAGAAAGACTGCTGCAGTACACTGAATTTCCTTTAGAAGAAGTGGGGATGACAGCATAACAAAAACTAAATCCAAGAAAAAACCAAATTAGAAACAATTAGTTAAGAAAACTCTGAACCTGATTTTTAGAGTAACTCAGTTTGGGAGGGATTTCAGAAGATCTCTTGTCCAAATTCTTTCTTCAGGCAGGGTCAGTTGTGCAGGCAGACMAGATTGCTGATGGCTTTATCTTACTGTGCAGCTTTTCTGCAACAGTTTCTAGTGCAAGAGAGTCCTCCTGAGGAAAATGTTTTTCATTAAGTCTAATTTGAATCTCTTGTTTCAGTGATGTCCTCCCACCATACATCACTGGAAAGAGCATAAGTTAATCTTCTTTATGACTTTATAGGTATTAAGGCCCTGTTTTGAGGTCCTTCTGAAGCTGCCTGTTCCACAGTCTTGATGAAAGAGGCCACGTTGCTTCAACTTCCCCTTTTAAGGGCAAATGCTTCAAAACCTTACCTGTCCTGGTGACACCTTAATTAACTTCCTTCAGTTTATCCACATCTTCATTGTTCTACAGGTCCCAAACCTGGACTCARAACTTTAAAAGCACTCAAATAGCCACCAGATAAGGAGGGGAAATTGTTTCTGTAACTCTGCCCCAGACATTTCCCTTTGTCAAGGTAGTTCAACTGAAGCACGAAGAGTGTTGATTTAGCCAAAAACAGGGAATATTGAAGTACTTTTAAAAAAATTCATGTATGTAAATCTGTTGATTCTAATAGTTTAAAAATTACAGAATSAGATGTCTACSTAAGATTCATGTCTGGCAACATCTCTGAAGGTAGAGGCATCACAAATTGTTGGAAGGAAAATTCAAAACGTAGAAGAGAATACAGGTAAATTCAAAAACTTGTCAGTTTTAATAAAACCTGTATATCCTGTCTAGTTAATGTAGACAAATACTTGACTATGTCCCTTGAATTTTTTGCTGTTATTTCCTGTCAGCTCAAATGAATTCTTAGATATTTGCAAAATTGGTACTTGTTTGTTGCCATATTGGGATGTGCAGGTGAATTAGGATGAGCCCGCTGTCCTGGAKGTAAAAGCTGAGTGGACTCTGAGTCATGTTCATAATAGTTGTGGCTGTATGTTTTTGGGGTTTTTTTCCTTTTTTTTTTTTCTATTTTTAGTGTGTGTGTGCATTGAAGAAATAGGTGTGTATGCATTGAAGAAAAAAGCCTAAAAATGTGCCTACTTTAATGCTAGCGTTACTACTTCATCTCAAAGTAGCTGCTTATATTTCTAGTCCTTCATCTAAGTGTCATTTTGTATGTTTGCTTGGATCTYGTTCTTCCTGTGTATGTGCAATTCTCTGTGGTATCTGTGTGCAAAAACCTTTARTGAGTTTATTTTTTCTCATTTCCCTACAAATATTTGGCTTTTGGGTATTGTTACTGTTCTCTAGAAGRAGCAGACCATATCTTGTTGTGCTTTTACAGCACATAGCATGGTGGTTTCTCTTCTAAACCAAGGTCCTTCTTCTGAAAAATCAGAAGTAATTAATCAGAATTCATGACTTGAATTGGTGTAACAAAAGGTGTGTACTGGTAGGGGCAGCATGTTAATGTATTAGAGGAGACCTTGGGTGTTTTATATAGAAATACCCTAGTAATMATGGTTTTATGAATCAGGAAAATTATAATTGCTTTCTGCGGGGGGGGGGGGGATGAGGTATCTATGGTTTTCATTGAGGAAGAAAGTTTGGTCTTGGTTTCCATTATTTTGATGCTTAACAAAATTAACTGATTTTTTACTGTAATTTTTAGTTCTGTTCTGCTCCACAATTTTCTTAAAAAACTTATTGCGTCCTCTAGTCTTTTTCCAGATACAGCAGATGATCACTATTTTTTTTCATGTCAACAAAAAATGCCTRTTTCATTTATTAAATCCAAAGAATGTGTTCAGCCTTTAGACTTTAACAAAAAAAAAAAACAAAAAAAAAGAGGAGAAATATTGCAACCCTAAGAAAGGAATGAAAAGTAATAAACATAATTGTGACAGTTTAAAAGCCATTTTGGAAAGAAAGGAAAGCTTTTCTGTGCCTTCAAATTCATTATTAAATAGGATTATTTTATTTTTTTCATAGCRTGGCTTTCAGAAGTCCTAATTTTCACACCAGATGGCATTCCAAAAGTGGGAAAGGAAACCTATGATCCCAAGAAGTAAGATGCAATGGCAGCATGGGGAGAGGGAAGGAATCCATTATGGAGATCTTGTGGATAATTTATTAGAGAACTGAAGACCTATTTAAATACCTAAAGAAAACAAAAATATTTATTATATTGGGGGTTCTGAAATGTAAAGAACTATCATTTTTCTTTTGCAATAGTAGCAGTGATCCCTGGTGAAAGTTCCCAAGAATTAAAATGGTTAAGACCATTGAACTCTAAGCTGATGCTGTATGTAYCTTTTCATAAAGGCACAACCTGAATATGGAGCTCCAAAGAAGGTGATGTGAACAAAGATGACACTGAGAATCTCAACTCAYGATGCAGTCAAGTCATAATGAACTGCTGAGATAATCCCCTTTTCAGTTACAAAAAAGAAAGGCGTGGGGGGGATGGTGAGAAAAAATTTGTGTCTTTGGCTGTGTCTGCAAATTTGAGCATGCCCAAGTGTGTCCTTGGGCACTGAACTGTGTGGCTCTGCTACTGGAAMTTGTAGTCACTCCTGTGGCAGGGCGTTCTGTTCCATTGTCAGCCACCCCTGAACAATTTCTGGMATGGCTCAGCTGTGAGGACATTACAAGGGTTTTATCCAGTACCCAATTTGAAAAATCCTCTCCTTCCTGGCTGGGGTCCCCAGCAGAAGAAAGACATAAATTTGTTGAAGAAAGTCCAGAGAAGGGCTGCAAAGATGATCTGARGGCTGGAGTACTTCTCCCATGGGAAAACGCTGAAAGAGTTGGGGTTGTTTAGCCTGGAGAAGAGAAGGCTCAGGGTGACTCTATTGTTCCTTTTCAGTACCTGTATGGGGCTATAAGAAAGCCACAGAGGGAATTCTTACAAGATCATATGGTGACAGGACAAGGGACAAAGTTTTCAAACCTCAAGAGAACAGGTTTAGGCTGGATACTAAAAAGAAATGGTTTTCTGTGGGGGTGGTGAGGCACTGGCATAGGTTGCCCAGAGAAGTGATGGATGCTCCCTTCATGGAAGTGTTCCAGGCTTGGTTGGATGAAGCATTGTGGAAGGTGTCCTTGCCCATGATAGAGGGTTTGGAACKAGATGATCCTTAAATTCCTTTCCAACTCAACCCTTTCTGTGATTCTTTGTCATCTTGCTTTTTAAAATGAGAACAACCAACTATTTGAGAACGTTGGTCCTTGCCAGCTGATCCTGATGACCAAGAATTKTCATAGTTGAGGTTATGAACTTCATATTTACAAATTTTGCCTAATAGAGATTTTTTCAATCTCTGTTTATCAGTTCTGAAGATGGAATAGTTCAGGTGTAATATATGTAGTTAAATATATGCTTATTCTGTTATCYTATGGGTGGTACATATGCTAGAAAAAATATTCTGTCCTTTACTTAYGTAGCTGTTCCCATGGCTAACAGAAAATTTTTGGGCTTTTTTTTTTTTTGAGAATATGTCAGATATTATGCTGAACAAGTCCTCGATAAGATTGAGAACTTTATTTTTCTAGATTTCGTGAACATTTCTATTTTGGTTTGGTTATTRCTGTTGTTAGCAGCCTTGAAACTTGCTGTAGATGATGTGGTACACTGAGCTTTCAAGAGGTCGTTGGTCTGAAAGTTGGTAGGTAATATGGAAATTATTCCTCATCTGATTTCGGTATACAGTATGCCTGTTTGTTTTAGTATCATCCAAGTAATAATGTTCACCAGAGCCCATCACAAACATAAAGAAAATGTCTTTAAATTTACGTTACATGTCATGAATGTTTTTGGGTTTTTTTCACAGTGAAAATATTCTATGTTTCTTGATTGCCTCGTGGTTATTTTGGTCAAAACAACTTTTCCATGGCCAATCTGACCTGTTTTTTCTACCATCTGTGTGTCTTTGGAGCGTTTCTTTTYGTGGTTGGTACCTTTGGACTGTCAGGAACAGAGCCAGTTTACTATAGTTCCTTTCAGCATTTGCTTCTTAGAATTCAATTTGYGTCTTAGAATTTTCAGAGGTTGTTGCAACAAAAATTTGCATACCTAATGTCTAATTTTTTTTCTTTGGGTTTTTTTCCCACATGAAAATCYTATTGTTATTATTTATTAAAATTGTCCCTACAGACATTAAGCTCTCACCTGGCATCCTGAGAGACTTACATAATAATTTATCTTCCTTGCTTCTACATAGATCCTTCCAAGGTTTATGCCCAAGTAACATTTTATTTTCAATGGATTTTGAAAACTTGCTAAAGCAGTTTTGAGAAAAAAAAAAATTAAAATAATTTTTGTAATTTATGCCTTTCAGAAATGTCCATTCAAGAAAGCCAAATCTCTTTTAATGTACATYCAGACTTGAGAATTGGTAGCATTTCATCTGCTGTTGTTATTGCTGTTTCTCTAAAGACAAAAAGAATGACAMACTGCTTTCAGTTTTTCCAGTGCTCTTTTGTTGAAAATTATCTGGAGCAAGTCCTTTGTCAGAACAAATAGTTAATATGCTGGCATCAGGTGTGTCTTCTGTTTTGGTAACACTTTAAAAACCAGCTGAAATAATGCAGAATGTCTTCAGTCTGCTTGTCCTTTAAGAGGAACCTGAAATCACTCACTGTACTACTTGTGACAGCTTCTGAATTTTCCAGTGCATGTCATACTGTGGTGGTAACTKTAATCTCAGTACTGAATTCCAGACCTTGTCTTCACTGGAGAGATAACAATCTTGGTAACACTAAGCTTATTTCTCACAATAAAATTTATGTGATTCATTTTCCCAATGACTTGACAAGCAGTTCATCAGATTCTGAAGCTGAAGAACCATTAGAGCATGTAATCTTCTAAACACAAGCCCTCCATACTAAAAATAATATAGATGTAATTTAAAGCTCTACTATTTATATATCACTACTAACAGGAGTTGTGTTGGGACACTCAGCAATTTCTGTCTAGGTAAACTGGATTTTCTATTAAAAAAGAGACAGGCTCATTTTCATGACATTATGACTTCTAAAGTGTAAATCACTAGCATGTGGTCAGGGCAAAAGAGATTTGTCAAGACTGAAGAAGAAAGCTGTCACATTATTTTTCAGTTCTAYGACAATGTTAAATGATACTCTGCTCAAAATTAAAATGGTTTCTCATTCATACCTTACCCTTGCTCTGTTTTGAATACTTTGATTCTCCGTATATGAACCTTTCACAATGTCCTATAAAACGCAATATATCTTGGCTAGGTTATACTGTCTCATTTTCTTTTCTTCTGTAGAAATTCTTCTGATATCTTTTAAATATTCTCTTTTACCTGTTTTTGAGCAGTAAGAGTTTGGAGAATTGTTTAGGAGTTTTAGAACCTTTACTAAATTAACCTTTATACTCCAAATCATACTATTCTAGTGTAGTCTAAACCTGTAATAGGTGAACAGGGACATACCACCCAATGAGTCTTTGTGCTGTGGTAGATGCATTTTGTAAGTTCAAGCATTATTATTCTAAGAAAACATTCTCTTCCATAAATGCTCTCCTGCCAATATTCAGTTTTCAGTGTGGAAAGCTATACAGCTTGCTGCCATTTCTAGTGTGTTGTGTAATAAGAACACTGAATGAGAAATTAGATGAAAGATACTTAAATTATATAATCTGTTTTCTCCTGAAACCTAACTGTTGATCTGGATTTCTTTTAATCTTCATTATCTTGTGAACACACAATTTTGTTCTTGAGTCCAACTGAAAAATGGCTGGGTAACATACTGTACTCTTTTTGTTCCTGTTCAAGGCAGTAAATATGTTTTAGTCAGGGGACCAGTTTCTAACAGATTTCAAGGTAGGCTTTTAGACTGCTTTACTGATCCATACCTATGTGTATAACATCATCCTGAAAGAGAATCAGGAGAAACTGAAGCTCTAGGATATTCATTTGCCCAATTTTGTCTTTTGCTTAATTTTCTCTGTTATTTACATATTTGGTTGTTAATATTTTTCATGTGTGTTTTTTTTTAAATATATTAATATTTTGTCAGAAAAACATAGTTTCTCTTCAGTTCTGCAAAGATGTGAGCAGCTGAAATGCAGCTGAAATACAGCCTGGATCTGAGCAAGTATCTCAGCTACTTTCCAGTAGCTTGTGACCAGCATGTCTGTGTTTTGTAACTGTTACTCCAGGAACTCTCACAGCTAAAGGCTMCAAAAGTCATTGTCTCCCTGCTTATCCTAATTTCTGCTTGTTTCCTACTGTCCAGTTGAGTAGGTTATGTAGATCTTACATTCAGCTTCTCAGATTCCATGTAATCCCWTTCTTTCTGAAGAAAAGTCAGCTCTGTGATTTTCTTTACCAGCTCTTCAGAAGAAAAAGCATATAAGCATGGGTATTTGYGTTGTAAACCCAAGTTTCATTCTCATCATTAGTGACACAATTATGCAGATGTGTTTCTGAACTTTACGAACATTTTATTCTTATTGCTAGTTACTTACTCTTTGTCTACGTAGAATGTTTAGAAATGCTACAAGAGGACACTTCAGCATCCTACRGCTGTTTTCATAGGAAAGTACGATAACCAATTTGTACACGAGCTGAATATTAATGAATTCCTGATGTTTCTTTGTTCACATTCTCCTTATTAATAACTTATTCTCATTGTCCTATTAAAAAATATTGTTGTAAATGAGAATTTGTCATTATTGGCAAGTCATAAATGAGTTAATGCCCTCCCCAGCTGATTATTTGTCACCCTGAGAAGCTGCCTTCACAAACTTTCTGGACACATCTTCTCTGTTTATATTTTAGATACTAATGCACTGAATTGCCTAAATATCTCTTAATTATGATTTCCTATGGTTATCCTATGGAAGGAGATCTAGAAAACTATCAAGAAAACTGCCACTTTAAGATTAATTTTTGGTATATATTTTTATGGGCAAGGTTCTTTCTCTACGCAAAGTCCTCTAACAGCTCTAAGTTTTTTYATGTTTGTCAGCAACTAGTAAAAGAAAATCCCAGTGGGATGGTAGGRCTGGTGTTTATGGTAAGCTACTTCTGTAGTTTAAAGAAATTTTTGAGATGTCATCTTGAAATTAAGCATAGAACTTTAACTGCAGTGAGGACTGAAGTCTTAATGCAGRATTTTTAACTTGAAAAACATGTGCTGCTCATGTATGGTTGTTTTCTTCTTTGCCTTAGGAAAGACAACATTCCTCTGTGGTTTGTAATAAAATGTTTGTGAGTGAGAAACTATTATTTCCAATAGCTGATGATGTGTTCCTATAAACAAAATTCAGTGCGAAAACCAAACAAATTGTGTAGTGGAAACCACTAAAATTGACTTCAGGAACACTAGTCAGAGTCATAATATTAAAAGTTTGTTTATRTTGTGTGATTGCAGTATTGATTTGATTTTAAAAAGCTGTGTTGTTGGTGTTGTTGGAGATAACCACTAAAGGTTAATTGCATATTTTGTTCTGTTTCCTTAGCACAGTTTCCTACTTTGTAGCAGAGCAATGCTGAAAGAGTTGAAACTCTGCTATTCAGCATAGTCTGATCTTAACACACTCACCAGTCTGCTTTTGTGTCTTCTGGCTCCAGACTGCAGTGATTATTTGGGAGCAAAATCACATCAAAGAGAATACTTAAAGAGGAATTTCCTCTAAAACATCTGTATATGTGATAATGATTTCCTTTTAGATACCACAGCTGGCATTGTGTTTTTAGAAATATAAAATTTATTAAAAAAATACTTTAAGACCATAAAACCCCTAAAGAAATGCTTTTAGTAGCTATTTTCCTCCAAGCTTGTTTCACTTTTTCTGGATAATCTTGCTATTAAAACAGAATCATCTGTTCTTTGAATATGAAATTCAATGTATTTTTCTACATTGAAAATAGGCTGCAAAATATTTTGAAAGATAAAGTAGCATARGCTCATGTTTTCCATTGTAACTACCATCTGTGAAAGGATGGTATTTTTGTACAGCTTTGATTATACTCTTAAAAACAATAGTTGGAAATTGTGTGTACCTACAACTTGTAGAACTTCAACTAGAATATATTGTTTTAATTTGTAAAAAAAAAGCCTGGAGTGGCTTTTATCTGTAGTCATTTAATGTAATGATTCATATTTTATGAAACAATATAAATGCTTTTATATCTATGTTTGTAGCCTTCTTGATAGATCAAAGTACTTGGCATAGGCCAAAACCTGTTAAACTTTTTCTGTTTATGGTATAAATTAAAACTCTCTGGAGTGTGTGGTTTGGCCCAAGTCTGATTTATTGCTTTGCTTGGCATTCCATCAGGCTGGTTGTGGTTTTCCACTTGTGTTTTCAGTACAGTCTTCATGTGTTTTGATTTCAAATACTTGCATAGCAACTTTATCAAGATAGTAATAACTTTCTTTGTTAAGTCTTCATTATAACATACAGATCAGGCCTTTGTGGGGTTTTTTTATTGTTTTTGTTTAAATTAAACTGAGMAATATCTATGCATGCACATTATGCATTTGTTTATCATCATTTTGAATTTAACTTTAAATTCTTGAGTAACTTTTTTATTCAGTGAAGACATTTTCCAGATCAAATCAATACAGGACGAATCTGCAATGAGAATTGTGGTCAGGATTTTCCTGTGGATAAATCTTCTTTATTGATGACAAAATATAGGATGAAGGGAAGAGTGCACTAGATTTTGTCKCTTTTATATAAATTTCAACCATGGCTGCTATGAATGTTTAATTTATGATCAGCTTAAAAATGTGTAATCKTTAGCTGATTTAATTTTTTCACTTGATCTTATTGCTACTTATTTAAATAGTAGTTGTGAATAGTATTTGCTCCTACCAAAAGTGGCAGATCTTGCCAGACTTTTTTGTTTACTTTGACAAAACAAAACAAAAAAAAAGCTATTTCAATTTTATACACCTATATCTGTGTCTGTGCAAGTGAGGGCATCTCTAGTAAATTGGATTATTCTATGATATTTTTCCAATTTTGTACTTGGTTTGTTTTGTTTTTGTTTTTACTAATAGATAGTTTTATTGAACCTCTAAAACAAGATATTTTCCATGGGTATATAATATTAAACAAAAAAKGATACAATTGTACAGTTATCTCTAAGGGGGAATCTTACCCTGGTATATGAGCTGGTTTTATTTTTCAGTAATCCTGGCTCACCCTTCAATTTGTCTGTAAAAGAAGCTGCAAGGGTTACATGGGTTGCTTCACAGTGGGAGTATATGATAGAAAGGTATCACACAAACACTTTCAACATAAGTACACACACAAAAAAATTGTACTGTATTAAATTAAGAAGCATTTAATTTGAACTGAATCTCTTAAGACAGCAGTTGTGGGGTTTCTATCTGGTCTTGTTATTAAGCGTGGCGATTAACAGCCTGTAGTTAGACGTACTGTTTAATGCAGAGCCCTCTGAACTCATTAGAAGAGTTCTGTTTTGGATTATGCCTTTAGCAGYGCTTATCCATTCAAACATCCCTTACAATTTAATCTAAGTGGAGAAATGCTGATGTTTGGGGATTTGTTGACACAAATCAATAAAAAGAGACTCTGAAGCGAGAGTACCATTCCTTGATCTGTTTCATGAAAATATCTTATACTGCTTGTTCATGTTGTTCTAGTCCTAGAGGAGGTGATCCCAAAGACAGCTGTGATAAAATCAGCCACACTAAATTCTCAATTTAAACTGTAAGCAAAATGCAGATTGATTGTGGSGTAGATGGGAAGAGGAGACACAAAAAAAGGATAAGTTTATTTTAGACAACTATTTAGGCAAAAATGAGCTATGAAAGATGTCATAAAACAACACATCAGATAGTAAAAATTACGGTAACACAAATATTTAAAGCAAGTTGTTAATTTTGTGTCTTTTAACTGTAAGTTCTTTAAAAACACARAAGAACAAAAATTGGAAGAAATATACAGGTGCTCATGGGATAAGCAAATTAGTGAGTGTTCATGACTGAAAGGCCAGGATGGTAATGCAAAACAACTTACATGGTGAAAATGTTTTATTTGGTCCAGTAAAGAAAAGGAAGGGAAACTACCACAGAAAAACTAAACTCTAGGAGTTTGGGAAAGGATWAGAATAAGAAACTGAAGAAGTAGAGGCAGCATGTAAATGGATATAAAAGTGATGAAGAGAATAAAAGCTGAAGAAAATGAGACAGCTGGTTCAGAAATACAGCCAGGGAATGCAGACATACAAAATTACTTTGATTGAATACAATTATGAAGAAAATACTGCATGTTTGAAGTGTTACACAGTAATACTGAAATGTAAATGCCGTCTGGATATGTGAGTTAAAGATTTGTCCACAGTATCCATTTGCCCAGAAAAATAGAAAGGAAAACACAAAAATCAAGTTGTTATATTTGTATTTTATTTTTAATAATATACCAGTGTACAGTTAATCAATTTATAATAAATTTGTTTTATAAGTGACAGGTACATTTTTATGCTATGGAAAATAATTCCAGCAAGACGAAAGTCACATTACAGGGACTTTATTACCTGACTTTTTAAAAAACATAAGTTATTTTTATCACAATGAACTTTTGCCTTTCTCCCTCCCCCTCAGATTTCCATTTTTTATTCCCCCCTCTTCCCGTTATGATAATGTATTGAAATKGCAATTCCARTTTACAGGARGTTTAGTTCTTGTACAAATGATGGCCTTTTTTTATGTATTTAMCTTTATTTAACCAAATAGCTGATTCTGGAATTAACAAGGTCCGACTTTGTTTGTAGAAAAGGCAGAACTGAAATGGGTGGTCAGTTGTAGCTGATCCTGCTTCAGCAGGGGCTTGAAACAGGTGATCTCCAGAGGACCCTTGCAACTTTTTGATTCTCTGAAATATTTACACCTTGTGAGAAACAAAGTGCTATAAATAGAAACAGATGCTTGATGAACATCTGTTTCCAAAACAGTGCTTAGCAGTTCCATGGTAATTATAAAACCTGTAGTCCTGTACATTTTGAATTTGTTTTGGTATTATTCCCACCTTGGAGAAGTAGCTTGCACACTGTTTTGGGTTTTTTGGTTAATTTTTTTTGTTTGTGGATTTTTTTTGGGTTTTTTTGCGGGGGGGTTGGGTTGGGATTTTTTTGGAGGGGGGTTCAAACTGAATCAAATTTAGTGGAGGGGTTCATTTGAATAATATGTATCGTGTGCTCATGTGAGTAAATATTTGAAAGACTGACAGCATTAATTAGTTACTGTTAGCCTTGCCAGTATTTTTTCTTAACTGCTGAGAAGCGGTGGTATTTTTTTCTAGTTTTTATCATAGTTTAGTGCTTCTTGTTTCCATGGTAACTTTTTTTTGGAATTGTGCTTCAAAAGAACCACAGGGTTTCTGTGTGGGCTTTTTCATTATTTATTTAATTGCATGAAAACCTAACAGAATATGCTGTTCTGTAAAAATCCTCAAATATSCCAAGTGCAAATGTAGCTTTTAAGTATTGAGGCATTATAGTTTTATCTTCCTACTTTTTAGCAATCAATGTATTTTTTAAAAATTATCTTTATCTACTTGTTCTGCAATATTCCTATATGCATTCTATGCTGTCAGAGTAATTTAAAGCTGTTGAAGACAATGTGCAAATACTTACTAGTCATCTCTAATCATCATATTTCCCTACAAATCAGGCTAAGTGCAACACTCAGCCTGCACAATGAGTTAGAATTTATTACTTTTTTCTGCAGTTCTAAAAGGTTACTATTCCACTTTCTGTTGAGAATCAGACTAAAGCATACTACTAAAATTACATATTCCTAGTGCATCACTGGAATATGCTGCAAACCAGAGAGTTTTCCTTCTGGGCTGTTGCAAGATCTTTCTTGAACAGTTACATTTTATCTTTTCAAGCAAGATTTTTTAATGATGCAGTACGGATGAGATTCACTCCACTCAGAGAATAAATAAAGTAGCAAATAGTCATTATATCTTTCTTCTCTTTCAGGTAGATGAAACATTGAGTGAGTTCAAGTGGGGCTGGTTAGAATAGTAATTAACACTTCATCCTTCTGTAGAGAGAARTATAAAGAACGCGTAAATTAAGGAACTGAAACTGAGGTTTTTGTCCYTAGAGGCTTAATGGTGTGGTTTCATGGTCCTCTGATGTTAATTTAAATGTCACTGCCAAAAAGGTAGTCTAGCCTGAAGCCATGTATTTCAGTCCTTTCTTTGCATCATCAGTAGCATCTGTCCAGCTTTGCAGCAGGTCTCTTCAGCTCGCTCATCCATTTGAAAATTATTTTTTTAAAGTGYGTTAGGAGGATTAGTTTGCAAGCTGATCACTGAGCTTATTTAATTCATTTTGCAGGCAAAGGAGTACACTTGWACTGGTGTAAAAGATGTAGCCAAAACTACAGTGGGCAGAAAAAGGAGGCACATTACCCATGTAGATGTGTGGGTTACTGACCCACTCCATCCCTAGCTGTCCCTCTGTGTCTCCTGGGAAATATTTTATTCTCAGAATGATTTCATKCTATGTAGGTTTTTCTTGTCATTCCAACTCCACCCCTCACCCCATCTCCAACTGCACGTGTAATATACACTTYAGCCTTCTAGTCTTAATTTTTTTTCCTTTATGAGAGAAAACAAATTTGAATGCCTAATAGTTTAAAGAGACCAAATACACCTGGAGACAGAACCATGTTAGAAAAAAACAAGCAGAAAATAAACCTACCTTCTTATTCACTGTAGGTTATAAGGTGGGTTTTTAATTTTTTTTCTACATGTATTTCTTTCACTCCAGTCATTTTAAATACAGACTGTTATGGAACTGAAAAGAAACAATTTCCCTCTTCCATCAGAAGGTTCCTTCTGAAACAGAGTATAGCAGACCGGCAAAATTCTTTCCTGTTCCCATAACWGTTCCAGGAAAATGTAATATGCCAAACATGCATTGAGCTGAAAACTTCTACCATGTGTCATTGGGGAGGAATTACACTAACACACCCAGCAGAAAATKCAGAAGCAATACCCATTGGAGGATATTTTTTTAATTCAGATGGGCAGCATGAAAGTTCAAACATTTTAAAATTTTACAGATGCTGCAGAATGATTAAGCCCATAAGGTGCAAAACTTGCAGTTAGAAGCCTGAATTTACATGTTTTGCAGCTGTGCACAGATTCTGCAATGCCCTGTATTCTGTTAGGAGGTAAAAGGGATTTGGGCTAAAATTAGGAAAATAATGCATTTGTTGGTGGGAATCCTAGTTAAAATCTAGTGCATGATATTTCAGAGATTCTGGACCAAATTTTTAGTAACATGGGTTGACTTTTCTGGTTTTTAGTTTTAATTAGTGCAACAAGCATTTGCTGTTGCAGCCAATGATTAAAGTGGCCTGCTACATGAGGATATGACAGCTGCTTTAGGAAATTTTAACTTGTATTTTYAYTGCAAAAAATTAAAGTTGCATTAAAATAATTTTTCTGCAACAGCTAATTATTAAAGGAGGATTATTAGAGCTTCTGTAATACATCCRTAGAAGTGAGAGTTAAAGGTAATATCAATRTTTTGGGGGATTTTTCATTATTTTGGTTTTCCTCTTGCTTTATAGTTACTAAAAATTGATTCCAGTAGGAGTTAATTGTATATATTCAGGAAAACACACAATTACCCTGTTTACCAGTATGTAACAAACTCTTTGGTAACATCTGCTTCTAAAGTTTATTTCTGATCATCCTGATTTTAACTGCTTGCCTTGGCACAGGAAGAGGGGAAATCTAGGCAGGAAACTAGAACAAAGAACCTTGCAGTGACCAAAAATAAAATTCCATCTGAATACATGTTGGAGGAGGGAGTAGTTTGCTACGTGGGGTTTTTTTCCTGCAGTTATTGGTGTTTTGGWTTAATTAGTCTGTGTGATGTCGAAGTTAGATTGCCTAGGCTTTTTGTGTTGAGAATCTTTTCATCTGTCATTTTGTATCCTTTCCATTTAGATTAGATATCTCTTTCAAAATAAACCTGTGTAGGATACCATACCATTTCAAAAGAATTCCAAATGGAAGATATGAGAGAAGTTGAATAGGTTTAGACCTTCTGCATGGTCGTTGTTGAGGTGCTGGCAGGGCACTTGCAGGCTGTGGGAATCCTGTTGAGGAGCAGCAGAATTGCTGTGCAGGTGGTGGGAAAAGATTAGTGCTTTGTGTGCACAAACAGGAAACAGGGTTTCAAAAGCGGGAAACAAGTCCTGAGCTGTGATAAACATAATTGCTGCTTCTCCTAGAACTGCTGAGCTTCCACTTATGCTCCTTACCATTAGGATGAAGTTGCATGTCTGTGAGCTGTGTGCTGAAAGAAAATGTGACAGGCCAGCTGTGTACATGAAAGTGGTTGCACAGTTTCTTGACATATGAAAGGCTAGACAGTTTATTCTTGAARTATTGAATTAGTATTTTTGTAGTACCAAACAGGATAATGGAAATATCTCAAAAGTATGAGTATGTAGAGATTTCTCGCTGTTGTTACACTGGGAGGTGGATTGGAATAGGTCCTACACCACTGATTTATAAAAATGTCTTCCCATCATAGTTCTAAAGGTACGATTTGTCTTTTTATTTGGAAAAATAATATGTTGTGCTTTTGAAYGAAAAATGTTTTMTATTGAATTTTTTTTGTATTTATTCAATATAAAAATCCAGCAATAATGAATTTCAGTTCTGTTCAACGTCACAACATAATTGCCATAATCCATTGCTCTGTTTCTTTATGGACCTCATTCTAAGACAAATTTAAGCAACTCCTACTTGTGCTAAAAAAACTTCAGTGCAGAACTGAAATGGGAAGAGGCGTTTGCCAGTACTGAGGATATAGCTGTTAGGAAAAGCCAGGGCTTCCTGGGGGACGGTCATTTCCTTTTCCTGTATAATCAACAGAAATGTTAGAAGAGCAGTTGTGAATTGTGACAAACAGGCTTTTAGAAACTGAGTAAGACTGCTTAGCACTGCCTGTTTAAGTGTGCTGCTCTTAGTTGCTTGTAATTTTTCTGACTGACTATAAGTAACTTTAGAAACACCTGCCACCTATGTCTAGACAGGAAGCCATATGAGGAGTGGCTGAGTTCACTTACCTTGTTCAGCTTGGGGTACAGGAGATTGAGGGGAGACCACAGAGCTGTCTATGGCTTCCTCACCAGGGGGAGAGGAGGGGCAGGCACTCTGGGTGCCAGGACCCCAGAGAACAGCCTGAAGTTGTGTTGGGCAGGTTTAAGTCAGATATTAGGAAAAGGTTCTTCCCCTAGAGCATGGCTGGGCACTGGAACAGGCTCYCCAGGCAAGTGGTCACAGCACCAGCCTGAGRGAGCTCAGWAAGTGTTTGGACAATGCTCTCAGGTACATGGTGTGATTCTTTGAGTGRGCCTGTGCTGGGACAGGACTTGAACTTTGATGATCCTTGTGGTTGCTTCTCACTTAGGATCCTCTACGATTCTTTATTTGGACTTAAATTTGTTGGAAAACTGGARAAGTCTAATAAACATTTACTACAACTTTCTTCTGAGTGTATAAAATGAACAAGCCTAATTGAYTTCAAGGTGCCTGCATTTCCTCTTTATGAACGACTGTTGCTATTGATTAAAAGCATTCTTGCAACTTAGTTTGTTTATTTAACAAGGGTAATGAGCTGCCTGAGCTGACACATTAATGCAAGCACATTGCTACTTGTACTCAAGTTACATCTAAGGGACCTAATCTAGGTCCATGCCAATGTGCAACATTCCAATGCAGTGACTGCATACTGGGAGAAAAATCTTGTAGGTGTGTCACTGAAYTTCTGCAGTGAAATGATCCTCCCAAATTACTTAATGTCCAAACATCAGGACTGTGCACAGAAGATTTTCTTTGTGCAGTTTTAGTGGTGAAGAATGTGATTTTCTTCATGTTCTTAACTGCTTTATTTATGTAGCTACACCCATGCTTTGGATACTTGGCAATCTCAAAGTTCAGTTGTTCTTCATTCAGACCATTAAGCTATATATTTCTTACTTTATCTTAAAAATATTCACCTTCAGAAATATATTTCTTGATTATACCAAAAACTATGTAATTAACATCTTAATTAGACCCTTAGAAAGATTTTTCCTTTCCATGTACATGGGGTATATAGTGCCTCTTTTGGAAACTTACTTTACTTTGTTACAGCTGTTTCATAGAGAGGGTAAAAACCCCCCATATAGCTGTTGAGTGAGACATATTTCAATGACATTTTTAGGAGCAGGAGCTTGAAATTTGACAGATATGTACATGTATAAAATGTATTTTTGTTTTCCTTAAAACAAAATTTGTCTAATATAAATTTTATAAAAATTAGCATGTGATTATTAGATACATATTGCTTTGGCTGCAATGTTATTGCATCTTTTTGTGGTCATACAGAATCCCATAATAGTTAAGGCTGGAAAGGACATCTAGATATTTGTTATTCTCTAAGGCTGGTACTCAAAAAGGTTTCAGCAAGAATGGCACCATGTAGAATTTTGAATACAGCCCCTCTTGAAAGCTGCTAAACCTCTATGAGCAGACAGTTCCTGTGTTCTATCACTTTTCCATTGTAAAAGTTTTTTGCTTACCTTTAAACAGAATTTCCTGTTTCRGTTTGTGTCCATTGCCTCTTGTCCTTTCATTGGATCCATCTCAAAGAGTCTGGTTTCATCTTCTTTATTTTCTTCCACCAGRTATTTAAATACCTTGAGAAGATACTGGTGAGATTCTTCCTAATGAATCTCAGGCTGCCATGGGGTTTTTTGGTGCAAAGGTGAATGCTAGCTTGGGGGCAATTTCCCATTGAGCAGGCCTGCAGGGCCTGTTCTTCAAAGCTGCTTTCCAACTTGTTAGTTACCAAGACAGAGGGTTATTTTTAACCTATTCCTTTACTTACTAGTTGCAAAAATGAAAAGGAAGTTGGGAAATCTAACTAGACTTTAAAGGCAGATGAGAGAGTCACATGCTGCATAATGTTGCATAATGTAGCTGATTAGATGAGGTTTCTTTTAATCTACATTTGAATATGCATGACTAATGAACAAAATTGCTAATATTTGAAAACTAATTGGTTGGGATTTCTTTTTTCTTTAGGCTCCTTCTGCATTACTAAAATTACTTCTCAAAAAATTTTAATTTCATCATGCCATTACTCATTTTGCAGCATGACATCATGCTAGTATGATCATTCACCGTATTGAAAAATGTTAATAAACTGGGGTAAGTGAAATGGAACAAGCAAAGTACTGTTCTGATGAGGCAACTTGATTTTGGTGTTTTRTAACTGACTTTGTGTTTGCTGGTTGGAGCTGTCAGAGGAGTCATTCACCTGACATGGCTTTGCCACATGCTCAGCATCAACCAAGGAAAAGCTGCTTTTTTATCTTGATGTATTTTCTTGCTTGTCCAGCTGAGGTACCTTTCATAATATCTTAGGGAATTTGACTCTTTTTTTTCTATGCAACTTTAAAGCAGAAATTTAATCTTTGAATTCAAAAACTGGAAGTTTGCAATTCAGTTTAAAATAAGGAGTGGGGTTTTTAAGTTCTTTTTATCTTAAACAAAGATTCAATGTTTTGTAAACTTACATTCATACTATGGACTCTATCTGAGGAAAGTTTCAGAAGCTTCAAGTTTTCCTGTATAATATCCCCTTATTTTTCACTTTATTCATCACCACTGGAATTAGGACATCTCCCATGAATTATTCTTTATCACAGCAACAGATACAGATGCAAATTACTTACTTAGACAATAGTGTTTCTGTTCTTCATCTCTGCCCCAAATAATACCAGGTACATTCAATTCAGTACAACTGGATTCCTCTCAYTTTAAAAATGATTCATGAGGACCAYGTACTTGTGAAGCTGTAGAGCCAAATGATACCAGCTTCATGGTTTCTTAGATTTTTAGTGAGACAKCTCTTTTGAGCAAGGAGAAAGAGACTGTTGGCCATGCTGCTAAACAGAGCCTGCTTTTGACCTCTCCTAAAGAAACYGGGAATAATTGCACTCTGATAATAAAACTAGTGCAGAAAAATCCTTTGCCAGAGCAGTAGAATTTATATAGATAATACATCAGACCATCAATTGATAATTAATCCTCTGTTGATGTAGGAAAAGCTCTATTTTATCTAGAAAGTAAATCAATTTCAACATATGTGAWTTAGGTATTATTGGCAAAAATTGAGTAAGTTTAAGTTCAATATATATTTTCAGAATGCTGGTATGACTCACTCTACATTGTAGTCTGATGTTGAAGCTTAAAGGTCAGAAACAATTCAGAAGCTCACTGCTTAAAACTTAAGTCTTTTTAATCCATAATTATCACAAATATGTCCTGTTTTCAAAAACAGGGTAAAGGTTGTCTTATCAGTTCCACTCAGTTCCACTGAGACATCTAAAATTAATATTGATTCAAATAGAACAATTTCTTTTAAAAACTAAACAAACAAAAACAAACCTCACATCTCTAAGAGAGCAATTAATCTCCTGGAAGAAAAAAAAAATCACTGTTCCTTTAAAAARAAATTAATAGCTTGGTCCATTTGAGGAAAGTAGGACATGTATGAAATCTGTGTTCATTGTGAATCACTTGGGCATATTGCACTAATCAGATTGCATTTCTTTAATTCACTGATATGATTTAAARCTACCTGATTGTTTCAATGCCACTAAATTGAGAACTATAGAATCATMCTTTTGTGAAAATGATGCTATTTTTATGTAGTTTTGGTGTTTGAGTTTTCTTTTGTGGCAGAGCTGCTCAGACATATTTCTGTGAGATCAAAAACAGCCATTACCATAAATCAGAAGAAAAACATGGCCATTCAATATAGATTTTTATCTATCRTAGTAAAACTAAATACAGTTGTAGAAAGTTGGGGGTTAAGGTTTGGCTTTTGGGGTTTTTTTTTTGTTAATGGGTCAATGGCTATACGAGTCACATATTGTTTATATGCTATAGATAATGTAGAAATGAACAAAAGGCAGCACAACAGGAAACATATGCTATAGTATTTAGTTCACACCTGCTAACTGATTTGAATAGGCTTGGAGATAATATCAGATAGGGAATGAATTCATTGTTTAGACCATTGAAACTCTTTTCTACAAAATCTGACCCTTTACAGTYCTTTCTTTGTCAGGGCATACTTAAATTCAATGGTCTTTGAAAAATGTGTGTTTCTATGGGCACACTTCTGCTCGGTGTACAAGTGTCATCAGAATCTACACTCACAGGTCTTGATGTGCATTTCATAGGAACACTTGTGGTTCGAAGATTTAAAAACATTTCTCACCCTACTGAAATTTCAGTTTCACATATATTTCCTAGTGTTAGCTGAATAAATTAAGATACTAGGGTTAATGCTTTCTAAAGCTAAAGTAAGAATAAAACACATGGCAATGGAGATTTACTTAAATAAAGTAGGATAGTGAAGGCAGAGCAGTAAACTTTGAATAATCTTTCTTAAGTTAAAAAGACTTAAATCACAGCTTGTATTGTGCAAAAAAAAAAAAAAGACGAAAGGATAGAAAGTTAAAAAAAAAATTCATCAATGGAACCTTGGAGTACAGCTTCTGAAACATAGCTTTTACCTCGGCTTGCATACACAGCTTTTGCACACAATTTTTACTCCCTATGTTCTCAAACGAGTTTCATCTCATTTGATTGTTTCCAAATTCAATTTCCAAATTTTCCAAATTAGCTCAAGTTTTGTAATGAGACTTGGCATGCCAGACAAATGATAATTTGGGTCTTAAATTCTTTTCCAGAAAGCTCCAGAGCCTTTGTTTTCCTATTCATACGTGTGAAAATCAAAGGATACTTGTATTTTGTTGGTGAGATATGTATGTTTAAAAATGTGCAGAGAGGGATCTGATTAGGCTACCTTGTTTAGGCAAATGATAGTAAAAAAGATGAAATTAAAATTGATTGGAATTCATGGGAGCCTTACATAGGGTTTCTTTATGCTTACCATTTAAATGTTGGACAACAACCACCTCTGGAAACAGGGTACCAGGTTTGGTAGCAGTAATTTTAGCTGCTGTGGTAATTCTTATATTTCTGGTGTTTACTCTGGTTATATGTGCATCTACAATGTTTCTTTCATATGAATCTCTGACAGACACTGTGGCCCATGGTTCCAAATCACACCTCTGATGGTGTTGCTGTCTGCAGCCCTGGCAATGGACTTTTCTGTCCTGAACTACCACAGGTTTCTGCCCAGCATATTACAGTACAGCACTTCCAGTTTCGGATTATCCTGACATGTCAGGCTGAAAACTGAAGGTTCAGGAGGTCATTTCTAATCTGATCAGATGCTGCTGTTTCAGGGACAGCAGCATCTGTCAGAAGGGGGTTGTGTGCAACTGGGGTAATRACTGATTTAGCTGTTTGTCCGGTTYTAGTCTCCTTGTACGTGTCTGCTTGGACCTTCAGTGTCTACACCTGCATGCTGAAGTAGTGGATTYATTTGCTTTTTATTACTTATAAACTCATCAATGCTCTCATTTTTTGCAGTAATCTCCAAAAWGTAAAGCTCTCTTCAGTGTCTGTTTTCATTCARTGCATTGCTTTAAGTAGTRARTAGAGATTATCACATCCATAGTGTAACAATCCACTACCACCAGTSTGTCTGCCAAGAGCAAAGATATTATTTACACATAATCAGAACAAAACAGAAAAATACCCTTTTATGATAGTATAAGATCTGGTTTTATTCTATTTTAAAATGTAGTAATTTTTAACTTTTGATGTTCATTTCCTATCAAAATAATCCAGTGAAGGTTTCATTCAAAATGAAATTTATAGTCTTAATTGTTTTAGTCAAGTGCTTTTGGTGTTTTAATCTATAAATGTTGGCATTTTGGAGGAGAGACTAGCATATAGAGGTTAAAATAGATAGAATGTTWTTAATTGGTATAGAAAATAAGCTAAAACCTAGCAGCGTGTAATTTATTATTGACAAGTTCTGTATATCATGGCTGATAACAATAAATGCAATATAAATAAAAGTAATACTATTCAATCCAAATAAGAGGGCTGTGAACAGTAATAGTCTGTATCTTTTGGGCAAGTACACTTATAGAAARACAGTTGTCAAAAGTGAATGATTTCAAAACTAATTGTAACATAGCAAACCTGCTTTTAAATGCATTTTGGTAAGAATTATACTCAAGTATTGGCAGTATTTCCTGGCATAAAGGGTACTGTTTTTGAAAGACAAAAAAGAAAAATATAAAAAAATCATTATTACTGGTTTTAATACTTTCTCTGGCTCTGCTTTTAATGTGCATACCAAACAATGTGATTGTGTCTCTTTGAAAAGTTAATGTTATTGTAGAAGCAGATTTAGAAACAGTTTTGTTAAAAAAAACTGTGGTTGATTAAAAAAAAACCTAAAAGAAGAATGACTTTAAAACAAACAAACCCCAACCCAACCCAAACTCCCCAAAAAACCCAAAGACAAGCTTTTTTTAATGAGGTGCAAAAATATTAGTAGCATCATGTACAGAGGGTATAACTTTACAGTAAGACTTGGTAAATTGATTTTGTTCCCAGTCTATTAAATTATACATCTTGGGTTTCATGTAGATGCCTACATCTCATGGCACAATCAGTCAAATTTGAGGGCTGCCAATAACWAGTGGAATCAGATTTTGTATMATTTTAATTTTTTTAAGTAATATTKTATGATAGGAAAAGCCAGAATTTTGTAAGGCAGCTTGCCTAATCCTTGATGATTAACTGCATTCAGCACGACAACTCTCTCTGAGCCATTTTAATCACTGTTGTGAGGAAAACTGAACGCATCAGTTACTGTACAAATGTAACTGCTCTTAAAATCCTGTCCCTGGAGTAGTCTGAGGCACTTGGAGGACCAGAATAGTCCTGCTGCAYAAACTGATAATAGTTGTTTCATTGTTGCTTTGTTGTAATACTGTTCTTCCTCCCCCAGGTAATTATTTAAAAGATAGTTTTTGAGCATGCTGTTTCTATATAAATGTACAAACATTCTTCCCACACTGGCAAGGAATTTTAATAGCTAGCTTGATGCCACTGCATTTGTTCTTGAAAAAACTTCAATATATTATTGTTGKTTTTTGTTATAATAAATATAATGCTAATATTTTCCTGATTTTTAGTAAGCATTGATGACTCATGATAATTTAAAATAAAAGAAGTTGCCACAAAGTGTTCTTTGTTGCCATCAACTGCTGCCTAAATTTTTTAAATAGATATCTCAAAGGATAAGTGACGTGGAACAACATTTTATATATTAATTGGGAAATATTGTGTCTGAAATCATAAATCCATATAGATAATTTCCTTTGTATCACTCTTGATATTTGTCTTTGTTAAATGTGTTCAGATGATATGGTGTGCATGTAATCTTAAATTAAACATGTAATGTAAATGTGGATTTTATCATAGAAGGTTAGTGTAAAAGATTKAAGGTAATTCATTGATTTTGCCAAGATATTTTAGGAAACTTCTACCTTCTTGAAGAAATGCATTCTCAATGGAAACATTGCTGGCTTTGTAGTGGTTTTAGTAAACTGAATCCACGGAGTCTAAATCCAGAGCAGGTTTTTGAAAGCTGTGTTTGTGCATKCAGCCAGGCTGCATGACACCTATGGTGAGCCTCACCTGCTGCCATCGCCTGTTCCCTCTCACCTGCTGCTCTCGCCTGCTGTTCCTTACTTGACTTTCAAAGGAAGMTAAGGTTGCTGAACACAATTAAGAGAAGCAAGTTTGATTGACAGATWTCTAGGTAAAATCTGTAGTAAGACMTTACTTTATTTTGTAAAGTTCAATCTTTGTTTTTGAAGAAGGAGCTATAATTTTCAGCTTGTTGGTTATGCTTACRTTTCTGTTAGCATAAGCAATGGTTTAATAAAGTGAGATACTTTATAATCAAAAATTTTCCTTTCTTCTTCTTCCTTTCCTCCCTTCCTYTGTTTTTTAATTATTTTTTTTTCTCCTGATTGCAGGCCATGGTTGCAAAGCAGTGGGTGGCAGTCATAACTTCATAGATTTCTGTGGCCTGGCMACCTGCCAATACAATTATCAGCTTGAAAATTAGCTCTGGAATTTGACAATTTGGAGCAGATTTTTACAAATTCAAGATTTTATGGAGATAGTCTTAGCTTTCGTAGCTCAGTCAAGGGTCTGTGRTCTTTGAAAGCATTTGGCAATCTTTTAATTTCAGGCAATATATAAATAACTCTTTAGAGATTGGACACATAACAAAACAATTTTGTCGATTGTTTTACAGGTACTGTACTTGTACAGTTGAAATCAAGAGGGTTTCAACTGTACATTACTTTCTTGTCATTATGTTCACTTACTGCAGATATTAAGTACCTGTATGAGATAATACTGATAACACATGTACTTAAAAATTCAGGAAGGAGCTTTTAATGGTTTTTATCATACTGGCGTAAGAAGTTGTTTATGCAAGCACTAAGACGGGATGCAATTTTTCACAATTCTTACTTGCCACACCAATAGCTTGGCTTCTTTTGTGTCTTACTGTCTGTTTACTTCAGTCTTTTCTGTGTTTTTCTTACATGAGACTGCCTTTAACTTGAATTTTGTGGTCGAGATTCAATTACATTTATTATCTTTTCAACTACTTTCTTATTTATGTTCTCTTTCTTCACAGGAACATAAGACATGACCAAGTCAAATGCTTCTTTGTTGCCATTAACTATGAACTCTTCTTTTCATCTACCTGTATTTCAGTTTGAACTGCAAAATTTTGAATTGCATTTTAACATTTATTACTTATACAACTAGGTCCTGGGTTTGCCTGTGTCAAAAGTTCTTCAAATACCTAATTTAGGATTGTCTGATATGTATGTATACTTGAAGAACATAAGATAGAAATAGGTATTCTGACAAATGCTGRTGAAGGAAAAGGAAGTCCTAAAGGACTGCCATGGGGAGTTAATAGACTGAGTCAGAAAGTAAAATTCTTGAGTACCCTTTCTAAGGATTCTTCAGAGAAAAAAAAGAAATTTTAGTCCTAGTTATGATGTCACTCATTTAGTTATAAAACCCAGAATATTATCTTGAAGTAGCTGGCAGATAACTAAATCTGAATTTTATTTTAATATGATTTTAATAATTAATGCAGCAATCAATAGAGTATACTTTCAGAGAGATGATTGATTGAAGTATCCTTTAATTGCAGCCTTTAATTAGAATTGATGGCTCACCACCCTAGTTCTTGTCTATTATATTAATAATTACAAAATTGATTTGCTTCCATTTTAATTTTGATCCACTGAGGAGCTGTGTGGCTCAAATTCACATCCTTGCAAATGAAGGTGACTTCCTGACAGAGATGATATGGCATTGCCTCTTATTTATATGCAGGAAAATATGTGCATGTAAACTGTAGTTGTTAACGTAATTCTGTTTAATCATGTCCTATCCAATAATTTATTTTAGGCAGAGTGAAGGAGCAGTGGCAGCTACTGGGCTGTTTTGCTTCCATATTTGCCCTTTTGTTGTTAASTATTTCATAGTCAGAGGCAATGACAGTGGAACTTTAAGGGGTAGTTGCAAGAATGCCTGGTGGTTGATACAAAAGGACTTGAGATATTAGCATTATCAAATATGTGTTAGGTTTTTTGTATCTTTTTCTATCTCTCTGCATKTATTATTTTATGAGTCCATTCATGTTAAATATTTAAAGAAATGTAGATAGCAGCTTTTTTTTTTACTTAAAAAATACTTCTAGAGAAACGTGTATGTATTTATACATATGTAAATGATATAAAATCTCAAAAAAATATATAAAATTATCCATAAAATTCTCCTTTCCCCATGGACAAATCAATGCCTTACATTCATCCTTTTTACTTTTGATTGGCCTACTTTCTTTTTGATGTCCATTTGCTTTAATAGGCCTCCAACTTCTAAAGGATAAAGTGTTCTTTTCCTGATTCTGAAAAAGAAGAAAAAAAAAAAAAAAGCCCAAACCCAAAAAACTGTCTGAATCCTTTTTGGTGGATTTTCAGCAAACTGTAATTTACCTTACTTTTCTATATCCTCCAGGTGACTGGTAGATGGGATACCATAGTGTTAATTACAACAGTTGGTCTTACCTTGCATACTGTAAGAAATACTGTAAGCAAAAAATTTGTTCTGAATCCTTGCTAGCTTAGGCCAGTGATGTCTATGAGTATTCCACCTTATGATTGGAATGCTGTGGAACTTTTTATGAAATATCTATGTCTTGTACTTTTCCCTTAAGGAAAGATGGTCTCATTGGTGATCTTYTTTAAATTCTGGAAGTTTGTCCTTCTGGATTTTCTGCAGGCTGCTTTTTTTTTTATCATGGCTGTTCAATCATACCACTACTTAAAACTCATTCCTTAAGCATTTGAATAGCAACTGTCTTAGAAGATATTATTGAGTAATGGATAGAAAAGCCTTGATTATTTCAAACTACATGTTCATGTAAAGACCCAGAGAGCAGAGGAAACCCTTTTTTGGTTCCTTTCTGATTGGTTTTCACATTGAAGACCTGAGAAGCGCATTTCCTTGGAGCTTTTCATGACTTGGATTGTAGGTAGATCTGTATTAGATAGTTGAGCAGGGTTCAAATTCCTGGTTGGGARYRATGTAATTTAATTGCCACAGAAGTCAGGTGATGTTTSACAATTTCTGGAATGAGCATCARCATTGTAGTCATTTACATGCTGCCMCTATAATCACTTTGTAGTGCCTGCATCAGGGAATTATCCTGAGGGGGTTTCCTTCAAGATATTTGATTTGGAGTCAACTTGGAAAGAAATGCACTTCTAATAGAACAAAGTAATAAAATTGATTAGGGAAAATAAAATTTACATCAATGAGACAGAGCTCTGAAGCAGACTGACCTGCAGGATACGTGGCGTTTGAAGGTTTTTGTATTAACATTAATAAAACTAATATAAATTGTTTTTCAGAATTTATAACTTCATGCTTCTATATATACATCAGAAAATGACAAAGTTGAAGCATCAATTTTAACCTGAGATTTCTTTTGAATACATACGATACAAAACAGTCTTTAATAATGTGAACAATACCTACCTCCAAGTAGTTAAAAAAAAAGTGTGTCTTGCTAAATCGTTGATCTCTAATTAGCTTTATTTTGAATTGTATGTGCTAGAGGTTGGTGTATAACAAATTAAGAAATACAGCTCTTAGGCATCCAGCTCCTAATGCTGTCTTCATACTTGTGAATCTTTTGTGCTGYGTATATTTTACTTCACTGATAGTGAGGAAGCAATTTTCCCGATGCTTCCTCACCAATGTAAACAAATGTACAAAAAAAAAGTCTTACCAGTTGTAAGACCTCTGATCTTTAACCACCACTGCAGAGAGCTTTTGAAAAAGGAGAGATCTGAGAAACATACAAAGAATAGAAAGTCCTAGCCTACCCTAGTTCAGAAATTCTCACCTACTTGAGTTTGTGGCATCTATAGCATCCCAAGTCATGGGGGTTTAGATGTTGCACTCTTATGGTACCATTTTTCTTAACCAACAGCTTACACCACACTCTTTTCTAGTCTTTGTACGTTGATTTGCATTTTATGTCTGTCTGGTGCTACTTAAGGAAGTCCCCAGTGTGTCTGCAAGGAAAAGGTGAAACTACATTTGAAAGGAACCTGTCTGCTTTGGAAAACTTTGTAATTTTTACTTGCATTTCCTTGAGGATTTTGCTGCCGAGTTTCATGTCAGTGGCTAGATCTGYAGGGAAAGGAAGCTAGAGCTACTTCTTTGTAGGAAAATCATGAAACCTGGGTCTTTTGGGAGGCCTGCCTTGCTTTAGGAAACACTGCCTTCCAATATTTTTTTTTTAATGAAGAGAAAAACTACATGAGATAAAGGAGGAGGAATGAAAGGAAAAGAAGTGTTCTTGTGTTACAGTTTTTGGGCATTTGTAAAGGACTAATGTATTGTTGAAACTTATATCCATTGGAGACAAAACTTTTCTTTCACAGRCTGTAGTCAGGACGAAATATTAAGGAGGGATTAAACAATACTCCTGCTGTACACCTAAAGGAGACTTCCTGATACTATCAAGAAAGAGCGCCATGGTAACATGATACTATTTCCATCAGCCATCTGAAAATTCTACTTTCATCAGTAACTACTGATCGTCCTGACAGTGCTCTGAGAACTTACTTGCAAAGCTTTCTATGGTGTTGCTACCKAATACAACAGAACTTTGGACTTTAGCCACAGGAATTTAGCTTTGGCACTCATTCAGAGAGTTTCTAGACTCCATCATGATCAGCCCTTTGCACCCTGGATTACTGTCCTAATCCTATAAAATAAGAGTATCCTATTTGAAAAGTAACTTGTAGCACAGGTACACAGCTGTCCTGTCATGTCAGTTAAAAAAAATACATTTCACAGAAGCACAGAATTAGTCAGGYTGGGAGGAACCACAGTGGGTCATCCTAGGGCACATGGCACAGGATTGCATCCAGATGGTCCTTGTATGTCTCCAGTGTGAGGGAGCCTCCACAACCTCTCAGGACAATCTGTTCCAGTGCTCAGTCACCCTCACAGTAAAGAAGTTCTTCCTCATGTTCAGGTGGAACTTTCTGTGTATATTTCTTCCTATTGCCTCTGGTCTCCTTACTTATCACCACCAAGAAGACCCTGGATCCATTCTCTTGCCCCCCTCCCTTCAGGTACTTAGACACATTGATGAGGTTCCCCTCTCATTCATCTCTTTTCAAGGGAGCCCAGCTCCCTCAGCCTTCCCCTGCTAAAGAGATTCTCCAGACCTTTGATTGATGTTGACCCTTTAGTATGTTGTTATCGGTAGATGTCAACAGGCATGTAGATTTCATATGTTAAAGTCATCTGCTTTGTTTATAATTTTATTTATTTAGGGCATTTCTGTAAGACCAATAAATAACACTACTTTATAATTATTTGATTCAATTATAGGAGAAGTTTTATTTTAATAAATTGTGCTAGCAGTGGTGAATTGCACCTGGRTGAATGTAGAATAAAATTTATAATGCCAACTTCAAAAGACACTTGAGTGGGTCATGGTTGATGATATATTATAAATATGTATATGAGAAGCAAACATTACAATAATAATCAAATACTGATACTTAATCTGCAATTCTAACATGGTGCAAGCTCAGGTGGAATGCTCTGTAAAATTGGTTTGGTTTGATTTTAAACTTGGAAAAAACTTAAGAAGTAAAAATAATTCTCAAGACAAAAAAAGCACACTGATTCTGCTATAATTTATTAATTTTAAAAGTTTGGGAAAGTGGCTTTTCAAATTTAATTTTAARACTTCTGTATCTGTGATGATTGCTTATAAATGAACAGCTGCATCTTCGTTGCCACAGGCTTAAATTAACGTCCCAAAATCCCATAGTACGTTAACAAGAAACATACAAATATAGAAAGGCTCATGTTCTAAAACGGAGCACAATGCATGTAATATTCATGATTACTAAGGCAAACAAAATACAGCATTATACCAAATGCTGCAGTGAAAAACAGTGTAGAAATTAAAAAGGACCAAATGACTGGGTTCAACGTAATCAACAGTCATGTGGCGTGCTTTTAATTTTCTTTTATTTGAAAACTTACATTTAACCTCACTTGCATATCTCATAATTTCATTATTCTATCTAAAATACCACCCATTGTTTAAGGAGTTTATTATTTCCTCTTTCTTGTTCAATTTGGTATTGATCTATTAAATATTTTTTTTCATTCCTTTGTACATGCTTAAGTACCTCAGTTATTACTTGCTGCCTTTTTTCCTACTGTTTAAATCATTTGACCGTATCTAGAGCCCTACAGTCTGCAGTACATTTTCTTAGGAGTAGTACAAAAAGCTGGGAATAATTCAGGGATTGAGAGCTATTGAGAGCCCTCAGTAGATATATAATTATTAAAATTATGATATCATAATTTTTCCTACTTGAATATAACTGTCATGAATACAATTCAGAGTGATCTTGATATTAGAATGTAAGTAACTTGGTACACAAAAAATTCCACCATGTGTTCTGAGCAGGAAATGCAAATTCAGTAGAATGAAATATCCACTTTTTACACTTGACACAGTATAGTTGCTCAGTACTCAGGAGGAATTAGAGTTGCAAGACTTCCTTTTTTTTATAAACATATTTCTAAAGGCACCATTTGTGACTGTAAGGTTTACATGCTTCATTGAAAGGGAAAGTTTAAAATGTACCAATCCTAGTTTATCAAAAACCTACAAAGGGCTAAATACACAAATGCATAATAGTTGAATTTGGATTTTTAAAATTAATATATGCATATACTATTGCTTCTGAATGATTAGGACAATTTTACRCAAGACACTTGATTTGTTTGATCAGTCTCAGTGTTACCTTGCCTGATGCTTTTGTGAAACAACTTTGGACCCTTTATCAATATGACAAATTAATTTGACAAAGAGATGAACTTCTCTCAGATAATAAAATTTTTACATGCATTTAAAAGATAAGCATCTTTGGATTGGAGAATGATGCTATGAAATCCTCTGCTAAAGGAGGACTCCTTTTATGCCTGTGTTTGTTGTCCCCAGAAAACTTTGGGAAAAGCTTCTGTCAGACGCTCCATCTTCCTACTTTAAAAAGATGCAAATATGTAGGGAAATAGGTTTTATTAATTCTAGCTTCATTAAATTACTTGGATCTTTTAATGATATTTTTGTCGTGATTCTGATCTTGCTTTTTCCTATGAGAAAGAAAATTTAAAAGTGCATTTTGTATCATACAGGACTAAACAGTCCATGGATTAAATGGTTTGAGAGAATGTTTAAAAGTCTAATTAGCCTGGTAAATTCTTTTTCAAATGGGCAAAACTAATTTCCTTGACTTAAAGCAAAATCTCATGAATGATCAAAGAACAAAGATTCTACTGCATCTGGGTTTTCCCCTATTTTTGGATGTATTAGTCCATTATTAAGCTATTATACGTATTTTACAATTCTCTGTTTATTTAGTGCTAAAAATGATTTCAAAATTAATAGGAATTTCATTTCTACTTCAGACTGGTTTATTTGTTTTAAGGGGAGAAATCTAAAATTAGATTTGGAGGAAAACAGGCAGATTTTAAAACCTGACATAATTCTGATACACTTGATCAATAACAGCATTAGGAACATYCTCCATGCTGTTGAAACAGAGGATATGTTGTTATTAATAAAGCTTTTTTCAGTCATTGCCTTGTTCTGARTAGGCACAAATTAAAGTTTCAGAAAAGAATATTGCTGTGTATAGCTGTGAAATATTGTCTCAAAAATTACAAGTTATCAGTGTATGGTTTTCATTTTGTTTATTCTTGTTTCTGTTTGCAATTACAAACTACTTACTGCAATACTTTTTTATTTCTAGACTAGAATAAATGCTTCATGCTAGGCTTTTGTCTTAAAGTAGTACACAACTCTTCATTTATAGTTGTTCATASTTGAACCTGTTTCACTTGAAAGAACAATTTCTAATGTCTTTTGTATGTATTTGCACCCAGAAACATGTGCTAGACATATTTTAAGTACCTGTATCAAAAAAGGCATAAAACATGGAATGCTTATATGCAATCATTCTTCTGATCAAAATTTTTTTAGTTGAAAGAGTTGAGCTGTGTTTATTTTGTGGTATATTTATTTTGTACATATATTTGGGTCAAAACGTATTACTGACTGATAGRCATTCTGCCTTTGTAATTTATTTGCTTGGTGCTAATTCTTCTCCTGCCTTTTCCTCAACTTTTGCAGTTTCCAGTCAATTCTCCTGTTAGACAATTTAGACAACTTCTTTGGTGTTAAGTAGTGTTAGTTAAGAGTCATTCAAAATCTTCAACTGCCAGTGCTTTGGATATACAAATTCTAAAATTAATCTTCCCATTCCATTTATTTTCATCTAACACTTTTCATATTGTGAAAATGTAACTACTTTTCTCTGTTTCTTGACACTTAAAATGTATTCTTGAAAATGCATGTTATTAGCATTTAAATTACATTCCAAATCTTAGCAAGACATCAATACTGCACCTTTCCCACAGATTAACATTTTCTAGCTCTTCTCTTCACAATCCAAAGACACCTTTACTTTTTTTTCCCCAAAAGAGATGTGTGAGCATGGCTAGTGAATAATGAAGATCTGAAAGACTCCACAAGTAATTAAGATCTGAGGGCAAGAGTAAGTAATTATCTTTATAGATGGCAGGTAATTTTGGGGTCAAAAAAAAAAGAATAGGCAAAGGATTGTTAGGTCCCTCCGGCACATAAATGCTTTATGACATTTCCACACCCTTGTTCAGCTTAACTTACATTACTGCCATTCATTGGCTTGCTAATGAATGTGAAAAATTGCACTTTATTTGAATAAATGATGCCATCTGAGCCTGTCACAATAGTATTAAAAAAGCACCACCACCCACTCTGATGCTGTTATTTCTAGGCATAAGAGATCATAAGTTTTTGTGAGCATAAATGCTCTTTAATAATCCAGCTCTTGCTGCCCAATGTGATGCTGCTGCAGGAGTGCCTATCCCAAAGGTTTTGAATTCCGCAGTACCAGGTGGTATGGGACCTTTGGAACARTGTCAGTATTTGTTTCTTCCCCCAGCAGAATTACTGAGCTTCAACTTCTTTCCTGTAACAAGGAAGAAGTTCTGCAGTTGGAGGAAAAGGGAAGAGCAGACAGTGACTGCACCCTCCCTCYCTCACATCCCCAACTGGAGTACCTGCAGTGCTCCTCTGCTGCTGAAGKGGAGAAGCTTTATGATCATCCCTGGTTTAGTGTTAGAGAAGGGAACAGCCTCAAAGACTGTTGAGAGCAGGACCATTCCTGGTACAGAATTCACACAGGTAGTTAGCACAGATTAGGTAGGTACCATTCTTGATATTCACATTCTTCATTTATAAATCTGCTGCCATCCTATAAAAATGAGCTCTCAGGCAAATAAGAAAAAGGAGACAATTTCACATGTATTTGTATCTGTAGAGAGTCTGATTTTTAGTGGGGAACTTGTCTTTTGTTGCCTATTGAGGAGAAGAACCGGTGAGGTTCTTAATTCTGTAAAGTTTTTCTTGTGTTACTGCACAGCAGGGCCATGGAGGAGTATCTGAGCTTCAGTAACTTACTCAGATTAATTAGAAATTCCAGCCCATGAGATGAGTCTTAAAAAGTATCTGTGGAAAAACTCTTATGCCTTGGAGTCCTTTGAGATGCAGATTCTTTCCTTCAAACCYAATAATAAAAATAATAGAAACATTGAAATCTTGTACCATTTATATAAATATGAAATTTTTACATCATTCTTTTAAAGAGTTGAAAATACTCACAAAATGACTGGCTTTTAAAAAAGGATCCTGTCTGGCTCAATCAGTACTGGCAGGGGATCTTTTGTTCAGTTCATCTGATTCTCATTGGTACTGAACTTCCCAGGATCATTATATCTACCTTGGCTATTTTAAAAGTAATTTTGTACCAGAATGAAAATAGTTCAGCAAATACCTGTGAAGCAGGAATTTTTGAGCGCTTAAAAAAATGAAAGTGTAACTATAAAAATAGAGAAAGAGCAACTGTCATCCAGTGCAAAAACTTGTGAAAGAGTCCTATTTAGAAACAGTTCTGCCTACATAACATTTTCTACTCTTTTTCATTGTAGACATATTATATGACAAAATACTTATGAATTTATGTAAGTCTTCTGGTGGGCAGAAATGAGTGTGACATTGGTTTATAAGGAAATATCTCTTTATTGAACTCTAGTTTACCTCTTACAGTGCTGAAATAATTTTATTTAATGCCTTCTTCCCACACTCAGGTAATGTTTTTAATGTTGCTATAGTAATTATTATAGCTTTAGTAAGAAGAGTAATTCACTGTTTATGTTGTATCTATCTCTGGAAAACAGTACTGCATTATGCATGGATGTAGCAAGCCTTTGAGGAGCCCTCCATCTTATCTAAACTAATACTTGAAGTTCCTTGTATAATTAAGAGTGGGAACTTCTTTTTGGGATGATTCCATCTAACTCTAGATGGGATGCACTGTTCATGGACATCCCTGTCTCTCTTAACCAGCTACACTGGACTCAGGGCATAAATTCTAGAAAACAAAATTTAGGGGAGATTAATGCCATTCATAGAAATATCAGCAGGACATGCTAAAGAAAGGTTACAATCTGGTGATCAGGAAGGAGCTAGGAAGACAGAGAGAAATAAGTGTGATGTACARAATGTTTGAGCAGTAAACAGAAATTCTTCCTACCTTCTTACCATATGAACTCTGAACTGGAGTCTGCTGCTGGGGAGCTATGGATTTAATTAAAAACAGCATATAAAATCTACTGTGAGCTGAACATGGAATTAGACTAGCACTTAGAAATGAAAAAAGAATGAGCTAGATACAGAAAGATTGTGTTTGTGCATGTATGTTTGTATGGGCCTGTTCTGGATGTATGCTGTAATGACTGCATCACAATGGGAGCTCATCCTGGTTTTGACAGAGCATTCTTAGTCTGAAAGCAATGGGTGTATGTATCCTTATCTCTCTCCTCATTTCTTGACTACTATTTTGAAGAGTTCTAATGATACAGTTGCTGTAGCATGTCTCTTTMGGTTTTATTCCTACCTGGAATCACGTTTGTCTCTAATGTTTGCCTTGAATGCTATAGACAAAGGTGATTTCTTGCAGGATCATGACTTAATTTAAACAGCAATCAATTGTAATAARTATACTCTTGAAAAACCATGTTCCCCTCATTGCTGTCAGTGTTTACCTGCAATATATGGAAAAAATATATATATGCAGTCACCAGTATTTTAGTAGAATTAAATTTTGGGTATGGCTCATTTGCCTGAAGTTTGGTATTTGCTTCCTCTAAACAAATAAATGTCAATGATTGTGTTAAGTGGTTTGATTTCTTGAGCAGCTCAGTTTATCCTGGAGGATTTTCCAAAGCTTTTCATAGGCTTTTAAACTATGGAACTTGAGAAATATTTCAAAGGAGAAAGGCTCCTTTGGTGATTTTAGCTGTTACCACTCTAAATTATAAAATGTATCAGTTCCTACAATTTCTCAGAGTATATATTTTACTGTTTAAATGGGTGGGTTTTTTTCCCTTTGGTTTAGTAATTGTACATGTAGGAGGCGTGATGAACAAAGGTTCATATTACTATAACACAGTGTAAGAGCAGTAATTGTCAGCTGAACATTACTTTGCAGGAAAAAATTATTCTCACATACTTTTGTTAATAAAAAAGTTCATTCCAAATAGGTTGAAAAACATATGCTGTTTCTTTTCTTTCTATTCTGTGGTTCTCTTCTAAGAATAAGATCAGTTATTTTCTTTTCTCCAGCAGATACAGTGTTCTGGTAGTATTGTGCTTGGTTTTTAATGAGTTGGAAAGCTTTACTTGTCATAGACTTTCACATTTTCACCAAATTTCACTACTGGATTTCTAATAAATGCTTATTTATTTAGATGGTTACTGATAGGCAAAACCTAGTAACTCTGTACAATATTCCAGGCACTGATAATCTAAAAAATATATGAGTAATCAAATTGTTATATTCCAGTATTAGAAAGTGTCATAATGGTGAGCCCATTTCCTTTTGAAAAAAAAAAATCAGAAGCATATTGAAGTCCATCAATGATATTACCACTGTTAAGAAAAGTCGAAGCAGATTTCTTTTTGTTAGAGAGAATGCCATTCAATTTGGGGCTCATCAAAACTCATGTGATTTTCTTTTTTTTTTTTTTTGTTTTAGGGGGAACATATAAATAGCAATTATTAAATTTAATTATTTTGTAATATAAGTGATACAAGTAATATATTAAGACAAACATTCCCACAAACAAAATTATTAAAGCTACAGTGCTTCTGTCCATGGTTTGAGGGCTTTCCTATTTCCAGTGCTTTTATTTTCCAGAAGCATGCTTTCCCAAAGCAAAGTTAGAGGTTGTTCACTTTCATTGCAGCCATTTAGGCATTAATTTGCACACATACTTTCTCTGTGAGTGTTTCTCATCTAAGTAACACTCCTACCATAGAAAGAAAAAAAATCTCTGGCCTTTTCCTTTGGTTTTGAAGACAATCACCACCTTTTGCAGTGGAATCTTTTTTTTTTTGTGAATAATTCTTAAACAAAGAGAAGTAGTTGTAATCCCGTCTCTTACACATGTCAGAATAGTAATTATCAGAAATTCTTCATCTCTCTTTATGTAACTAAGTTTCTGGGAAATCATCAYCAAAGCTGTAGCTGATACATAACAAAAGACTTTATATTCAAGGGATTGTTTACTTTGTAAGATGATTCATCTTCTCTTCTAAACCTTTAATAATGATGAGGTTTGAGTTTTTTTTATTTCCAAGCTTTCTCTCTCACATGGAAATAATCTGTTTCTTTAGTCATAACTACGGCAAACCTGGATTCATGTAATTCAGTCTTGTGACCAAATCACAATGGATTGTAAACTTGTTTTCATATTTTCATATAACTCTGAGTATTCAGACATTTAATAAGTTCTTTAGAGTTTTTAAACTTGATCCATTTCAATAGCTGAGTTCAGGTGAAAGTTGTCACTTTTCAATCACAGTAAAAGAAATGGGTGTATATGAGGGTATGAATACATATGTGTGCACATATGTATTCATATATGTATTTTGGCATGGCAGTCCAAATGTCATGCCTAAAAGATTTGTTGTTAGCCTGAGTTCAGCAGTTAAGTTCTTCTGCTAAGGCTAGTAAGGCTTCCTGTGAACACACCCTTGTTTGTGTGAGTTCCAGCTGCAAGCAGTTCCAATGTTATTTTGTCTGGATGAAAACCAGAGCAGAACATCAATGCCCTAGAATTTCTATCAGCCCTTGTTTCCCCTTTCAGTTTGGGAAGTCTGAGATCATCAGGTTTTGCTTTGGGAGACACCTTTTTGCCAGTGAGGAATRTGGGTACAGACTCTGTGTTAAGACCAGTTAATTCTGTGTTGAGAAACAAAGGTACAAAGGATAGGAGAGAGATAAGAACTGAAGAAGAAAACTGTCCAGTTGAGATTTCTGTAACACTTCACACATCTGTGGGATGTTCTTATGTGTTGCATTTAAGATTGTACATTTTATCATTTGTATGGCAAAGGTTTATTATATCTGTTGAAGGCCTTGTGARATACTTCAATGCATTTGAATAAAAAAAAAATATTTTATGACTTTCTTTTTCTGAGGCTTTATGCAAATGTGCTGTGGAAAAGTTATATCCAAGAAAGAGTTTATCAGAATTTCATGTTAAGCAAGTTCTTGACAATTTTTAGTTTGCTTGGGAATGGTGTCAAAGCACAGTCCTATTTTACCAAGSGGTTTGCAAGATCAGTTTTTGGCTGAATCAGTCTGTGTGGTGTTCTACAGAATCCTACTCTACAGCCAGTTGATCATGGGTCTCAAAAATACATGTATGAGATATTGGGTGTAGAAGAATGCTGTACTGGGAGTCATCAATCAAAAAGATTAATGTAAATGAGCAGATGAGAGACTGTAGTGCAGCTTTCACTTAGTTAAGATTTTAGCTTTGGCTTCTCTCACTAAAGGGTTCTCCCTTTTAGTATCAACRAAATTGGCATGGTACCCTGGAAAAATAAGAGGAGATTTAATTAGTGGATGTTTTGGGATTACACTGGGCTGCTATTGCATTGTGCTTTTTAGGTTTTCAAATTCTCTTTAAGATTGACATAAAAGCCCAGTGTAAAGTTTATGGAGTCAGATAAATGCCAGAGATTTCTGAAAGGTGCCATGCATTCCCCAAAACATTTCAGCTGAGAAATGCTTCTTATTTTCCAAAAATACTGAAGCACTTTTAACATTTAGTGAGCATTTCTGTGAGTACAGAAGAACTCCTACACATTGAATCAGAGTCTTTAAGTAAGCATTTTAAATTTTAGTGGCAATCATGTATAGATGCATGCCAGTTAGGTACAGAAATACAAACATCAAAAGCATCAGGATCATCATCCTGTTACATCTTCTGCCATTTATTTTAATGGTTGCTTTAAAAGCTATATCAGTTGTCCAATAAGTAAGTAACATTCTCAGAGAAAAATCATGGTCTGTTGCTTGGAAGTTCTTGAAAAATTTAGTTTGGTATCCAAGGATATTTGCCAGAAGTAAAATTTTAGATAGTTTCATGAGGTAGGAGGAAAAATGAGTTCTTAAAATAAAGTTATTGCAAGCCTGTTTATGTTTTAGTCCTAATTTATTAGATATCAAAAACATTTTTTGTTTAGTTTCCTGTAAATTGTGTAATGCCTGGTAATGGTTTCACTTTTCCCTCTCCCATGAAACTGTAGAGAAAAAAGAAATATTCTATCTAATGTCATGTAAAAACAATAGGGCCCAAAAATGCCCCCCCCCCCCCGTAAAATAGACAAAATAAACTAAAAAAACAGGTAAAAGTTTCCTTTTTTCTCTGATGGTTTTACAAACAAATTTTTTGGTGACTGTAGTGAGTGTACAGACAGGGGGTTTTTTGTGCAATTAGATTCTCCCTCTTATTTGATAAGAAAAAGTTAAAACCCACACATGCAAATTGAATTTGGATTCTAATATAAGGGGAAAGAGATGGCACTGCATTTGCTGAAAAGTATTTGTGTTCCTTAGGAAAAAAAAAGCCATTAAATGATTGTAGAAACATCAGCGGTATTAGTTTTTTTTTTTTCAATTTATAGCCACATGCAAATTTCTACCATGGACTTTGTAATTGTTGAACATACATAAAAACATTTTTTCTGGATTTATTTAATGTACAGGGGTGATGATCACCTGTTCAATATTTGGCCACYATCTGTGTCAAAATTAATCTTCTCTTATATATGTTTTGTATCTTCATATATAAAAGGCAGCGTATGATACATGACCCTAGCAACTAATTGAATTGTAAATAATTTTTTAAAAGAAAATATTTTATTTTGGTTAKGCTTGCACAACTTAAATAAGGACAATGATTTTTGGTAATTTGATTTTCTTTGTCAGCTATTTCAAAAATTAGATCTGTATTTTAATTACATATTTTGAGAATCATGTGACAAAAAGTATATATAGGTGGCTAAGCTTTTGTTCACAGAAATGTGAAAAAAAGATTGGATAAAACTGATAACTGAAAATTATAAGCAATCTGTCACTTTAGTTCATACACTAATGGAGCCTAAAAGCTCTTAAAATGGCAGAAATTTCACCAGTGTTAGTGATTCATAGGTTTATTTTTGCAATACAGGTTGGTCAAGTAGCTGGCAATTTTTCTTTTCCATAATTCTTGTAAATTATTGTACTCTAGTATCTGAGTGAAAAGCTATTACAGTTGTGAAGGAATATGAAAACATTGCTTCAAAAAGATTAAGACAAATCAAAACTGTATAGGTGTACAATTTCTCCACATTTTTAAGTKTTTGGGGTTTTTTGTGCACATGACTATCAAATAAATGTGCAATTTAAAACTTTAACTCAGGGTAAGATTTTGCACAATTGTATTTTTTCATGGAACAGTGATTTCTGCTACTACATATCCTAGTCCATACATACTGAAATGCATGTTTGGTCTGGAGTATGATGTACAGCATATTTTTATTGTGCTACACCTTCTAAAACAACACAGATTGCAAAATACATTTAGTCACTTAGTGTCAAGTCTAACGAAATTCCTATTTAGTGCTGACTGTTTTCCATTCTGTTTTGACAGAAGTCATCCCTGTTAAGTGCTCTGTGAACGAGGCTCCCCTAGCTGGCCGTAACCTGATCTGTGTTTTGTTTCAGTGTGTTGTCTGCTGACCTAGAGAACACTTGCATTAGCTGCATTGATCAGCCCACCTCACATCCCATCATTTAGGAGACAATTAATACCACCTTGTAAAGACTCCCCAGAGCATTTTCTTTGAGCTGGGTTGCTTTACACAGAAACCACAGGCGATGCTTGCAAAAGGGGAGGGAGCCAAGTAGGAAAAAATAAAAGGCATTAACTTTGTTCAGGATCCAAGCTGCATTTGCTGTGGTGATTTTCACTCCTGTCAGCCAAACTCCCTTTTCTGATAGAGGGTTTGGAAAAGAAAATTGGCTGTGTTTTGAAGGTGATTTGTTGTAAAGATGCTGTAAGGGGTCATAAAAATATTTTAAAAAGCTTCCTTTTGAGAAATACGCATTTGATTGGGAGACTTCTGTAACTTGCAGTTAAGAGTGTAAGCTTTCTAACTTTATATTTTATGTCAAGGATTAATAATCTGTCATATTTTGAAATATTGGTTGACATGTTTTAATCCTAATTTTAACTACCATATTTTGATAGAAAAAAGAAAGTGTGTTTCTTATTTCTGGCTTTTKTGCTTTAGCGCTTCTACCAGTGTAGAATTTCAGTCTTGCCTGATACTTAAGATAAAAATCAGATTTTAAGTATATGTGAATATGTTATCTTAAGAGCAGGCAAGACTCTTAGTGTGCTCCTTCATCTTTAGGTAATAAAATATTTAATATTAGAGATCATCCACAGAAGCAGGTGAAGAGCATTAACTAATAAAACCCATTTTTTTTCTTCGAAATTCCTAAAGTTACCATACTATTCTCTGTTAAAGTCTATGTTGCACTCTTGTAAGGAGCATATTTTAAGATGATAAAAGCTGATTATATTAGCATGAAATTGATAGGAAGGGAATTTTATGGAGAAGGTTGCTTACCACTCTGGTACATTAACCTATGCAATTCCATGCAGGTTGTGCAGTGGAAATGAGGCCAACCAACAGGTGGTGAACTTCAGAAATTGTTGCAAACTTGTCAGTATTTGCCACATCATTACACTTTTCTTGGGTTTTCATTTTCTTGGGTAGAGTGAATGAATTTTATGTGAGAATAGATTAATTTGTGATCTTATCAATAATATTTATTGTGAGTACATCAATGAAAAATTATTATATTTATTTTTGTGCTAATTCCATGGCTCAGATTTGTTATTTTGCTCCCCCTCCCCATAGTCTTGAAGCAAAATATTCACTGACATTAAACAGAGATCTGTATCTTGCTTGTCTTTGCAACACAATCAATGCTATAGCATTACTGTATTTTTAGGAATATGCTAATATCTTGATAGTTCAGGTTATAATTGTCTTCTGTTAGTAGAACTGTTCTACTGGTATTTGAAGACAACAGTGAGGTGATAAATATCAAAAAATTGTGTATGTTGGAAGTGTAAAGAGTGTGTTTTTGAAAGTATGTATTATGTGAAATTTTAAAGCAGTTTTACTTGAGCATGTAGGTTGTMTTATGTTGGTATTCCTGCAGAATGAAATTGGAAACAATATTCCTTTCTAAGTTGMTTTTGGGTTTTGGGGAGTTTGAGGAGTTTTTTTCCAACTCCTGTCAGATCCTGTTTTTCAAGTCAAAATTGATTTTCTGGAACTTATTTCAGTGGTTTGATATGTGGAATACAGAACAGGGATTGTTTCAGTGAAGTGTCATACWCTTATCCTTTTTTAATATTATTTGTTTAGTGAGGATATATCAAAYTGTAACCCAATATGTAAAATAGTCCTTTTTTGCTATACAATAAAGCTATATAAAATCATCTAAAACCAGTCTCATCACAAAAAAAAAAAGAAGAAAAAAAATCAAGGAAGTATTTTCCCACAGTTCTGCATCTAGCTTTAGCCATCCTGTAGATGTTTTCAARCAAGAAATCAGTAGATAAGAACCAGTGATGATTTTTTGTAGCACAAACAGAACAATTTCGTTTTGGAAGAAGTTTATGAGTATCCTGACTGATGATATCCAGGCTGACTTGGAAATTTACTGATTGTGGGATCTACATCAATAGGAGTTGTTTAAAGTATCTTCACATCATCAGTATTTTATCTCTCATCCGTACTTTCAGGGAGGCATTGCTCGTTGGTTTTGCAATATTGCATTTGAGTGCCATCTTWGTGCCCTAACTGAAGTGGGATTTGTGGGGTTTGTGGGATCTTGGAGAATCCACATCACTCAGATGGACTTTTGGTGTTTGCAGGTACTACAGAGCGGGTGTGTCTGATCCAGGGAACAGTGGAAGCACTAAATGCAGTTCATGGCTTCATTGCAGAGAAGATCCGAGAAATGCCTCAGAATGTGGCCAAGACAGAGCCTGTCAGCATCCTACAGCCTCAGACCACTGTTAATCCAGACCGCATCAAACAAGTGAGTTTTTGGTTGGGAATAGAGAGTCACAGCAGCTCCTTAGAAGTCTTAAAACTTTAGTGCTGGAAGGGGTAAACGTAACATGTTCTTTAAGAAAATGTTATTTTAGACTTTWTTAACTCACTGGTACTCTTTTTCCTTGTACTGACATGTTCCATGTTTCTCAGCAGTTCTTTTAGACAGTGTTTTATAAATTCCAATGCCATGTGTTTCTTTCATAAACTTTTCTTTGCTGTATAAAGTGATAATAGACCTCTAGGTCTTAGTTAAAGATTGCTGCATTTTAATCTTAAATGGTGAAGTGAACCCTTTGTAAATCTTAAGTGTTACTAAAAATCACAGATTAAGTGAATGTTCTCTTACGTTTATGTATATAAATAAAAGAAAAAAGTAACTTTTTTTTTACCCTAAATTAGATAATTTAAAATATTACCTGTAAGAACTTGAAAACATAAGGATRATTTACTTGGGAAGTCTTCTACAATTTCATTTTATGTTATTTTTGGCATCTTTTTGCCAATTTTTTACTGGCTTCATTCAAAATCTCTGAGTACTGCAAAAACTCATTGCAAGCTATTATTGCCCTAGTTCTTTATTCTTTGATTTTCCATAYAAATTTTAATTTTAAACAATTTGCTCTGTAAGGAGAATGGGAAATATGCATTATACAGGATTTAAAGTATTTTTCCATTGTATTGAATAAGAAAAGAATGAAGAAAGAAATGAGTGAACATTAGTAAAATTTTTGTCTTTCCACTCTATCCTGTAGAGGATATATTTTAGTTTCTCACCTATCCTATGTGGGAAAAGATTATTTTGTCCTTGTACAATAGCAAGATTCAGTTTCCTATAATTTGGTGACTGTGTGCAATTATTTTACTYTGTATATAGTGACATACACAGAATGCTTTTATAAAGATGTTTTTGAACAGGATGAGTTTGCAACAGACTGCTTTAGATGGATAAAACTGTGCATAAACCATTTATTTTATTTCTAATATTTACTGCTCTTCATTTTTCTATATGCAATAATTTTACATAAAAATTATTCTAGATAATTTATAAGAAAGAAAGCCCCCAATTTTATAGGATTAGTGTCTCAATTATTAGACATGAAAATGATTACGCCTGAAAGAGAGAGASAAAAATCCAAAATTGATCTATATTTTGAGTGGCTTTTCTGCTGATAAAATATTGGATTTTATGCCAATATTTCTTAATCCAGTGGGAAATTACTGTTCTCTATTACAATAAAAAGTGTTTTTCCCCTTTTGAAATGAAATGAAGCTAGTTTTTTAGGTAAGTCAGTAAGATCCTGAGCAACTAGATTACAGAGCTCTTCAGTGAAATGCCTAAATAAYAACTTTCTTGTGTCTGAAGATGATATATCTTGTTGTCCACACTMTTTCTTCAGAAAATGTTTTTGCAATGTTATTGAGGTTGTTTTTCTTTCATTTTGGGGGTTTGTTTTTGATTAGTTGGTTGGTTTGGTTTGTTTAGTTGTTGCTGGTTTTTTTTTTTTAATTTTGAATTTTTTTCCTCTTTTGTGAAAGTTTGTTTGGTTTGGGGTTTGTTGGTTTGAAATGATAAGTTCAGTTAAATTCTGGAGGGTTGGATTAGTGAATGCAGTCACTGCTAATGAAGACTACAGTACAATGTATACTAGCTCTACATCTTAAAATATACTTTACTTGTATACATGCAGGTGCATAATAGAACTTCAAATATTTGGGGATATGCATGTGCATATGTTAAACAATTTTAACCACAATGAACTGTTTAAATTCTCTTTTAATGAGGCAATATCTGTTCATGATAAATTAAAACACTATCAATATTGACTCRATCTAAAATTGACTCAAACCTAAAATCCATTATTTTTACCAACACATGAAATTGTTAGCTTATTTCTTAGGTAGAATTTGAAGTGAATTGATCTGTCCTTCAGTGTCAGAGTATACTGTACCTTCATGAAAGATATAATGCCTTGATTTAAAAATTTAAGAGAATAATATTTTATAACAGGTTGCCATGATTTAGAACTCATGTTGTTATTTTCTTGAGAGCACAAATATCACAATTTTATTACAATTATTAGTAAAATTTTAATACTAGTAATTTTGAAAAAAATTTGAATAACCCTTATTATTTGTAACTTTTTCTTTTGCACAAAATTTTACATGGTTCTTCCTGTCTTAGAGTGTTGACCAAGAACACTGGCATGCAAAGCGTTACATTGCAGATTGAAGAAAATTTAAAGTTGATTTGAAGTAATAAATTTTTCCTTCATTTAGGAACTCTGAAAATGTTTCAGTTAAAAAGAAGATATAATATTCTCCCCATGAATAAAGATACTGGTAGCTGAAGTCTTGGAAAGCCACTCATATCTATATGGACATGCAGCTCTTGTTTCTCTGTCGGAATTTCTCTGTCTTGGGCTGCTTTATCAACACTTGCCCTAGGGAAGGGAGCTAAAAAAGAAAATTTCTGGTTATAGATTCAGTGAAGAAAGGCAGTAGGTAGACTTTGCTGACCACTTGAATTTCAGCACTTTCTGTCTTCAAGAAAGGCATGGGACACAGAGAATGTGACTCTGTGACTCTGGCCTGGCATTTCTCCTTACTAATGGAAATCACTCTCTGAACATTCTGTCCCTTTAACTTCAGCTTTTTCAGCTATAGAAGATTTGAAAGTAAATATATGTGCTTCCTTTTGAGCCTTCTCCAGTATGGTTTTTTGTCTCTCCTAATCCTTTGGACTTATCAGTAGATACCAGGGATTTCTCTCCTCCAAGTAGGTCTGATAGATATTTAATTGACAAATGTTTGTATCTTTTATATTTACACAACATAGACAATCTCCATGCATGTAAGCCATCTGCTATTTCTAAGTATCATTGAACAATAACCAGCTGGGTCCTATGCCCTTTTTCTTTCCAGAAACTGCTATGAGCATTTAGCCTCCTTTTTTCTCTTTATTTATTAGTGTCATACAGACTCTTTCAAAGCAAATCTAACTCAGAGGAACAAAATGTTTTCATAAGAGATCATGAGCCTGAGTTGTTTAGTCTTTATAGTCAGCATCCAAAGCTTTAAATTTCACCTCTAAATTAATAGCATTAATTATTAACAATGGAAAAGGCTTCTTAAATTGGTTTTATCATCTACTTCAGAAATTATTACAACTTTTTTGTTGGCCAGTTGTATTTTCCTTCCAGCTTTCAGTTGTAGCAGATGTTGTAGCAGCCTATCCAGGAAGCACATGAAAACAGAGATGGCCATTGCTGAACTGTGCATTTTATGGAAAGAAAGAGGACCTACCTTAAAGATAACTGTGCTTCAAGCAGGAGTTTGCACTGTTTGACCTTCTGAGATCCCTTYCTGGTTCTTTGAGTCTATGAAATGTTGAGGTCTTTTAAAACAGAGAAAAGCATTTAGAATTTCCTCCTTGTAAATCTAAATTTCACATATAGAACTTCCAATTAAAGCTTTCATTAGAGCCAGGTTCACTTCAGCTTTTTCAGTAGATAATTAATGTCTCATGAATTACACTTCTGTTTATTAATCACAGTCCCAGTTATTTTATTCAAAATCTACAAAAGTTAATGTCTGAACTCAGATTTGGAATTTCATATTTCTCTATTGAAAACAAGTRATTTTACTCCAGAAATGTTGATCARCAGCAAGAAAGAAAAATTATTAATTTTTAAATAAAACCATTTGCTTTCAAATGCCTATATAGAACCTGAGTTTAAGAATACACAGCTGAAAATATTGGTTTAAATGGAGGTGGAATTTTTGGTTTGGATTATGAGTTCTTCAGACTATAAAGGCTCAGTAGACGTCATAGAATCATGGAATGGTTTTAGTTGGARGACAAATTAAAGGTCATCTAAATCCAACCCSTGTGCCAGGAACACCTTTCTCTAGACCAGGTTGCTTCATCCAACCTGGACTTGTACAGTTCCAATTATGGATCAACCCAYAGCTTCTCTGGTCAACTTCTTCTCGTGACTAGCARCCATCACAGTAAGGTTTCCCCCTAATATCTAATCTAGATCTACCTGTTTCARTTTAAAAACMTTATCCCTTGTCCAGTCATTATTCTACCTGATAGAAAGTCTGTCCCAATCTATCCTATAGGCCCTCTTTAAGTGATAAAAGTCTGCCATAATGTTTCCAAGAAGCTTCCTTGTCTCTAGGATAAACAATGCCAATTCTCTCAGCCTGTCCTCATCAGTCACTGATGGTCTTYGTGGTCCTATTCTGGATCTTCTCCAGCAGGTCCATGTCTCACCTCTGAGAGGCCCAGAGGTGGATGCAGACTTCAGGAGGAGTCTCACTAGAGCAGGGGGACAGAACCTTTTCATCCCCCTAGATACACTTCTTCTGGCACAGCCTAGGGGGCAGTTTGCTTTCTGGACCACATGTGCACACAGCTGGATTGTATTCAGTTTTTAATCCACCAATACTCTCAGATTCTTCCTTCCTTAAGAAACTTTMATTGGTTTCTTAAAATGCCTATCCCTTCTGAGAAGCCTTTCTTTTCTTTATCATACATTGAAGACAAAAGTCTGTCATCTAGGTGAATCTTACTAAACTGTAGAATATGAGAAAATTAAAGTTTTCATTTAAACAAAAATTAAGTAGCTTTATAGATCATGGTGTTTTTTCATCTAGTTAAAAACTTGTCATAAACTTTTTTCATTTGTGAACGTAGGTGAAAAATCTCACCAGTTCTYGTTCTGCAATGTATGGTAAGATAAACAGGGGTCTTTACAAGTTACCACAACAACAACAACAACAATAACAAAATATTTAGTTCTATACATTGAATCCAGTGGCAAAATTTAGTATTCCATAAAATTAGGTATACTTTATCCTGTCCCTCATGTGTTAATTCTACTGGCAGAACACTAGTTTTATATTCTGTTTCATTTCAGCAGTGTTGAATATAGTCTCAATATTTATGCAAAGCTTTGTCTATGAGTGCAGTCACCTTTGTAGATGTTTATTAACTCTTCTGTGCTTCAAAAGTGGAATGAGAGTAGAATATTTTGTTGGGGGATGAAGAGCAGCATTCAATTTTGCATAAATTTTCAGTAGTGTTTTGGTTCTTAAGAAAATCCTAAAGTTCTCTCATACCTTCTGATGGCTTTGTAGTTTTCATGTATCTTTCTGAATCCCAAAGTATCCCAGAATTAAAAATGTTAAAATTTTCTTCTAGAATGAATCTTAAACCCATATCTTATAGGATTTCTCATGGCTGTGCAGTTATATACTTCAGTTTACTGTTATTTCTATTTCACAGCACCAGATGTTGTAGTAGTTCTGTGTTACTGTGACAAGTTTTGAAGAAAGAGGAGGTCTTGATTCTTTTTTGTCCCTTTAACTGTAATATTAATTCTAAGTTGTTCCTTTCATCCTGATTTGCTTTGGTGATCCAAATGGCACCTGGTTGTTCARGCTTCTTATCCCTTCTTGTCTTTGCCAAAAGATGAGACAATCTTTCTTCACGATCACACTTAACCATAGTTTTGGGATTTTTTTCTCCAAGTCAGGTTCCCAAGAGTTCACAAATAGAAATGACTTACCTCTTGGTCTTTCTGTATTTCCCTATGCTCTGTCTCTTCTTCCATGCAAAAGCAAAATCAAATGCAGAGACTGAATTATAATGAAAATGTATTTATTCTTTACAGAAATGAAAAGGTAGGAAGAAAAGATAGATCACTGAAGTCATCAAAGTAGCCTTTTTACAGTCTGAATTGTAAGCAAATTATTAATCCTTGATTATTTCTTGATCCAAATTCTGTTTTTTGAAATGTGTTATATGTTTATGCAGTCATCTCCAAGATGACTCTTCTGTCAGAGCTACAGATTAAAGGAGATTACAGCAGATGTGAAGAAGACTCTGTTTAGCAAAGCAATCAGTCAGTTAAGAAAGGTTTATCTCTGATAGTGTTGAAAGTGTAGTTAGTTGGTCTTTTAGGTTGTTCAGAGCAGTGGGGCCTTGCAGTGCTCTCTGTTTCTCATTTTAACTGCAGAATGTATGAAACTGTTTAATACCATTCTTTTCAAAGATAACACCTTTTCTTAAAATGCATTAAAATATTGACTTAAGCAAATTAGTTTTATCAGTGTTTAAAAGCACCAATATGAAGGACTGAGTATTAGGTTAGTCTTAATAGTTATTTATTGCAGGTAATGTTATTACCATGATCTCCTTTGTTTGGCAAGCTCTGTAGTGAGAAACTAAAAATTGGTAAGCTGTAAATACAGTCTCATGTTCACATTTAAATTATTTTTTCTGTTTTCACATCTKTGACCCTGTTTCAAACAATATTTATTTTCCTGCCTTTTCTTTTTAGTTCTGAATATTTATATACAATGGTAAGTACTGAGAATTAAGTTAATTGTCTCAGTACAGTTTTATTATTTATTACCCATGGTGTAAGTATTGAAATTTCTTTAGTGAAAATATATGTATAAGGGTGTCACTGTAATCAAAAGAGGACTCAGAGACCTTTTGAAATACCATGCAGATRGACTGTATGTAATCTATACTGCCATGGTACAGCTATAACTTCACTCTGTTAATCAAAAAATATCAAGAATGGAAGTGTGATGATTTGATYATATTTCTGCACACCCTTTAGTGTRTTGTGCTCCCTGAGAGAAGTCTCTCACAGTATTGTCAATGTTTGAGCACAAAAAAGCAGTAGTATTTTCTTGKACTTTCAGAAGATACTACAACTCAAATATGACTAAAATAGAATTTTATTTCTAAAATTAGTCTCCTTTTTAAATACTTAAAATCTCTTTTCCCAAATATGTGTTCTAGAAGTGTAAAGTTGGAACAAGCAGCACACTCTAGCCTGTAACTCTAATTGTCTCATAAGTWGTAGGAAAGGTAATAGTATTTAAGAAAACAGAGAAGTTTAATTTCATCATGGCTTAGATTATACTATTCAAGAAACACCTTAAAAGCACTCTGCAAGTCTTAGAAGTGGTGTGTGGTAGAAATTCTAACTTATTTTTCTATAACGTTGCCAGTACTCAACCTGCAATTTCAGGAAACCTTCAATTAGACTATGGAAGTAGCAGACTCAAAAATTGAAACTCCTGTAATGCAAATTCATTTTAGGATTTCTAACCTCTTTATACATCTCATTGTCAGAAACCTAACAGCTACTAAATTTGAGTGTTTGCCTAATGCAAAAGATTTGTCAATTTTAAAACCCAAAACATTCTATGCTGCATAATAAGTCAGAATATTGAGCTCTATCCAACTTTAAGAAGAAAATTTTCTGAAAAATTTTTGCAAAGCAATTGAGACTGTATAATACTTACCAGCCAGTGAAAATTCAATACAAACTCCAAATGCCTGTTTCTGGTGGGGTTTTTTTATGTTTGAAAATTCACTTTGTGTTATTTTGATATGAAAAAAATAAATAGGTGTATCTTCAGAATTATATAGAAGCATGAAAAGAGAATAATTCTTACAAAACACTGGTAATTATGTTTTATATATGTGTGTGTATACATATATATATATGAAAAAATAAAAGTAGTTACGTCAGTAAACAATGTAAGAGAGATCAAGCCTCAAAAACAAACAACCTGATATACAAAGAACAAAAGCACCAAAAAAACAAGACAAAAACCCGATTATTTTCAGTATTCAGCCATTCATTTTGGGAAAAAAATTGTTTTTCATAGTTGATTCTTGTTCATTAATACAATATTTGCTTTTAAAATWATTAATCTCTTTTTCTGTTGTATTTAAACAGGCTTTTGCTAATAATAAATAATGAAATGCTTCTACTTAATAGATGTTATAGTTCAACAGTACAGAAATTATTATCATCACTCCTTTTTTCATCACGGCCATATATWTCTGTGCTTTAGAAAGTTTGWTATGAATTGAAATYTGAGATGTTTCCAGTTTCTTAAATCATCTCTGGTATCAGTGATTGTCATTATCCAGTGTTGAAGTATTCTATATATTTCCCTATAAATCCACTAGTTAGGTTTGATAATGACTGTGAAGGTTAAACTATTTTTCCTTTTAATAAGCSACCAAKCATTCCAARACAACATACAGTRCCATATGCCCTRGTTAGCAGTGGTGTAGATAACACAAACTATTASTTTTCTGAAATATTTTGYCAAAATATATTAGCAWTTTTTTTTCTTTTGGRGATTTCAGGAGGGAAGTTTAATACCTAGCAATAGTAAAGAAAACTTATTGGGACAATAAACAATTTTCTATTATTTTTGGTTGGGTTTTTTTGTTTGTTTGTTTGTTTTGTTTTGGGTTGTTATTTTGTATTTTTTTCCTGTTTAGCCTTAAAGGATAAAAATCAGTTCATTGCAGTTTCAGACTTTGGTAAGAGAAATACTCTATTATCTCACTAAAATCAGAGGTATAATTCTATAGCTGAAGAACCTTAGCCATGTACTGTTGTGGAATCAGACACATCTTTTGCTAAATAATTCTAGCCCCTCACAAATGGACCCCTCCTGATGGTCCTATGTTTGGTACACAAAGACATGGAGGAATTTTTTATAACTGCCTTGATTTTTACAATGTGTAATGCCTGCTGACCAATAGCAGTTTGCCRAGCTACATATTTTTTATAATGTCCTATACATGATAGTATTTTCTACATAACCATCATGAAAGAGTTCCAGCTGATGCCTAAACTGTTTTGTTTGTTTTTATTGTTTTACAATGAGTTACAAGTTGGAAGCACAAAATAGGGATCTGTTTCTTAAGGTTTGATTTTTCCTGTTTTAACTGCCTGTTTATGTACAAACTATGAAAAATGGATCTTCATACTGTTTAACATACATCTAAAATATTTGTGTGTGCATATGTACAAGCCCATATTTTGCTAATACACAACTTTATGCATTCACAGTGTCCCAGCTTTCTCATATGCATTAAGAGTTTAGTGCAAAAGTATGTATACCTATTTTATGAGGGACTGTCAATGATTGTAAGTAACAGAACTGCTGAAAGTGTGAAATTTTGCTTTATTTATTTCTAAATAGTTTTGAATAGTAACTATATGAGCATATGATAAATTCCATTGTATAGCACTTTAACACTTATTTCTTGACATAAAAATAGTGTAATTTTTGATATTTTATAATATTTATWTATTGCAAAGATGTCAAAAACATGCTTTGAATAAGTATTGTATGTTATGTTTTGAAAATTGGAATTTTACATTTTTACTACATTTATAAAAAAGAAGAGTTTTTCTGTCACGATCTAATAYTTTTAAAGGAGAAATGTGTATATAAAATTTTTAAACAGAGCAGTGCTTTTTTAATATGTTCAAGAATTAATGTTAAGCATATGTATATTATTTAGAAAAGATGATCAATAAATATGACTCTTAATTCTTTTTTGTGTTTATTTTGAACACAGAACTATAACAAGCTATTGACCTTTGCTCAAGTAAATGAACGTTTTTAACACGAACCATAAATATTTTGTAGTTATTTGTTAAGAAGGTACTAGTTGCATGTTCATCCATCATGAGATTGATGCTTACATTTTTTCACCTGCTTCTAGATTTAAAAAGATCAATGGATATTTTAGCAGTTAGAATATTGCCAAAAACTCAGTAGCTTCAGCCTAACTGTTGTAAAGTATGGAACACAGTTTGGTGGCTATAGTCTTTGCTGTAGAACGGTGCTTTATAAAGTGCCAGAGTAAATGTCTCTCTTAACTTCTTTCAGACATTGGCCCTGTTTGTTCATAGACTGATAACTGTTTCWAGTGTGCTCATTGAACTTGCTGGAATTTTTGTTTACTTATAGTTTTCATTTTCCCCAAGAGGAGAAGAGAGGAAAGAATATATTCCTCATGTGTTCAGCATATTTTTGAGTATTTATGTGAGTTCACCATCTTGATTTCAAGTCATGAATTTGTTTTTACATGCACAAGCATGCATATTTACATGCATTATTTATCCAATTGACTTTAAATTCCATTAAGTTCCAATGAGTAGGAGAAAGATTTTTGTCTTAGGCATTTTTTATTTCTTTTAATTTTCTAGTTATGTTATTTTGTTGGTTTGTTTATTTTTTTGACTGTTCAGTCTAAGGCTTGTAAAGGTTGATTTGCTCCTGAACTGCTTTGTTCCCAGACATTGCCATCTTCCCCAACTACCACCAAGTCCTCTCCATCTGATCCCATGACCACCTCCAGAGCCAATCAGGTACAGTATCATCCTACCATCTACACCATACTTTTCACGGGTGACAGCTTGCAAACTGGAGAAAAAGATATGGTGGGTTAAGGATTTATTCGTTCATTCACATATATACACCCATAACCATAGATATCTAACTCTTGTTAGAAATTGGTAAAGTAAATGGAAAATATTTTGCTTCTTTTAATTTATTTTGGTGGGCTTAAAATCTCTGATGAAAGCAAAGTATCTTTTGAAATAGTTGGTTTTGGTTTTTTCTRTTTGCTAAATTGTAAGGATACAAAACTGGTGTGTTTGTAGACAGAGTAACTCTTGGTTTACGTATGTTTGTGTATATATGCACACACGTATTTACTTCCTGGATCAGTTTTAAATTATAGTAGGATTACCCCTAAACCCMTGCTTAAATAGCTGGAATTCAACCCAGGAATGGCAAACAGACTTCTTTATTGCAGAATTTTGAAATGTGTTTGTGGAMAGTAACTTAGGGGCAATCTTTAAATATAAAAGTATTTCAAATGAAAATTTATTGATGAAGAATGAAGTAAAATTAGATCTCTCTAAAAACATGCTAAACACATATAAGTAAGTTTAATTAATAACATGTTTTTAAATGCATATACTCTCCTTTTAGCAGCTTGTTAATTATACTMATTTATTTTTATTTTAACTGAAAAAGTTAATGTCCAGTTGATTGTGTCCACAAATTATCATATTATTTTTCTCTTCCCTATGAAAATTCTAAAAATTGCTGCATACCGTGTTTTTTAGAAATTATTCATGCTTWAAAATATTTTATTTATTTTTGGTGTACTGATAAACTTAATGTACTTTGTGTTCAAATAAAGTAAGTGTTTAGGATATGCTAAGAGTTCCCCCAGTCTGTTTCAGTTAGCTGAGTGTTGGTATCAGATCTTGCATAAATAACATCAGATGTGAGAAAAGTTTCCTTCACAAGCAAATTTCCCCTGGAAGTAAACACTGTTATTAATTACTTATTTTCTGATATTTTTTGAACGGCTTAGAACTTGCTGGTGTATGAACAAACAATTTCACATGAACAGAAGTGTATTAAAACATTATACCTTTGATCAACACACAACATTTATGGAAGGAYGTGTCAAATGCGGAATTTAATGGAATTTAGAAAGAAATTGTACAGATATAGGAGCTACTAAGAAAAATATAGGCTGTGGTATCCTTGACTTCAATTTGAAAGCCTTCTTCATCAGTCTGCTTCCATTCCAGCAGCAGTTACTTGGCTTCATCATCATTAAATGACAAAGATAAAATCTTTGCCAACAGCTAGGGRTGTTTTATGAGCTGTGTTCAGCTTTTATTCTCTCTCTCTTAATTTTASTATTTTGTTTATTTTAATTAGAAGGTTTTGAAAATGAGTGCAGGGATTGTTTTTTTTTTAAAGGGTACTTACTATTTTTCTTTTCTTTCACCCTTTTTTTATTATGAGTGTATCCTGATGATCATTATTTAGAGAAAAAGGAAGAAGTGCTTTTATTTACAGTGTAAACTATTTGAACATGTTAATTAGCATAAGGGAAGCATTCTGTTCTATGAATTTTATTTTATCAGAATTATAGTGTAGTGAATAAACGTTAAGTGACTTTTCAATAGCTAAAAATGCTTATGTTTATTGAAAGTGGTAAAAGATAAGAATATTGTCAAGTAATACAGCTAAATTCACAAGCTAACTGACATGTATGCTTTGTGTCCTGTCTATGTCCCAAATTACACATTTTAATGCATTTTATTCATAACCTGTCTTCAATTCAGTTTTCATTCAAGTAATCAAGACCTTTTTTGAACAGCATCAGAACTGTATATATGAAGAAGAGTAATGAGTTGCTTAGTTGACTTTTGGARCTGCTTTTGTTATTAACTATTGAAACTCATACAGGTTTATGATTATTTTATCTCTTCTGGTATTTTCTAGTGATTTCTAGCCATTCCAACAGGAAGCACAAAGCACATGATAAGGCAATTAAGGTCTCTCTGTTCACTCTAGTGATAAGTGACATCACTGGCAATTGTTCCCAGACTGTAGGGGTGATTAGCATTCAACACCAGTGTATGGACAAGTATCTGCACTGCGGCTCTCACATGGGAGGGGGTTCCAACACAATAATTTCAAACCTGTCGGTAGCCATGTAAACACCCAACAGGAGAGTATTAGAGAATAACMCTGAATGTTTGTTTTGATACATGGCTGTGTAAGATGACTCTCAGAAAATAACCATTCAGGTGTGGGTTTTCTCACAAGAAGTAATATTATGATAACATGAGAGAGCTTAGTTAACTGGATGGATGTCAAGGAATACAGGGCTAAGGTGTAAGATAAATTCACAGYACTCTCTGTTGTGTGGATAAGGTAGCATATTAGGCTTAGGATCATTCAATTTTCTGTAAGATTTTAATCATGAGAAGATATCTAATATTAAAGATTAGAAAGGTGATTAAGCAARCTTTAAGCAATACTGCATGCTGGCTTGCTGTTAGGGTGAGATTTTTAAGCTGGCTTGGAGGACTCCCCCATAAGTCGTTGCAAYTAGAGAACTTTGAGTCTGTGCTTTGATGACACAGCTGATGTGAGCCTTGTGCTATACAAGCATGTCAGTTGTGTTCCCCTGACAGAGCATGAACAATTTCTAGACACACTTTTTAAATACAAGAAGAAAATAGCTCTGCCAGTAGAGGTCAGAGGAAGCTAAGCAGGAAATCTGGCTTGTGTTAGATCTTCCTTTTAATGACTCACTTTGCCTCTATTCAGATGAGGTCATAACTCCTTTGTATGGCAGTTTCAGCTTTTGATGAATTGTTTTTGGAAAAATCCAGTATTTGTGAACTACTTGCTTTATGGTTCTCAACAAGAGGATGGTCTGAAAATGCCTTATCTAGTGGAAGTTTATTTAGAATTGTCATGTTTTGTGTTATACTGGGTTGCCTTGGGTACAACAGAAACCTCTTCCCTGAAAGTGTTTTTCTCTTTAGTTCTTTGTTCCAGGAAGTTATACATCTGTCAATATTATTGTAAATGTCTTGTTTAATTTTTTCAGTGGAATTTCCTTGGACCTTTATTCACATTAAAAATCCATATACTGCAAACTTCTAAAGGAAGAGAGAACCAAAGAGGCAATAGAATTAGAAGCAATAGAATTTCCAGTAACCGTTTCTTCCCCCTCCTGTCTGCCTATTGCTGAGGCAAACTCCATCTTTCTATACTTTCAGACTAAGAGCTTCTCTGTTACACCTTCATGAACTTTGTCAGCTTTGTTTATAGCCAAACACTGACAGACATATAGCTACAGYGGTGAAACTGTTCTGCTGATGCCCCTGGAGCTGGCAGAATATAGCTTTACTTTTATTTACCAGGAGGAGGAAATCAATTTGACTTCTCCAAAGTACACTTCAAGAGGTAATTTAATCTCTAAAGTAATAAATAATGCACTCAACATCATATAGAACATGCTTGTTTTTCCTCTGTAGAACCTTGTAAAGGTAAAAGTTTTAATTATTATTTTAACAGTTAAGTGACTTTAGATAGACTAGTATTTCTATAATTTAACTGTTTACATATTTTTTATTAATTTACAAGGTTATATTTCCCTTTTGTCTTTCTGCTTTACTGATGTTACTCCAATTTTAGAGGGAGAAAAACACATAAAGCTAAGTTTTTATTTCCCYTTTGCCTTTTTGATGTGTACCTGTAAAGGACACTTGTATGTCTCCTTCTTCAGTCCTCCCTCTTTCCATGAAATTGGTACTGCTGCTGACCTTTGCTACTGGCTTAAGAGAATAAAAGGCCAAAACACACATTCACACTTATTAGTGAGAGTGATGGGTAGGAGTCCTTTTCCCTTGCCTTACAATTTRGATAGGCTTAAGCTTAGCAATAAAATAGGATTTATCATAGCAAACTTTGAGTCAATAACTTACTATATAAACACTTTATTTTTATTTTTTTGAAAGCTCATTTTTTTTCCCCATGGCATTGGTATTTTTCACAATTATACCTTCTATTTTGCTGCTTTGTTATTGCTCCTGAAACTCCTCTTTATAATTTAGTACAATATAATGCAAATTCAGTGGAGTGCAGATTGGATGTAGATTTTATTCATTCAGTCCTCTGGTTTGCTTTTTTTGTTTGAGCATATCTATCTCATCTTGTTGCTGCAATATCTGTAATAAATAATCGTTTTCRACCTTTGCACATGATGGGACTGAGCCAGTGTTCTTGGTACTGCCTGTACTCAGCAGGTACAGCACAAGCATATGGCTATTAAAATCTTGGTATTTGGAATTTATACTTTTGGCTTATATAATCTCTTTCTTTCATGCWGTCTATAGCTTGCAATGTAATTATATTATACACTTATAACTAAAGATTGGGGGATTAATTGATATCTCTAAATTGTAATGATGAATGCACCCAATCACTGTCTCTGACTTTAAAGAACTGCCCTATCCCTGTTTGTAAAATTGCTTGCAGAAGTATCATCTTTTCMTTCCTCACAGAAAAGCAGGATCTATAAATAAAGGCAGTCTGTAAAGCATTCTGACATMTTTTAAAGGGTTGTTGAACTCATATTTCCTATTTATTCCTCCACCCCCCACAAGATATATAACTTCTTTTGGGGGGTGGAGGAATAAATAGAAAAGAAAGCTTTGTTTCAGTCTTCTGTARTCATTAGGACATGGATTTTCAAAATATATATAATAACCAATTTCAAATGGTAATTTTTTTATCAGTACTTTAATCTTAATGCACAAATACTTAATTTTAATTATGATCCCAGGATAGCCAGTAGTCATTGTAGGCCAGTGAGATACTATCTCAATTTGTCTTTGAAATTTGATATGAGGTTTATTTGAGATATTGTATCGTGAATATTTTAACTGTAATAYTAATCTATTTTTGTTTCCCTGATATTAATATCAATTGTTACAGTAGCGCTGAGAAACTCTATTTTCTTTTGAGGTCTTTCACATATTGAGTAATGCTGGATGAACCACTTGATCTTTCCAAATCTCAGTATTATGTATCAAAAAGTCAAAGTCAATATAAAATTATTTAGCATTCTTATAAAAGGTGCTATAAAAGAATTAAAGATGTGGTCTAATTTCAATTTGTTTGCTAAGAATATTTGCTATGGTAACTATCTGAGTTAGTAATTTGACCTTTTGTCAACCTATCTGATTTGTCACTGATGAATATGACCATTTTRTTTACATCCAGATGATGCTGTTGGTGGTCTACAATACAAACCTGATACTCTATTTGAAAAAGACTTTATCTAATAGACTCTGTTTAATACGGACCATGACTAAAGTATTTAGTGAACCAGCTTGTTTTAGTTTAATAAGACAGAGTTCCTTTTTTGATTACAAATTGCCCATGGCACACTGTGGATAGCACATAATAAATAATGTTTGAGACAGTACATCTAGAAAAGGCTAGGAAGAATTATTTTCCAGTTCATATGAGAGGATTCCAGTAGAGGTTCCAGTGGTTGAGATGTAGCCTTTCCTGCTGCTTTTCAGCTGGAATTCTTCATTTACTGTCTAAACTCTAAGCAGAATTAACCTACCCTTCATGGACTAAAAGGAGATTTTCTTCTGGTCCTCGTATTGATACATTACTTGTAAYATATTTCTTTTGCCCTTTAACCATTTTTTCCAGTACTTTGCAGTATCTGAGCTCAATGCTTGTTTRCACTGTTTCCTTAAAATAGATATTTAAATTATATACATTTAAATAACAATTTCAAAAAATTTTATTTGCAAAACAGTTTGGGGATTTTGCTCTTSTTATTGTCTGTTTCAATTTTTCCCCTTGAGACAAGTTTGTAGGTAATAATTTGGGTTCATACYCTGTACTCATTTCCTTTTTTCTCTCCCACTGCACAACAGTTATAGGGATCACTGTTTACTGTTCCTGTCTTAAATGTAGGAGAAATTTYAGGAACATTCCTGAGAAATGGGGAAAGATGTAGATTCTCACTGCTAAGTATCTGAATACTACTGGTCATTCACAAGACGTCATACATGACAGTTGCAGTCCCTCTAACTAAAAATGTGATTCCATATGCATGCATCTTGTTAATATTTTATGCTTGATAATAATTAGAATAATTTCATTTCCTATTTCATCCCCCCTTCAAAAAGATGCATATTTTCAGTGTTATGGACAGAATTTTTATTCCCTTCCAGTAAATGGATAAATGTCTTAAATCAATATCTCCTCATGTTTTAAACTCTAGCTGGTTGTTAGATTTTTTTGTTGGTTTTCCCCTCATAGATAAAAATCAGGAGATAAAAAAAAAGAAACAAAACAAAACCCCCCCATAAAAGTAAAGCTTAAAAAAAGAGAGACTGTGTGTTTATGAAGACTTAGATGATTTCAAAAGCATAAAAACCTTACTGTAGTGTGAGTTTATGAAGCCGCTTTTGATTCAAATAATTTATTTTTAAATCATTATCACTTCAGTTAAGATGCTGAGATCATTACTGTTTAAAGTACACTTATGACTTTCATGGGATTTATTCACTTTAAAATATTTTGTAGTGAACATGTAAAAAGCTAATGCTTTTTTGGATTGAATGAATTCAAATTTATTTTGGTTGTTATCATCTTATCTTATTTGAGTGGTTTAAGAGTTCAGAAACTCTCTCACTATAATTTAAGATGTTCTTTCATTTAAGGATATTTGTAGATATTATATATATGTTTTGGCATTTTTCCATGTCCCCATACTAAGAATAGGTCCTATCTGCTTAGGAAGAAGAGTCATTAAGTATATAAAATTTGGAGAATGCACATTTTTCTCTTTGCCAAAATATGATAAAGGTTTTCAAATGTCCTTTGCCAAAGGATGTTTTAATTTCTTCATGGTTTTTGTCCCGTTTTAAGTATAATTCCTTTATCAATACAAAATTAAAATAAGTAGTATGTCATAAGATTCCAGATATATCAATGTTCACGTTCCATCCCAAATAACCCAGACTGAAAGTTGGCAACATATTACTCTGTGATCTAACCAAGGTTAGCTGTGACTTTGAGTTCTTAAAAMTCAGATTTGGCATGGTAGATGTATTGTTTCATTCAGAACTACGACTGGGTGGAAAATCCAACCATATTCCCAGGTATACAGGCAAAGAGTCACTTAGTGCCTTCTTCACTGTTGAACAACCCAGAGAAAACAGAAGAGCAGAGCAATTTCCAGAATGTAAATCTGGATGACTTTATTGTTATTTCTCTGCTGTGAAATCAGTAACATAAAGCTTTGACTCCACGTTTTCAATTATTTGGAATTTAATTTAGTGGCTTTTAGAGAGTTCAGAATTTATATTATCAAGGGTTGTATAAGAATGTGGAAAGAAACATTGAGCCTGTAGAGCTTATTGTCACACTAGGACAAATCCTGTACAGCAAAGACTGTACTGTAGAAAAGGCAATACCATGTTTTACTGTCAKATGTTGAGTGAGGCATGATTAGGCCTGGCCCTAGAAGATCCTGCTTGTTAATTTATTGGGTTTTTTGTGCTACCTGAAATGTATTTTGACAAGCTGTTTCTAGGTATAGTGCAGCGTTTTGCTATAGGCAGAATGCTAGATGCATTGTCTGCCTTTTGCATGCTTTGATAATCCATCAGATGGTGCGAAGTCAAGATAGATGTGAAACAAACCCACCAATTATAGTAGGTCTCTGCCTGATTTGAGTTAAAAAGGAGTGTTCTTTGTATACAAATCATAGAGGCAGATTGACTTATTGCAGTCTAGGGAAGAAGAGGTAGGAAGTTTGTCCTTTTCCAGATGTTAGCTGTATCTGTTGAGACCTTTGCCTGAAGCATTGCACCCTAGATTTCAGATAGTCTATATCAAAACAAGGTGTAACTGCAACTKATTCAGTAGTGTTTTCCCCTAGTTTTGTGCATGTAGAAATTTTCGCATTTGTTGATTTTTGGGTTGGGTTGAGTTGATTGGTTGGTTAGTTGGTTTTTTCCCTGACAGCAAATGAGACCTCCTTACCTGCAAGTAATAGCAGATTATATAGAGGCATAGTTTGCAAGAAGTGAATCAATGAGACTATTGTCATTGTAGACTCCAAGTCTTAGGGTTCACTGGTCTGTTACCTGTCAGTGATTTACATTTGAATCTTTGCAGCTTTGAAGAGTATTATTCTGGTGGTACAGAGGGTCTGCTGCCTGTTTCATCTTCTGTTTTCCTCTGCTTCTCAAATGGCACCTCAGTGAATCAAAACCTTGCTCGACTATTTTTCCCCCCTTACATTATCAAACAATAATACACATCTACATGATAAATTGCTCATTTAAGTGAACATGCTACCTGTGACTCAGATGGGCTTAGAAAAATATGGTTGAGATTTTTAKTTCTTTAAAGTATCTGGAAGCCTGCCTGCACTTCCACTGCAGTGTAAATTCTTTTTCCATGTTTCTAAATAGCATAGTACATGACCTCAATGCTTCTCAGCTTTTTATGATAATCTGTAGTGTCCACTTAACAAACTTATAAATGGAGTGAGAATTGATTGACTTTATTCTCTTAATARTAATTGTGATAATAAATTAACAGCTGCCCCCTATCCATGAGATACTGAAATGCAGTCTCCACGTGGGCTCTTTTAAAGTGTTACAGTTATGGAATTGAACTAGTTTATGAACTAGATTAGACTATGTTTAATGGCGTTCTGTAGTAACAAGTACTGAACCAAGATACAATACCTTAAGATCTGCAGACCTGTGCACATATATAATTAAGTGATGCAGAAAAAAAGAGAAATCGAGTCAATAGACTTCCTTGCGGGAAATTTATTCATAAGAATAAATTTAAATTTTTAAATAAAACAACTGTAAAACAACAATATAGTCTAGAACCGGTATTCTCACATTGTTTTAGAAATAGAAGGAAATAACAGTTGTTTGTTAAAGACATTTCACAGGTTGTGAAAGACATTTCACTTGTATGCCAGCAATTAAGAGGCAGTTTTACAGAATTTTCTACTTTAATTATGTCATAAGTAATTAGATAATAAATGATACAYGTTACATTAGCAGTCACAGAAAAGACTGATTGGCTGTACACAATGTGTGTGTATACTCTGATGGTTGTCTTTACGGCATCCAATTTCAAAGTTAACTGTAAGTTATGCATACCTTACATTAATAGGGAAACAGGTGAATCAGGGTAAGAAAAGGAGGACAGCAACTCTGATAGGATGAAAGTTTTGTTTAGAAATCTGAATTGAAGTGAGATTAGAATAATTTATAATTCATTTCTTGAACTCTATCTAAAAAGAGTCYTTACTGTAACAGGGATCACAGTGAGTGTTTGTTAAATAGAAAAAAGGGGCAAATGTATTGTGAAATCAAAAAGGGTTAGTTAATTTATTGATTTCCTCACCTCCATCTTATTTTTGAGACAGGTCTTCCATTTTTTAATTTTTCTTTTCATATTTTTCAGTATCTTTTTTCTAAAAATAAAAATAATTTTCAGCTGTTGAAGCAGAAGAATGTGTATATAGTATCATAGGAGTTGAGGTCAGGGCAAGAGTTAGATGCAAATTATTTTTCATTGTGTCTTTAAAAAGAGATATTTAAATCAAATTTAATCAGATGCTGCCTTCAAATTTACTCTGTGTAAGGTATTTTTCCATGTTAATGCACACACAGTATTACACATTTTTAATAYAGGTATAAAAACATGTGATGTAAATGTGTAAATACAGCCATATTTGTGCCCCACAGCCTTAGTTTACATAAGGAGCAATTCTTTTCCCCACGTGAACATTTGTGTGAGCTTATTATCTCCTCAAATTGTTAATAGATGCAAGTTATCTATATTCAAGTGTTGCCTGTGACTAGTGCTTTTCCATAGATAGTTTGCCTTAATGAAATTTGTCTCCCATTGCAAGAGAAATATAACTCAGAGCACGGATGTATGGAAACAATATGGTTTGCAAATACGTGGTTTAACAATAAGTATATACAGTTTTSCTGCAGAGCTATTTATATATGATCTAAGTCCAGRATCTTCACATTAACAGGGAGGATGCAATYGTACCTTCACCTGCCTCTTGTAATTGTAGGGATTTTTTATAAGCTAAGTTAACTTTGATAACTGACCTAAGCTAGCGCCACTTCTGTCTTGTCTCCACTAATTCCAGTGGGTTTTGTGTTTGGTTGGGGTTTTTTTTTGTTTTTGTTTTTGGTTTGGTTTTTTTTTGTCATAACAGTAGTTACTTCTGGCTTCCTTGTGGCTCTCATGGTTAAACACATATAACTACAAGTTTACAGGAGTTAACCAAGAAGTACATTTAATTATAAACTAAAGATATGAATCAGCTAGGGTGAATATTAAATTCTAAGCCAGCCAACTAGAGCTTAGTTGCCATTAATGATCTATTTCCTGAGACCTACAGTTTGATTTTACCTTATTCTGTTCTCTAATCCTTCTTAGAGGCATAATGTCAGGCTCTGAGAGGAAGGTTTTGAATTGAATTGTCAGAAGACTCTATTAGCATTAGAGAGCCATGGAGTCCTGTAGCATTGCTTATTAAGTTTGGAGAACCTCAAAATCAATTAGGTTGGAAAAGATTTCTGACATCACCATGTTCAACCAATGATGTAACACCACCTTGTCAACAAGACCTTGACACTAAGTGCCACCTCCAGTCATTTCTTGAACACCTCCAGGGATGGTGACTCCACCACCTCTCTGGACTGTTCATTCCAATGTTTAATTACCCTTTCTGTGACAAATTCCTTCTCATGTCCTGAACTTTCCCTGGAGAAGCTTGAGGCCATTTGCTCTTGTCCTGTCACCAGCTGCCTGGGAGAAGAGGCTGAACTCCCTCCTCACCTACAGCCCTGTTTCAGGGGGCTGTAGARAGCAAAAAGGTCTCCCCTGAGCCTCCATTTCTCTGGGCTGCCTCAGCTGCTCCACATAGGACTCAGTCTCCAGACACTTCACCAGCTTCATTTCCCTTCTCTAGACGTGCTCTTTCTTGAAGTGAGGGGCCCAGAGCACAATACTTGTGTGTGGCCACCCATTAGGGAAACCACAGTAAGGAAACTGTGTTCTTTCTGTAATGAAAATTTCTAATTACTAWTTTTCATGACTTAGAGAAACAGGGTTATAAAAATGTTTTCTGTTTAACTGTCCTCTCATTTGAAAACAATTTTCAAACAACCTATATGAGAGAGCATCCCTGAGAATTTAATTGAGTAAATCCTGCTACACAATATTCTATTTTATTAGTTAAGGATTACTTAATACAGAAACAATCTAGTTTCTGCTGCTGGTTACCTATTGCAAAGCCAGGGGTTSAAAGTAACCATAACCCTTGGTGCTGTTAATGTTGTTAGTTCATCTCARTAGACCGGGTGCATTTTGCAGAAGCCAGATTTCCCTCTCCATCATCTTTATTCTGCCATATTTATTTAATGTGTATCAATTGATGATAGTATAAATTTTATTTTTCATTTTACTCTAATTTTGTGATCTTTGTGTAAAAGTGCATGTGCAAAACTGGTGCCAGGTTATGCCAAAATGCACMATTTAAAATGGTTCCGTCTTTTCTTACCTTGATATGTGTAACTAAATATAGACTTTGATATGGAAGATACTTCACAAACCAAAGTTATATTATTTAGATTACCTAATATTTTTAAGAGCAGAAATYTGGTTCCAAGAAAGGTTGGAGAGTCCCTTGAAATAATTTTGTAACAGACTGTGGGTTTTATTCCTAGAATTTGAAAGGAGGACATGTTTCATTTGGTCCGTGCATCAGACTTTTGACATGATTGCAGATGGGAGATTCTGAGACATGATGGACCTGGGAGGAAGTGGGGGCTCGACTTAYTGTGTCTGTAGAGAGTATGAATRTGTGCATGTCTTTCATATGGACTCATTTGGGTTTTTTTTCCTTATTGTTTTTAAAATCAGCTGAATTGCAAAAATATGATTTAAAGAGGCACTGCTGAATAAGTAGCTTCTGTACTCTCTACCTAAGCTGAAACTGTTCACTAGATACTCAGTGCAAGAGGACTGCTTCTGCTTACAAGTAAATCAAGAATTAGCCATTCTTATATAGCAGCATATATTTATAGTACAGTACTGTGTGTGCATGTAAAAGTATCTAGAGTGGTGATATATATTCAGATGGGTTTGGATTTGCTTCATTTATTTGCTTTTCTGTAAGTTTTTCTATTAAATTGTATGTCTGTGGGAATGGTGAGAAGATCTTTTGTYGTTTTATTTTGCATTGTTTTTTGAGGGTTTTAATTGCTATATTTAGTTAACATTTAAAATATTCCTCCTTTTAAAAGCTRTTTGGCTCTGCCATCTTATCATGTGTTTACATGTAAAGGAAAATGGATGTTTTCAGAAAAAAACCTCATAAGAAAAATTGTATTTATATAGTTTTTAGGAAAACRTTTGGTCATTAGCTTTGTGTCATTTTTCCTTTTTAATTTTTTCATAGTGAAGAACATCATGAAGCTATACAAAACTGTCTGTAGGGAAAAACAAGAATAAATATGCTCTTATTTTCATGGACCTGATGCATTAATAGGGTTACCACAAGRATTTTAATTAAAGTGTGTCTCCCCTTCCTTTTTATGAAGAACTGAATAATTACCCCAGAATTTTAATTAAAAGTAGTGTAGGAGGGGATGTTAGGGTTTAGTATCATTATTTTATTTTACATTCATGAAAACTCAAAGGTGTTCATTTATACAAAACACATTCAGCTAGTTACACKTTCTTTTACCTTCTTCTTTCAATATCTACCATTTTTTCAATCCCACCGATTCTCACTTAAAACTTCAATTTTCARAAGATTAGAATATGATAACTGTGATAACAAAATTGGGGACTATTTGTGAGCATGCAAATAWTAAATATAGAAATAGACAGTTGTGTATTTTAAGAAGAGGCCTAACAACTGTCAYGGTTTCTGGGCACTTTACTTGTTTCCTTTGGGAATCCCAAACTGTTGATATTAGTAAYCATAAAGTTCCTCCTACTGATGATCAAACTCTCTTTTGGCCTCCCACAAAAGGATCTCAAAGAGCTTTGAGCAAGAAAGAAATGTCCCTTTTTTACTGGTCCTAATAAATCCTTATTTTCCGTKCTGTATAATTAAAATGGTTCTGCCGATTCACCTTAATTCCACATCTTTAAAAGAGACATCTCCTGCAGATGACACAGTTGATAACTTAAATTTTGCGCTGCATTGCTAAATGATTCCTGAATTATTGTGCTACATATCCTGTAGAAATCAACTGTGGCAAAGATCCTTTGAAAACAAAATAAAACTCTTTGCCTTCTTATGTCTGTAGACAGATAGATTAATATTTAAATGTGGTTTCCAGAGAYCAATTTTCAATATTCTTACCAATAATGCTGAAACATGATTTTATATTTGGATCTAAATCTTAAATTAATTTAGGAAAAGTTCAGCATGCTGTTAAAATAATGTGATCTGGCCAGCAACGTCAAAACAGGAAAATCTCAATGTATTYCTAATATCCAGGGTTTAGTTTTTCCAAGGTTTCAGGTTTTAGTCAGTTTCAATGAAAAGTGTCATTGACAGAGAAATGGCAAGTCCCTTAGCACATTTCTATTGGCTATTCTTTCCTCTGAATTCAATTAAATGATATAACTAATGCATATAATTTTCTACATTGATTCCTTTAGAAAAACATAATTGTGTATTCTAGCCATATTTATCCAAGTGTATACTGAAAACTGTACACTTGATAGCTGTCATGCTTTGTAATGTTAACAGTGTTTCTTCGTCTTGGAAACTTCTACTCCAGTCAAAGGGTTATTTAAAAAGACTGTTAGTTTTTTCTTAGACTTGCAGGTCCATGGCCATTAAAAAAAATAAAATACAAGCATTAGTCTCCTGGAAGTTAAGGAAAATTGGTTCCTAGGTTATAGGCCTACTTAYAGGCTTATAGGCTGTCCAAGATTTGTTCTTAACATCTTAGCAAACCTCTTGCATGTGTTAGCCATAGGATTTCTTCTGATGATTGCTTCTCATCAAGTGCAAGTTTTCTGGTTAAAAACAGCATGTCATTCAGAGCAAGTTTGTGGCTGATCTGCTGCTGGGAAGTACCTTTCAGGCTCATGCATGCAGTCTTTTAAGAATTCTCTTGAGGAGTGCAGAAATGTCCCATTCATTTATGTATTTACCTTCTGAAGCTTTGTCAGGGAAGCACCAGTGCAGTTCTTCTTTGGACAATGAGTTAAGAGCTATGAGGAGGCAAAGTACCATCTATAGATCTGTGACTGGGAAAGCATAAAAAAACCAAATGCACCCACTTTGCCTCTCTGTCAGTCAAGAAGATCAATTAACTTTTGAAACTGGAGTGGGTTTTGTGACTTCATAAGTTAGATCCTGTCTAATGYAAAACAGTGGGAGTTTTAGTTGATACCATCAGGAAGGCATATTTGGTTTTAAAATAATGTACATTATCTACACTTTATGTAAATTATTTTGTATTGAGAATTGGTTTTTTCAGCGATTCCAGTAATGGAATTACATTATTTGGTTTTTTTTCAGTAAGAAGTATCCCAAATTGCTATACTTAATAGTTCTGTAAATATTAATACATTTTTAAAACCCATCCTTGACTCTGTGGAGTGTTGGCAGGTGTTCATAGAACACCATGCAACAAAWTAAATAAGAAAGAGAAAAAAAGGGAAATTTTAGATAGGGGGAGGGGAAATTATGGTGATTGTAAAAAGAGAATAGGGTTAACATTCTACCATCACTAAAGGTTTTAGACAATGCTGGACAGAGCTGTTAGTAGTCATGCTTTCTGCCTTTTTTAAAACGTTTCATGAACAACAGCAGAGACAATAGATGACAGTAGAGGTCTAATTTTCTATGTATACTGCATTCTCTGCAAGTGAGTGAAAATCTACTAATTTTTTCTCTTGCATAATTTTGTATGTAACCAGCTCATTTTTTTTAATCATAAAAAAGAGAAAAGTATAAATSAAGCTTCTCAAAATACATTACCCTTCTTTGCAAGTGTAATTTGAAGCTCATGAAACATTAATGCATTAAATATGGAATGTTGTTTTTATGCTACTGAGAAAAAAAATTAGAAAAGTTAAGTTTCTTCTCTATGTTATTAAAACTATGTATCATAGAGAATTCATGGAGGAGTTGGTTTACTCCATTCCCACRGTTTTGAATCATGTTTTCTTGAGGGATACTTATGAAACTACTCAAATTTTTATGTGTGCATGTGTKAGTCTAAAATTTTAATAATATTTTCATCAGGACTAGATAATCTTATAAAATCAGCCACCTGTATACCCAGCATTGTTTTGGCAATTATTCTTTCTGTGTGCACAACTTGGCTGTGCACACATTGTGCTTTTAAAGGAAGAAGSCTTTCTATTTATGAGTTAGAGCCTACACACACTGGTGACAGAAGGGTAACTAAAGCAGGCACCAGAGAATATTTTTCTTATTTCTTTAAACATGATTTGCTAGTTCCTTGCTGTGAGAAATTTGCATTCCAAATTACATCTTTAGTTAAAAGCATGAAAGAAAAATCTTAATGTTCATACTTTAAAGTGGGCAGAATTGTAATTAGGTTGTTACTAAAAGAAGTGGGAGTGACTTTTTTAAGTGCCTCAAAGAGTCAAGGTTTAATATCAAATGCTAATTGAAAAATAGTATTGATTTAAGCCAAAAGAGCAATTTGTGCAAAACATCCTTACACAGCCTTATCKCTAGTAAATATTTCTCCTGCTTAGTTCTGACTTTCTAAACCTTGTGATTTCAGATGTAAATTGTTCCTGAGTATTTAAGTTGAAGTTTCTATTGCATGATAGTTTTCGTGACTAAAATGAAATGATAAATGCAACCCCAGCTGAGAGATGAGCTATGTAGAGGAGAAAAATAAACACTTGTGATAAACAGTAGTGTCAGTATCAGACCAAAATACTCYTGCAGTGTACCAGCAGATAAAACCAAACATCTTAGAATATCTCTTTGCTCTGTCAATTTTGTAATGCTTGTAATAATCTATTGTGATTTGAGATAAAACTCAGAACTGCAATATTTTTTTCAATGGATTAAGTTAACCTTGAATTATTTTGAAAGAAACAATACCTATGAGGTCAGAAATGCCACAAAGAGGCACATAAGGAAATACGTTACATTCATCTTGAAATGATTGTGAGCAACATTTATAAAGGAATACTACAAGTCTATGTACTGCTTGTGATGAGAAGAAAATCATATTAACACAAACATGACTAGAAAAAGAAAAAGTTCATTATGTTGAGGAACAAAGTAGCAGCTAATCTCTTCCCGYAATCCATTGCACTTTYTCACACAKTATTTCAGTTCTAGACATCCTTTTGTARAAAGARAGAAACTGAATTGGAATGWCATTTACMGGATTTAAACAYARTGAAGGACAATSACAATTTGTGGTTTATTTACATTTATTTACATGATGATMTGGCTAAATTTACAAAGAACTCCTTCACTTTTTATGGATATGTGCCTATTTATGTAAATAAGTATCAAGCAGACTATTAAAAATTGTCTCTAGAAGAAGATGTCTCTATTCCTTCTAAGAATTTTCTCTGAAGCCAAAATGTGTAATCTGGAACTGAGCAATTGGGAATTTGTTCAGTACCCCTCTGAAAAAGTAAATTGATGTTTCAGCACGTGCATGAATCCAATATGGAACCCAATCCGGAGATACTGAAAATATTGAAATTCCAGTAGCTTCCTTGAGGCTATGTATGTAGAGATTTGCTGTGTAGGGCTACCGTTGGAGGCTGAGCCTGAGTCTGAGATGRACAAGCATCTGTCCAGAGCAGCCTAGCATGGCTGCCTGATGGGTATCAGGGGTGACTTGTGACCCTCCAGTAGCTCGAGCTGCCTTGAACTTGTGGTTATTGGTGGCTATGTGGCCAGGGGCTTTCCAGGAGTTGCCTGATCCAACAGAGTGTAGCTGTGAATTCTAAGTGCATGAGGCATCACCTTGCCTCTRATGAACTTMGTTGTCTTTCTGCTTGGTTCCAGYAGAACYYCTCTCRCATCTCTAGTTGATCCTAACTTTTYTCCCAGATTTTTGGTTATRGTGCCGCTGCAGTTTAGGATGGATTGGTATGGGACTACTCACAAGCCTAGTGTAGCAGTGTGTTTATCCTGCCACACAAAAAAATCCTGTGTGATCTTACTCCTCACTGACTGCTCTCTACAGGAGCTGGTGTGCTCAGAACAGCTCCTCACCAAGTCTAAGCCTGTAGTCATATGAGTAGCTAAAATAGAATGAAATTTTCAGACATAGAATCCAGAGGTCAGAGGAAGTTTTAGAGTTTAAAACAATTTTTGAGCAAGAAGACAGAAAAAAACCCCAAAAGAACTAAAGAAATATATATGAAGTAGAATGCAGCAATTTACATTTTAAGGAAATGCAATTATTTGCTTTTGAGATGATAATACATTTTAAAATGTAGAATTGTGACAAATTAGGATGAATTTTTAGATTAGATGGAATCTTTTCTGTAAAGTGTTTTTTTCTTAAGAAAAAATAAACTGACATTAGACAAGTAGTTGAAAGATGTATTGGGAGAAAAAAAAACAACAAATGTTACAGAAAATTCATGGAATGAGWTATAATTACATTGTTGAAAATAAAAGAGGGAAAAGGAAACCTGAATAATAGATAAAAAAGATTCTTGGTTCATTAATCTCTGTACAATCTCTTAGAAACGTTCATGTGAGGTGGAATAAATAGAGGGTGATGCATTTAAATATTTCCACAGTTGAATTCTTGGGGTTTTTTTTTTCCAAGTTTTGATGCTATTTTGTATAACCAGTAATATTTCTCTTCTGGTGTAATTTAGTGCAGGCATGYGTCATGCCACCATGTGAAACTTGAAACCTAAAACAATTTTTTTCAACCTTCTTAACTCACAGTTACTCTAATTGGTGTAACAGCCATATCAAGTGCTWATTCTTCCTTTCGAGCCTGCATTTCATCCTTCCACTACATTTATCAGTGTAGACTTTATAGTTGCTGGGTGTTATGTATGGTGTGAGTTGGGGATTGCCATCCCCCTAATTCTAGAGACTGAGAAATGATAATATAATCAGACCAAATATTGCCAGAGAGGAGGGCAAAGAAATAAAGCAKTAAAAAAKKGAAAGGGTGGGAACTTTTCTATGGGTAGTTGGTGGTCTATATGTGAGGAGTGGGAATGAGAAYTGGGAAGACAGGACCTGGGTAGTAGTGCAGATTTGGTCATGGTTCTTCTTCCCATGAAAATATTTAGCATGTATTCATGTGCATTCATAGCTGTTCAGTGYAGATTATCTCTGTGCAGCACTGAGGAGGATGAGAGAGAAGGGGCAGAGCATAATCACCAAATATCTGACATTCCACGGTAGATGCTATTCTGCTCACTTAACTGAGCCAGGACTTCCAGTTTGGTAAATCAGATGGCTTTTAGGCAATTCTGGTGTGATACGTGAATGCAGCATGGGCTTATGCAAGTGGGTTGTCAATGGAAAAGGTTTAGGGAATTAACTGATACAGGGTTTAGGAGTCTAGGTTTTATATGAGCTACTCATGTGGTGAAAATTAAAAGGAGTTTGAATTGTGTCTGGATGCAGTGGTGGAGATCCTTTAAGTACCAGTCCTCTTTCTCTGAAGGGGAGAGTTGCATCAAATCTCKACAGATTTCATGGGGAACTCAGGGCAGCAAACTGCTCTCCAGTTTGAGCCCTTCTTATGCTCCAGGTTTCTTAGACTTTTGTCAAGGCTTTYAAAAACATAATGATGTTTCACTGAAAAATACACAGAGAAATTACTTTGTTTCGATTATATTTGTTATAGTTGGATGACTTTGGGGGGAAGTRTATTATACTTTTTGAGCCTGATTTRGACTTGTGTATGCTAATGCAAATAGGGATAAGAGTGATACCTATGGAAGTAATTAATTTGCTTTATGAGTAAGCAAATGTCATTATTGCAGTCCTTAATTTTTATAAAAATCTATTTGACATGAAATAAAGGTCAAAAGAGAGTTATTTCCCTTTTTTCATCCTATAACATTACCACAAAATAAATTACACCTGTGCTTATTCTTATGCAAATGTAAGTGTATGTTCATAATTGCTTTAGATACTCACTCTCCTTTTTGCAGCACGAATCTGGATGTAGCCAGGAGCATACACACAAACCTGAAAACCTAATCTTCCCACCTAGTGAAAGATAACTATTGGAGAGCTCAGAACTCTTTTTTTTTGGGTAGCAGTTTCTCACTTCTACTTCCAAATCAGTTTCTGAACCTGTTATCTGTAAAGGGAAAATAAGTGCGCTGTCCAATTAACCTGAGAGACAAGGAGTTAAGTACTTCTTTTAAAATGGTGGTCATGCAGGTAACAAARCCAAATAGATAATATTTGATTTTTAAATTTCTGATTTTTTTTGTATCATTTTAAACCTTTTAACTTAGTGACTGTATGGATTTTAGGCTTCAACAGRAAAAAAAAAATATTTGCAGTATTTTTCTTCTACCAGCACCTARACCACTGTGCTGGTAGAAAATCTATCTAATATGTTAGATACTGTGTTACATTATACAAAACAACCAATGTTTGCCATAAAGAGTTGATATTCCAATATATAAACAAGGRAAAGGTTTAGTGAATAAAAGAAATAGATGGAGAATTACAAACTGGGGGCAAGATCAGTACTTAAACAAAAAAAATATTCCTAAATTTGTTTTGCTTTTAAAAATAATTATCTAAATTTTAAAATAAAATTTTAAATTAGCTGTCACAAATACAAGAATGTTACAGCTGAATATCTCAAAATTATACAAATATTGTTCTTCATTTCAAGAAGAGCAGGATTGTTTAACTTTTAAGTAAAATTAGTACAGATGCTTTTATGTTTTATTCAAACTGAATTTTCACTGGAATGTTACGTTTTTGTCCTAATATAAAATAGAGGTATACTATTTATTTAATGATTTTGTAATAATTATGTAATACATATGTATATTTTAAATATGTCCTTTATGTCAATATGTGAAATATTCACYGTGGCAGGGCTTGTATTTGAAAGGRTATTATTGRTATGTTCCTAAACTAATACCATTTAAGAGAGTTCCCAATGAAAGAAACAAAATCAGGTATTTAGAAAAGGGTGTATTTATTTCTGAAGCAGACAAACATATATTAATCCAGTGCAACAAAGTTTTTGGTTTTTTTTCAAAGTGCTTTATAATTTTTGTGTTGTTTGTAATGCTAAATACAAAAACATGTCTGGACAAGGAGGGAGTGGATGAATAAGGAGAAGGAGATCATTCTTTATCTTTCCTCTGATTAGGCAGATAATTTTGCTGAATAGCTAGAGCTGTTAGTGGTGAACCTAATGAACTTTTGTGTGTCAAGTGAGAAACATTGGTGAGAACATTTTTCTTGTTGGATAGGAAGRGTTCCTTTTTAATTTCGTGCCTGAATTAAGCCATTGCTTTATTTTAATACACCAGTCCTTTAGCATAATCCCAGCTATGTAACAGTAACCTGGATTTTCACATGTTGCATATGCAACTATGATATTACAGGTGCAACAATACTGCCCTGGTATAAAATATTCTATTTACTTCTGAAATCACACATATGATTATAAGAGTCTATTTTTGTACCTTCTTATGTTTTTAGGTTTTTCACTTAAATTTACATAAGCACTTACKCCTGCCTTGATCAGAACTATGGACATTGCTTATCAAAATGTCCCACAGAACCTGTTAGGATGTCTTAAAGCAGTGGAGGCAAGGAAATGTTTTTTATTGAATGCAGCCAAAAACCATAATAATGAAAGCTGTGCAGTGCTGTGTTTTTTTCAGTGTTAACAAAAAAAANCCCCCCAACTGAAAAATTGCAAAAATCTGGATGATTCTTCTATTTAGCAATTATTTAATGCATAATGTATCTAGAACTGAAATATCAAAACTAAGAGTTGTTTCCTTCTTTTTATGATAGGAAAATTGAAAACATTACCTTAAAATTACCAAATACCTCGAACTACATGTAAAATTACTTGGAGGGGTCCTGACTGAAGACTTAGTCTGCCTACAAATATATATAAAACATTTCATTATGTATTTAAGTATAAATTCTTTTTCAATACCCTACTTTCAATGTTACATTTAAAATAAGTCAGCAGTTGATAATTTTCTATTTATTCTATAGAACATGTTCTCTTTTARTGTGAAGAAATTAAAATTTATGGAATTTAAAACAATTAAGTGCAAAATACAGTATGGTATATTATTATTTTTAATGTACATATTGTGTAAGTGGAAAATATAAATGTTTCTTATGTTTTGAGTATGCTGGATTCTCAAAKATATGATTTCCATGCTAACATAACCAAACCTTTTCTAGCCTTAAAAAAAGCTTATTTGTAGGGCATATATTTTTGTTTGCAATTAGTTTGATTTTATAATGAGGCAGTAAAAAGAGAATGTTACTAATAACATTTAATTTTATATTGATTTGTTGCTAAGACTTTAGATAGAATTTTGGTGAAAGTATTGAAAAGTGTTGCCCCTACACAYGTTCCATAAAATTGGGATGAATGGATATCTAAACACAAAGCTACTAAAAACAAAACTTTTGTTAAATAAAACATCGTATTTACTCTGTGTCCCAAAGCAGATAATACATTAAAAYTTTGGGACACATTTGTAAAATGTATATGAAAAAAAATAAAAAAAGGAAAGCTGTGAACAGTATGTATAAATATTGAATTTTTATTCTGGGCATCATTCTTCACTCACAGCTGTAAATCAATAGGTAATACATTCATTGACATTAATTATGTTATGTCAGTTTGAAACTTGTTTAAACAGAAGGAAAGGTAGGATTAATAGATAAATAACCTTTGTTTGAAGTAATTTGGTAAACTTTTTAGATGTACAAATCCCATGTTTTATTCTCTCAAAATCTCAGCTTTTAAATACTTTATCCTGTTGAATTTAATTTCCATAGGCTGAATAATAATAATACACTGTATCAGATAATGAATTTCCATATAATGATGTGGGTCACAGGTTAAAGAATCAAGATCATGTCCTATTCAAGACCGGCTATTTCATCTGTCCATGGTTTAGCCAAATGTTGCTTTGGTTGTGGTTTTTTGTTC
>CADDXX010000368.1:197503-227503 GCA_902810485.1 Alauda arvensis | reverse complement strand
AACAAACTTTTAAAATATTGCCACACCACCATGCACAAGCCTACCTGCACAGTAGAAATAGATTATTCCATCACATTCAGATGGTTAACAGAGGTTAGCACATCCTGTATTTATATATATATTTATATCGCTTTCTAAGAAAGTGCATATTAATGTTTACTTTAAAGAATGTGTAAATGGTGCTATCAAGAAATCTGATCAATTTTATCCCAGTCTTTTTGTGTACCACTTCGAATGTATGAGATTTATTTTTCTATTGGAAAAAAAAAAATAAACAGTCTGAAAGCATTAAATTTGGTAGATTTTAGTAATTTTACAGTGAATTGAATCCCTATGTCATAGTATCATTAAAAAAAATTAAGGATGGGTCATGCAAATTACTATATGCTTATTGATAACACTCACACATTTCTGTCTGGACACTCTTTAGTCCCTCTGCTGACTCCTAAATGTCTGTTTCCCTTGAGACAAGATGCCTACATACTCCAAATTTTAAATGCATTGATGTGGATTTTGGGTGGATTGAGGGCTACTGTTTACCACAGATTCACAAACTGAGACTGGTTTATTCTATAAGTGATAGAGATTCAAATGGTATTTTTTTTAAATGCAAGAATAACATGGCTTAGCATGTCCCTATCTGGTGCAATGCAGTCCCTGTACATATAATATGCTGCATCTCTAATAAAAATGGTTGAAAAAATCTTTAATGAAAAGAGAACAATATGCTTTATTATAGATCTATAAACATGTTTGCTTCCAGAAGTTTTGCATCTTTGTTTGTTTCCTCAAAATTTAAATGCATTGCAATTACRTGTTGATGCCTTTTGTTCAAAGGGTAAGTACTGTGCTGCTTTAACTGGTTCTTGGCAGGCAGTTTTACACACAGCACATTCTGCTTGTAGTTGTATTCATATATTTTTCTCTWAAAATTGTACTTCCCTATTGTAGAGTAACTAATTTAGAATTTATTATTATTTTGAAAAGTAAAGTATTTTTTCTATACAGATTAATACAATAACCTCTATATTATGTAAGCAAAAACATATGAAGAAAGGTTTACATATAAACATATATACTGCTATTTGGAAATAAAACTTTTTTTGTGATTAAATTAAAAAGCAGCATAATTTCAGGTTTATAATGCAAATATTGTTTAAACTGAAAACATTCAGTATTTTGCCTACAATATATTTTTAGGGATAATTTAAAATATGTAGCTTTAAAGAAAAAAAAAAGTTTTACAGATTTATAGCGGGTAAGCAGCTGTTTCCACATTGTTAGGGCACAGAAGTTCCAATTGCCACATTAATCAAAGTATTGAGACTACAAAATCCATTTCATTTAATCTCATTATTGAATAAACAGCTCTGTAGTGATGTCTATTTGTACTTGTTTCTCTAATAAAAATGCAACTGTAGCTCTCAACACAAATTAGTTTTAATTATTTAAATGATATGAATTTGTCAAACATAAATAATCTAACACCTGGTTTGCCTTCTCGTTTTCTGAAAAAMTGTGTTTCATGAAAACTAGTAGAGGATGATAATGGGGAATAACAAAGGTAGGTCTGTGTATTTATTCCAATTCTTTTAATTTTAAAAAGGGGCACATGTGGGTTGATTACCGTCTAGGAGAGTGAAAAAGAAGCCTGTCTTATTGCTGCACAAGGACACAACAGAACACAGCAAAGCAGTGGGTGTCTCACATACACTGGTTCTGTGCAGCTCACTTGTCCTGTGCTCATGGCTGAGAACTGGTGAAAATGATTTACAGTTTAGCAATCCTTCTTCTGAATACAAAGATAACATTACCAACTGATAAGTGGTGTAGGTTTTGAGACAATCAAGATGCCAAAATCTGCCATAACAGTCACCAAAACATGTGAAACAAWAATTCTCAGGCAAAAGAAAAGGCTGAATTTCCCTGTTTTGTCTTTGTTTTAGTAACTTCATTTCAGGAGACCTGCCTGACCTTAGAAGAGGAGTACCTTAAGTGTCAGAAGGGTATAATATCATATATAAGCCAATTGGTAGCTAACTCTGAAAATGGAGATCCATTTGTTTTCTYCACAGGATAGTATAATCATGTTTGCTGTTTTTGTTTCATGCTACATTTTGTTTTAAAGTATTTGGTATTTAAAATTCTGGATATCCTAACACACTACCCTGAAATAATTTATCCTTTGGTTGAGGAAATATATAATCCAGTTGTGRTTGTTGGTGGTGGCCTCATATGGCACTTCAAGCAGTGATAATTTGTATGACTTTCTGTATATTAAACAATTCTTTAATATTGATTCTGTTTGTGGTGTATTAACTGTTATCCTTTCTTGGTAAAGGAAGGGTGCTAAGCAGAGTTACTGTCTTAAATCAACAAGGCAATTCTAGAGTCACATGAAGCTGTTGGAACCTACCACTCAGTAGTTTGTCTGCCAGATTAATCATCTTTATTGTTCCTTCTGGAGATGTGTCTCTTCCTTTGTGCAAAATATTTCCAGCAGACAGGCTTATAGKGAGAACTTWTGACAGTCCCAGAGTAGGATTATGTGACCTATCACAGTTATTATTGTGCCCTACATGTTAGTAACATAGTTCAGGGTTTCAGAACTATTGTTTAATGCAAATTGCAGGGTTTTTTTTCTTAAGCATTTTATATTTCATAGTGCATTTTTTCTCAAAATGTTCCTATAATTATTTTGTGTTAGTAGTCCCTTCTCAGGGCTGTTAATTTAAAATTCTTATACTCAAATTTTGCATCTCTTTGTATTTTTAAACCATTTGCAGTATTTATTTGTTATTAAATAATCAGTAAATAYACTTCAGGAAAGTACTGTGAGACTACTGAGTTAGTTTTGATGTCATTGGAATTCAATTAAATGTCAGTAGTAAAAACAAAATCAAAGAACTATGGTATGCAACTATGTAACAAGAATGAGAATTTAATTCAGTTCTTTTTATTTTTTATAATAATTTTATAAATTTGTACTTGAAGCAATATAAACTAAGAAAAAGCAAACACAAGACAGCAGGATGCTTTCAAAGCTCTTGCTGTACCTCAGAGGACATTAGTTTGTAATCTATATGCATAAATTAGTATAAGTAAAATGATAGTATTATCTTTGCTGATGTTGCATTCAGTGCTGCAAAGTAGCTCACAAAACCTTTATGTACTGAAGATATTATAATGTTAAAAATGCCTTTAAGCAAAAATRTCAGGATAATCAGATTTCATATTTGTATCTTCGGAACAATATGAAGATGTATCTCAGTTTTTCAAAATATTTCCCTAAATAGGTGTAGCTCTTTGTTACTTAATATGAGCTCTTAGTAAAGTGTGTTTATATTGGGGGGGAAGAATTAACACTAATATTTTTACTCTGATGTATAAAAAAAGTAAGTATCACTTTAAAATCAGTTGCTTGTTTTCTCTTCTAAAAGCTTACTTGGCAATGTGTCACATTCCAGACTTTTTGAAATGTTATAATGGCCTTACCTGGCAGCAGCTATGCTTGGCACAATACATTATTCCTCTTKCAGTACCTAGAGGATATAACACACATAATTGAAACGTTTCAATTTCTGCTGTGTATGCTAATTTCAAATTCAGGTTGGAGTTTTGAGAATATTGATTTTGAAAACATAAAATGTAAACAGGAGAGGGCCATAGTTGAGAACCTCTATTTACACAACAGGTGACATCAGGGATACTGTTGCTAGCCTTCATGTCTGTTTATATGAACATTTTAATTGTACACTTATCTGTAAGCTAATATAGCTCCAAGTACTAAATAATTTGCATCCAATTTGTGTAAAATGATTTAATTTRCAATCTTCCTTCATTTGAGTTAGAAGAGTTGGTGTCCTGTGATACTGTCTTCAAACTTTGATAGCACACAAACACATGTAAGCATGAGCAGTTACAGACTGTGAGATGTAGAGGAAAAGATTGAAGAAGCAATAACAGCATGATTTTACAAAAGTCACAGGACTCCAAAAGTATATCATACAGATAGGTTTACAAAAAGAAGAAGATATTTTACTTTTTATTATAACATTTCAAAGAACAAGTGTATTTTCACTGAATTCTAAGCCATGCCCTGTCAGTAAACTCAAACCTCACAGAAATTTATTCTGGTTAAAAAAAGTGTTCTCAGATGTCTTGTTATAATCAATTTGCTCTCTAAAATTCAGTTCATTTTTTCCTCCCAATCAAATGACATCACTTGCTGAACAGTGAAAAAGAGGGGAAATTTCAAAACAAAGGCTCTTCCTAATCAGACYGCATTACTTACTGGGAGCCAATTTGATTGCATGTGACTAATGCATTAATTTTATCATTATTGTAGGTCATCAAGACCAGTAATGGAGTGTCATCACTAAGCACAATTTTAAGTGAGCAATTGGATCATTTTTTGCTCCCAACATGAGTAGGCCTAGTAGAGTTCCTGGCAACCATGGGTTTATATATCTACTCTTTTGCTATAAGCATTTGTCTATATTRTGTTCAAGCAGAAATCTTGATGAAAAACACTTATTCAAATTTTAACTGAACATGCATATTTCTATATACAAATATAYACTAAAAATATTTAATTAATGTGTTTAAGCAAAGCTCAAGTGGATATACAAAAGGACACACTGGTGAATGAGCTGGCCAAATTTGCCCTCATGTGGGCAAGTATATCACTTCTATCTGCAAATTTGTATGCTAGTCAATAATATTACTGCCAGTCTAACCATAATGTTCACAGAAGCTTCGTGTGGCTTGGTGGACAATCTTTGAAGGTGCTAAACTGCTATGTACTGGTGGCCAAAATTAATGTAGAAACCAGTAAGAGTTGAAGAGATGAATTCCAGCCTATGTTAACAACTCTATAAATACAGTAGCTAAAAGATATATTTGTAATGTTCGTACTTTCCCAGGCTGAAGAACTAGAGGAGAAAAATCTATTACATAAAACATGYCAAGGGGAGCTAAGGGTCTCTAAAGTTTCCAGCTTTGCCTTTATTTGAATTCCAGTGAAATCAATGGAGATTTTTGTTAAAACAGAAAGCCCTGGCAAGGAAACTATGACTTTTAGGAACAGTGAGGGGTTATTCTGTAAGATTTGGATGATATGGTTGAAGTTCAATCTACTTCCATCAATACTTAAAGTGGTGGGTACTAATTTGGGATTAATCACTAATTGGAATGATTCACTWTGTCAATTAATCCTGCTCAAAGTTCAATGTACATAGATGGACATTCCTCACTAGGGTRAACTTTAGATAGACATGCCAAGGATAAGACTTGAAAAGACTTTATGTTGTTTATATTGGAGGGCATGCTCCAGAAAAAAAATATTTTCCAGAATCTCACAGTACTGTAATACATTAACAATTTGATTACTAGTGTTTTTGTTAAAAACAGTTAAATGTTACCATTTCAGTTTAGACATGTTTGTCCTAAATGCTGTACGTATAAAAATCACTAAGCAAACCCTGATGATTGTTCTTCTATAAAACTCCACTTCCAGCTGTTGCAAAGATAATCATTGAGTATTCAACAGCAATAATATTTTTAATATGTATTCTCCTACTAAGCATTTTTCCAATACAGCATTTTATATTTTCTTTCTTCAAAATAAAGAAACATTATTATGGGTGTTCCCTAAAAATGCTTCTATACTTMTGTTTATGCATTGAATGCATGCAGCAGATGTCATCCTAATATGGCATTGTACTGGAATGACATCATCCCCAATTCTCTTGCCTTTAATATAAGAAAAACTGATTGATGTAATTTTTTTTTTCACTTCCAATATCAGTAACAGAAAAAAGGAAGTTCTTTAATACAAAGAAAGGTGAGTTTGCAAGGTTGCATCATTTAGAATGTTTCATAGGACAGGAAATGACCTGGCTGGCTAATATTTACCTTTTCATTTGAAGAAATACAGCTATATGTGTCTTTAAACTACCATTTTGAAACACTCCCCAAATGCATCTGCTTGATTCCAAAGTTGGTATAATAGGATAAAGTAAATAAAGACTCAAATATGCCCTCTGTTGCTAAATCTTGATGGGTTAATCTRKYTTACCTGATAGAGCAAGCAYCTAGCACAGTAAGATGCCACACAGGTTTGTGAGCTATAGAGTAGGCAAAAATAAAAAGGCAGCACATGCTTCCAGTGTGTATGTATATTTGTGTATGTTTATGGTTTTTGCAGAGAACACTTTCCTGGACTGCACATCATTATATCAAAGTCAAAATGTTGTGTTTCCCCTGCACAAATAGTTCAACTTAATGAATTTTAATTTTGACACAGATTTGTTAAATCAGAATTTTTCTGTCTAGCTCACTTGAAATAAGAATGCAATTTCTACAGAAGTGTTCAGAAAACTGGAACCGTCTTAGGACGGTAAGTTAACACCTTCCATATCCTCTCTCAAGGAAGCAGCAAAGAGATAATTTTGGCTACACAGACTCTGGGTTTTGTTTAGAAATACAAGACCAAATGTAAATAATACTAACATCAGTGTTTCTGAAAATGATTGAACAAAACTTCAAAGATGCATTACCATCTGAGAAGCTTTTAAAGTTGCAACATGTTGTGATCACTGATTTTACAAACGATCCTGACTCTTGCACCACTTGCTGCAGTGTATTGCAGTGTCAAAACTCTGCTATTTAGAGGAGGGACAGTAAAAGTCAAGCCAGTCAGCCTAAGCCCATTGTGTTTGAGAATTCATTCTGTCTACAGGAAAACAAAACAAAGGCTCATGTCACTGACAAGTCCAGCAATTTATTCTTCCTTAGGGTCWTCCTCATAATTTTTTTCCAGATGGRTTAAAAGACAATTTTCCTMAGAGCAAGGTCCAAGTGTGAGGCTGTGACTACACAGTGTAGTACAGAAATGTTTTGAACATTTATATTACAGTATTTGAAATTAATGCCCACTTTGGCATATGTCTCTTAGCAAGCAAGTATAAAACTCACAGAAATACAGTTTTAGAATACTGTCAGCTTAGGGTTTAGGGTTGTTTTCTTGACTTAGTTCAAAGGAGAGCACATACATTAAAAGCTTTCTCCTACATTACCAGAGAGGTTAGTTGGAACTCTGGCATTCATTGTGACAAAACKTGAACAGTTTGGGTCAAAATTCTTTTTATATCACAGTCTACATAAACATATTAATAATATCAAATATTAGGCACAAAGTTTCCAGAAATATGGAATGTTAAGAAAGATGAAGAGATTTGAAAATGCAAGTGCTGTATGAAAGAAGGTGTAAGTCAATTCATTGCTARTAAAATGTTTGAGAATACCATCCTGATTACACAGCAGCTCTTCATTATAACAGAGCATTTGCAACAATGAAGCAATTGGTAAATACCCTCTTTGTAAATGGTGTGGCTTGAGAGGAAAAACATTTCTGAAGAAAATACAGCATCTCCATGTATGAGTCCCTCCTTGAAGTGTATGAAGCTATTCTCACTGTTCAAGCCAACCTCTTTTTTCAGGTAATTTTCTTATTATATAGACTCTAATGAAATGAATATTAATGGATTGAAAGAGCCTGCTAAGTTATTCAGCATAGAAAAAAAATCTATTTTKTTGTTTCATAAGTACAGTAAGTCTCACAAAACACTGTTCTCCATACATCCATCAGTGCTACTGAGGTTAAAAAGGCCTCTGTGTAAGAATCAGTATAATTTGGTCCTACGTGAGGAAAGCATAATAAACCTGGAAGTGTTATCACTTTGATTACTGGTTTTTCAGTAGTGCCCACGTTGTATAATGTATTCTGCCCACAGATAAAGCATTGTATGCTGGTACTTGTCTCAATCAGGTGAGTGGAATTTGCAATTCAGTGATACTTTTTAGAGATCAAAGCAAAGGACAAAGGCATGTGTAAAGAGTCATATGAAAGAAAATATCACTGAGTGCCACATTATTCTTTCTAGGCCTTATTCCATAATCAATTTGAATAAGTTAATTGATGTAGATACAGTTCAGCCTGGCAGAGATGATAATCTTAATTAGGAAAAATGGTCACACCGCAGGGATGTAGACTGCAACTGGAGGTGCACTTGAAATAAAGATCTGATGTTATCAGTTGCAGAAATTTTTTTTAGCTCCTGCATATAGGGCTCATTTATCAAAGCCCCAAATGTTCTGACAGTTTGCATTGTACAAGTCACCTTTAAGGCAATACTCTGATGCCTTGTTAAGGAAGTACTGTTATTCCTGGCTGTATGCTTTCCTATACAGAACAGTCTAGAACCCAACCCATATACTTGTCCCCAGGCTTGAGTATGTAAGATGTCTTTATCAAATGTAGCTAACTTATAGGTATATCCCTTATATTTAGGCACCATCAGGTAGTTTTCTACGACAGCCTATGACTGTTGTTTGGAGATGTTAAATTTCTTTCTGAGYTTTATTAATATTTCTTCATTTTCACTATGTGGCAGTGGAAAAAATTCTTTGACAACGTTGTTCTGATAGCATTCTGCTAAACTCAYCTTTGTCAAATGGACAGTTCCTTCCTACTCACCATATTTTTACAGTAGATCTATACAACCAAAAAAGGTTTTAATGATTATATGTTCAAAAATTTATCAATAGATATCACTTGTGTGATATAACACCAGTTTAAAATTTTTAAAAGACTTTACAATTTTAAGCACCTGCAATAAAGTCAGAGAATAGAAATTAAATTACTTGGACTTTATGTAATTCTGTATTCTACATTAGAGTTTGACATATATCACTGCTACCTACCACTGTGGTGGTGAAGTATGAGCACTTCATTTCAGRTGGATTTATGGTCACATAACTAAAATTCTGCTTTTACCCCATTGCACCAAATGAAAAAAAATTAAAAAAAAAAACAACTCACAAGGTTGTTCTATCTAGATCTCTGARGGAGGCTGTTAGAACATTTCCACCAGAAAGTACTCACACTGGATGCAGAGAAATCAAGGAGCAAGTCCAAAAGCAGAGTGAAAAACCTTCTGGTTTGCTGTACTCCTTGCAGTGAGCTCTGAGAGCATGGTAGTACACATAATAACATTGATACAGTCTAAGTAATGAGTAAAATCCAGCTATTTCTAGTAGAATTATTTATTGGAAAAAAAAGGAGCATAAAACCACTTCAAACCAAAAAAAAAAAAAAAAAAAAGGAAAAAAAAAAAAAAAAGAAAAATCACATTAATTTTGCTTCCAACTAATATTTCTAAAATGCATTAAGAATTTTTGCACTATAACACAACCATTAGATTTTAAATGCTTGGTAGGATAATAYTGGATAGTATATATATATATATATCTATATATATAGGAAAATTTCTTGGGAGAGAGGTATTATGCATATTGGAGTGCAATAATGTGAAAAAACATTGTCTTAGTTTAGAAGAATTAAGTCAGTTTTCACCTTCATTTTGCACTCAGTAGTGTTATATATAATTTAACACACATATATATATATATATATTTCATTGAAAAGCTAAAATTCTGCTACTTTCCATCATCAAAAGGACTAGTCAACAAAATTCTTTCATTTCCCTCATCTCCGTGATCACAACATTTTTAAATTTGTGCTTTGTAAAACTATTTTCCCATTCAGAGGAAGTCTGAGTAGTTAACATATTCTAGAAAACGTGGATTCAAAGTCTTAGTTTTGCTACCAGTAAGGCAGTCCACTTGTCTAATTTTTTTAATATAAAAGATGGCTATCAACTTTACTACCCCATTACATTCTCTAATTAAGTCTTAATGCATGAGCTTGCCAGCCCTGAGGCTCTATGGTCGTGAGCATATTTTAAGGCAACAGTAGTGCCTCAYTGTAAATCTGGTAGCCTGCTTAAATTCTCTGCTGCATTCCCTAACATGCACTTGCTGTTAACTAATTTTTTTTCAGCTTAATTTTGCACATCTCTAGATTAGCACTCTTCATGACTTCCTCAGGGAGGTTTTCCTCAAGTCTTTTTGTCAGTCATTTTTCATGGTACCTGATTGAAATTTTCCTTGTCATTTTCATTTACCTCCTTCACATTTTATAGTTTTTTTCTCTCATTGATTACTTGATAATATGAAAGAAGTTGAACAGATGCTCTCACTAAACAAAAGTGAATACAAGTTCAGTGATGGAAAAAAAAAGAAGGAATTATCTCTTTTCTTCTTCACGTGCATGAATAATTCCCACACAAAAAATGGAGAAAGTTTCCATTAAGTCATATAGGTGGACTGATTACAGCTTGGTCTCAGGCAAACAGCAGGAAGTCCTTCAGAGGTACACACAGGCATTTGAGAAAATAAGAATTTAAACTTAATCCATAAGTGCAAAGCCTGTCCTCTCAGAATATTTTTCATTTTCATTCCCTGAGATTTGTTTATGACTGAAAGGGTCTAAGTATCTCCATAACCATGTATAGCCTCATGTCTCCCATGTGCAAAGGATCAGCTAGCATAGTACTAGTCACTAGTTTCAGAATTAACATAGGGAAACATCTTTCCTGGTTCACATTGATACCAAATATTGCATKGACTCAATCAAATTATGTTTTTCTTTTACAAGGCAATTTATTTTTATTCTACAAGGCAATTCAGTTAAACTAGTGAAAATTTATCTGGAAGAGGGCATGCCAAATTTTCAGTAATTCTTTCCTGAATCCTAAATCCTGATTTAAGAGCATCCACATAAAAGAAAATATAGAAATATATTTGGTAATAATTTGATGTAAACCAAAATGGAAATCAGGTTTCTGCTTTTTCCATCCAAGATTATAAAGTCATCTCAAGACACAAGAGATTTCAGACCTAGAGTGTAAGACTCAGCAATAATGTGATTTGGGAACAAGATGTGCTGCTTGTTTTGTGAGCCACTTTTCATAGTCTTAAGATCTAGTTTGAAATGTACCTAGGCAATTACAGACTGAAATACACTCTTTGTACCCCTTAAACYCATGCTTAATGCTTTTGAGATCACACTAGGCATCCATCTACACCTTTGGACACCTAAATAATCATTACAAACCCAGACTTTAGGCTGGGATTTCATTACTCTCTCTGGTTTTGAAACAAATGCCAAATTAGAGTCCCACTTCCTCAGGCACCTTGTCCTCCCTCTTCTCATCTGAAGTTTATAGCCTTTCCAGTCTAATAGTAAAGCTAGTGAAGCTTGGAGGCATCATTTCCAAAATTAAATTTAAAAATTGCTGGAAAATGTTCCAAGTACAGTAAATAAGAAGAGCAGTATTTTTACTCAGGCTKTTTCAATGTGCAGTTTACCCTCAGACAGCTTTATCATCACAGGTAAGGTAACAAGCTACAGCACATGTGGCAGTATTTCTTGAAGCCAGATTGCTTATTCAATGCTTATTCCTTAGCTTTCTGTTTGTAAAAGATCCATTCAGTAGAAGTTTCATAACAAGTCTGTAATTACCAGACTCCTGATAATGTGATTTCTTTATTTATTTTGTAAAAAAAAAAAAAAAAATTATACATGAGGTAGATTTTTTCTGTCTGTAGTATTTATAAATGTTTCCTTATTTGTGCATTTTATACACAGTCTGTTTTTTTTATTCAAAAGTGGTCTGATCCATGCCAAGAGATGTGCAGGAAATTACTCTGATGAGCTTTGGAATATAACCTTAGAAATTATACAGCAGAATTTTCTTGAGCTATAATTAGTCAGTYGTCCTTTCTAGTGTGTTGTTTTAAAGCCTTTAACAGTTGATTTTTTACAGCCCWTGTCAAAGATTGTTAACCTATGATATTATCTCCTAAATACAGGATAGTACATAACCCTCAGAGGCATTTGCTCATTACATGCCTCAAGGGGTTAGACCCTTAATGATATCCTATCAACATCAGTGAAAATAAATGCAGAATGTACCTCATCAAGTACTGAATCACCAAATCACATAATTTCTGAGGTTGGAAGAGAACTCTTTGAGACTATGTAGTGCAATCCCACTGTTCAGGCAAGGTCAACCAAAGCTTTTGCTGAACTTCAAAAGATTACTATCTGCTCAATTCTCCAGCCTGTTTATGTCCCTCTGAATGGCAGCACCCCTATCTATTATAGCCATTTCTGTATCAAACCTGGTCAGGATGAGCCCTTCCCCATCACCCATGTGAATAATGAAGATGTTAAATAGTATTGGTGCCAGTATTTGATCCCTGGAGTATGCTGTTAGTGACTGACCTCCAACTGGYCCCCACTCCAACCCTCCTTCAGGCTAAAGAGTCCCAGCTCTCTCAGTCTGTCTTCCTATGGAAGGTGCTCCAGTCCTTAAATCCATCCCCTCTGTAACCTTTCWCTTGGCCCTCTCCAGTAGTTCCATTTCTCCCTGGTACTGAGGAGCCCAGCACCAGACACAGATGAGCATTGGGGAAGGATCACCTCTCTCCACTTTGCTGGCAACACTCCTAATTACAGCTTTCTTCTTCATGAGGGCACATTTTTGGCTCCTACTTAACTTGTTTTCCATCAGATTCTCCAGGTCTTTCTCTACAAAACTGCTTTTCAGCCAGTTGGCCCCAAAATACATTGTTTCATGAGGTTATTTCCCCTGAGATGCAAAACTTCACACTTTTCTGTGTTGATTAAAGGTAACAAGCAAAAATCTGGGCTTCTTATTACCAGGATGGTGATTCTGCTTTTTGCCCCAGCCCAACCTCTTAGGATCCTGATTTCCACTGTCTCTGGTTACTGTAGTCAAAGGATGTCTCAGAATTCCACATCCCTGACCACTTCTTCCCTGTTTGTAAGTATCAGGTGCACCATTTTTTTTTAATTCCTGGATCACCTGTGTCAGAAAGCTGTTCACTGCAGTTCAGAAGCCTCCTAGTTTGGTTTTCCTTGCTGTGTTGTCTTTTTAGCAGATGTCAGAGTGACATGTCAGGCGTAAGAACCAGCAAYTGGGAATATGAGACTTCACGTTTTCTAACAAAGATCTCAAGTACTCCTTTGCTATTAGGAATGACTTATGTTGATCTGCCCACCAGTTCCCAACACAGAAGCTCTCAGCTCATCACAAGGCAGAGCTCCATGCATTCCAGCTTGTTTCTCACACATAGGACAACTCCCTCTGGCATTTCCAGCCTRTGGTTCTTAAGGAGCATTTGTTTGTGTTTTGTAGCACTCTGTTGAATCACCTWTGTTTTAATGAGGTCATAATCCTCTAACTGTGCACAGACTCCTACTTCTTTCTGTTTGTTTTCCAGACTGTGTGCATTACTGTACAGATATTTCAGGGGGGACTAAAGTGTGCTGACTCCCAGTGAAGAGAATAAGAAATTCCCTCACAAGATTGTGACACAAGCACTTCTTTATTTACATCCCTGTGCTTCTGGCAATCCCACTACAGCCTTATATTTTGATTGCTATGTCCCTTCTGTTCACAGTACCTCAGATCCTTTGCCTGCCTACCCTCACCTCCACTTAGTATCATGAAGGAAAGGATCAGCAAATATGGTCATGCTCTTTTCCAGATAAATTCTAACTAGTTTAACTTCCTGTGAAAATCAGCAGAAAATACGATTTCTAATAAAGGGGTTTGCTTTTTTATATATAAATTTGGCACACTTAAAACATTACTTCATTGCTACTCATTGGCAGAAAGATTCAGGGGCCAGAGCTGTTATATTGCTGAAGTTGTTAGTCTTGTTCTCAAATAAATCTTCTAAGAAAACCAAGGTTTTATTCAAAATGTATTGCAGTATTTGAGTCACCAATACATTTTCAGTCTATTTTCAGAATTGTATTAGGTTTGCACATTTATTGGGCAAATCTAATCAGTATACTTTCCTATTAATAAATTTCAAACTTTCATTCTGTATTATTGCTTGARTTATAGCCCGTCCAAATGCCACTGTGGTCTTTTCTTGTGGTCTCTCAGGCTGAGATAAAACATTTAATGGTGCATTTTTCCTCCATAGTGCTATTTCACCTCTTAGTGTTGTAGTTCATTACTGCTGCAATTGCAATTTTTTTTGTATACATTTTGAAATATCTAAATTTGATGAGCTGAAGGCATTTAATTCTAATCAGTAAGCTAGGATTATTAATTGAAATTTAGTAGAAAAAACAGAATTTGAAATGTAAAACAAAAATCCATTTAAGATTACATGTAATATTGTGTTTACTTGTTTCTTATTGTTTTGTTATAAGCAAAATTTTAAAAGGTTGACTTTGTCAATGTGCAAARACTACTCAGAGTTACAAGGAAATTCAAATATTCTTGATAATAAATTGCAGCAATAATAAATTAGTATCTTCTCTAGATTAAATGTTCATTATCTTAGCAAGAATTACTGTAGAGATATTTAGCAGTTTTGCACACAAAAAAAKATGTGTTTATCAGAGTTCATGTTGAACTTCATATTTGTAAAATATTATCTGAATATTTTGTGGATTTTTTTTTGTTGGTTGGTTGGGCTTTTTAAAATTTATTTATTTCTTTCAATAAGAAAGATAAGCTTATTTTAATCTTAACCATTTTAGAGGCAGAATTCCAGTGCATAGGTGGCCAGAACTTACTGAAGAAGAAGCTGTAAAGAAGAACAACTATCTAAATAGAACTAAATAGAACAATATCTTTAGAAGCTTGAAGTCCTCTGTGTGACATACAAATCGCCCACATAATTCAAGCCACAAAAGACAGAGAAAGAAGTAGTCCTCTGATACTTTTGTTGTCTTCTACACAACAATATAGCTGTCTTGGTGACTTTGACAGCTTGAAGTTAAGTTTGTAGTTTCTTTTTACAGTACAAATTTAGCTGTTTTAGAAGGAAAACTGCACAAACTAGCACAAAGATCATGGGTAAGTTTTGGGCTAGCCAGAAAGAGTCCAAATTGAAGAACATCTTTCAGTAACATAGAAGAGCATATTTTCTGTTACCTCACTTTAGGTCTGAATGGATATGGGTGTCACAATTTCAACTACTTGCAGAAGCTATTCAGTTGTCAAAATCTTGTCTCATAGACCTCTCAAGAAATCTATCCCCTGCTTTATGATACTCCCAGTTTCTAAGGCAGTAACATAGGGATTGAAACACCTGTTTCATTGCCTGCTGGAATTTGAAAGTTTAACCACATTCTAAGCAAATATCACTAACTAGCACAGTAAGTGAGCATTCCTGGATAGGAACTGCCATGCTGTAATTTAGCATTAAAAGTTATTATGTAAGGTGTTCAATGACACTAATATTCAGTTCTTACTTCTCTCCCTAGTGGTTGCTTTACTTACTGTATTTTTTTCCTTTGACCCAGCAAGCATTTAATTATACTGTGCAAAATAGAGCAACTTCAAAAGAAATTTAAAATACCTTTCACAAGTACCTTTTGCCATAATTTGATARCTAACAGTCACTTAAAAAAATTTAAAAAGCAGAGTATGACACAAAACCTAGATTTTTACAATTTGACTGAGTCCCTTAACTGTTGAGTTAATTTATAAAATAAAGAATAAATTTAATCTCACTTCCCTTCTCATTTTAGGCAGAAATAGATGTGTGCTCACAATACAATTTTCAAATGAGTTCCATATGTGAGATAATGGAATATGCAACACAGATCATAGGGGCCACAAATCACAGAGAAAGCAAGCTTCTGGGGTGGACACCTAGCTGCAAAAAGATGGGCACATGAGAAACTCTTGGCCAAAATCTAGATGTCTAGAGAACCTAAACATTAAAATAAACAAAACACAAACATCTTCAGAATTTACCAATATTTTGGTTTCAGAAAGAAGTAAATAAACATTTTTCAGAATTTAAACAAGGCTCAGTGCTAATTATCTGTAAAGTGCCTATATGGGTGGTTAGATATTTGCATGGGTTTGAGCTGACTACTGAAGCACAAAGTACACGTAATATTTAACGTAAAGACATGAAAGACTGTAGTTCTCTTGCATTAGCACTTATTTTTCTGTAACTAGATGTGTTAATTCTGATCTACAGTTCCCCAGCAGTATGATTTAATTTGTCACTTGATAGTAAAATGGTACTCCACACTGAGATTAGATGTCCTTTCTGAACATTGGTACAAATGCAGTGAGAGTGAGTTGCCACTGTAGAAATGGTATGGGCTTGGTAGATGGGGAATGGTCAGGGTGATTGTGGGAGCAGAGTTACTCAGGGCAGCACAAGAGGAGAATCGTCATGGTGATGAATTATCTGTGGGTAGAAAAATATGACTACAGAGATAATTTGCTCAGCATGCAGATGAATAGCTTAAGGAAGAACAGCAGAATGAAAGTGACTTCTTTTGGAAAAAACTCATGAAATCAGTTTGGGGTGTTTGTGATTTCAYAGTATTGTTTGTTCCTCACTGGACTAATAATTTCTTCAGACTTCTGCAGTTTGTTTTAGAAAAATGTAGTTGTATAATTTATAGGGAAAACCACAGAGTTTGAGTTATCCTTCTGTTCCAAGTCCTAGCTAAAATAATAAACTAAGCAAGGAAAACACTGAAAGGGCATGCTTAGTACAATGATTATTTACCATTATTAGCTGTACTTAATTATTTTTTTTTCAAATTTCTTCAAACCTTTATTCAAGAATTATAAATCAAGCCTAAGCACAATAGGGTGTGATTTTAAAACCTAATTTGAGGACTGATTTTCTGCTTTTGGTTAGTTTGATATGCTCCTTTCCTAAAGACATAACAAGAAGAGATGAAAACTGAATAATGTGATTCTGGAAAATATTTACTTCTGGGAACAGACAAAATGGAGATACATTAATAAATTAAATGAATRATTMGATTAAGAAGTAAAGATAYTTTTGCATACACTTTTTGTGATGAYRCATGGGACAGACTTTTAAAAATMACTGAAATGAAAATTCTAGCTTTCTCAAAACCTAAAAATGTCCAAGGTCTACCACATAAACCAGAGCTTCAAGAGAACCATCTCCCTTTGAAAACATGTCTCCATACGTACTATGTAGCTGCTTCTTGTGTGGAAAATAAGAAGCTGGAAAGAGTTATGGGAGGTTGAGAGGAATTGGTCTCCAGAAGGAATRAAGAACCAGACATTTTACCCAGATTTATGAAAGCAAGTGATAATTTTCAAACTCATGCTCCTTTCTATTATTTTTATTTTTTAATTTTCTTTTTTAAATTTTATCTGAGATGAAGGAAAGGTTTTAGCTGGCATTAATAGTTTTATGGTTATTTTGGGGGGAATAACAAGACTGAGTTTACAAGGATTTATACTTTTCTTTGTCTTAGAAATGATATCTTAGAAATATCTCAGATATATTTTCGTACTTTAGAGTGCATCAGAATATGACTTAGGGACATATATATGCCACTAATGTCTTGTAGAAAACATTTTAAAGAGGAACAAGTATGTTTTAGAACTAARGATGCTAATAATCATACTCACAGAAAAGTTATTTATCTAAATCACCACCACTCTTTAAAGTACTTTTAAAATACAATAAAACCTGAGTATTTTTCTCATCATAAACTGGAATTCAAAGCTGAGACCAACTACCACTCCACTAATGACCCTTTTCCTTGATATTATGGCTATAGGCAGTGAAGATTAAAATGTCCAGCATCTCAGAGATGACACATCAGATGTCTCCTTGTTTTGTTGAAACAATTTGTGTAAAAGTGTTTATTTAGAGTAAGACAGATGTACTGTGCATAGTTTAGACTTAATACTCTCTTATTATGCTGAGGAGATTTTGCCTGTGGTTGTACAATACTTTTAAAAATATTTCTTTTGTCSTATGTACTCCTATCAGAAGCAAATGTCTGTTGAGCACAGTACAGTACAAATATCAAACTGAAAGCTGATACAAATAGTTACATCCAGCAAATGTAAAGTCTCTCTAGGAATAAAACCATTTTGTTGAATGCAAAATAATCTAAATTGGAAAAAAACAAGAGAGTGAAGAGGAGAGTGGGAAGCTTATAAGAAGCRGGGCCATGGGAACAGAGTATATGACAGATGATATAGGCTTATGATTTTCATTAGAAGATAAATCTGATGCAGGTCTAGGAACAAAAAGACATCATCACAACTGCAAAGGAGACTGATAAATCCTTGCCCTMATCTGCTTCCTGAAAACATGCAAGAAATGAATGACTATAAGTAAWGGAAATAGGATTAAATGTAACAGTACAGTATTCTCAGTGGTGCACATTTAARAGTTAAACCAAAAAATTGTCCTTAACTGGAAGATCATCAGTCAGAAGTGAATGAAAAAGAAGTTTGCCTTATAAGCGGATCAGAAGATGTCACAAAGAGAAAACAGCTGAGAGAAAGGTAAGTGTCATTCTAGAACACAGGAAGAAATGCTTCCAGCACAAAACCTGAAATATTAATATCACTGCACATCACTTCTCTGAAATATGATAAACTACTCTGATCACTCATATTAAAAGGAACAAAACTTCATTCTGCGTGGGTAAAGGTGAGTGCTACTGGGATAACCAAARGAATAGAAAATCTTAAGAGAATGATGTTATTTTTAAATACAAAACTGAGTTAAACTGAAAGGAGGAAGAGAGAAAGAATATTAAAGAAAAATAAAGGATTTTGAACCACTTATGAATACACTGAGTCCTACCACTGAGATGCTTTCACCTGYCAGTGTGATATTTGAATGGTCTTTCATTGCAGCTAGCAGAGACAAAACCCATCTGAAAGGTGCTTGCTATTTCAGTCAAGACCAGTAAAAGTGGTTGGGGAGACCCAGTCCTATCCAAAGTTGTCCATTTCTTCAGCCTKAAGACAAAATAGGGTTCTAATTTAGTTTTTAATAGATTTCTGTCTCATATGTCCCTTAGCAAAGACAAAGATCCTGATCAGCACATATCCTTCATTGCTTTGAACAACTCTTTTCAGAAAAACCTTCTCTTTTTTTTTAGGCCAGAATATCTACACACTCCTTGCTGAGCTTCTTTYGAAATTACTTCCACCATCTTATTTCACTAGCTTAATATGCTGAGATAATAAAGTTGGTCTTCAAGTACATTTATGATGCTGGGGAAAGCTATTGATCAAGTGAGACAAATGAAAAGTTTTGATGGAACAGTGAAAAATTTTCATGTTCCTATGAAACTGAGAGACCCGAGAATTCAAATACCAAAATAAACATCCAAATTGATGCTACCATGATTATGATTGGCTAGCAGAAACGCAGCATTTATAGCAAGCATCCAGTAGTAGAATTTCTACAGCAAGCATCCAGTAACAGAAAAAGTTCTAAACCAAAAATATCACAGATAAAAAAGGTCAACAAATCATCTCTTTTGTAAAAATAGCACTTGACCATGCAGGTACTAAAAAGCCAAACAAAGAGTAAARAGTTCACTTTTTAATTACGCATTTCTGACTTTTTAGCATCTCATTTAAGAAGCACATTTACAATTGATAGGAAAATTTTGATTATTTTCCTGTGCTATCATATACTTTAAAATAATTGAGCCTAGAGGTGCAGAAGGCAGCTGCATTCTTCCTAATTGGGTTCRTCTGAACTTTTTACAATCTACTCTGAGAAAATTTAATTGATAATTAACAGCACTTCAGTTCATCTACTCATGAGGCTTTAAAAATACATGAAAAGCTGACAACTCATTGACTGAATGAAAAACAGTGTACACAATTAAATATAAAGAAAATCTTGATTGCCTAAATCAAAGCTTACTGTGTTAGGCAGATGAATGAAATCTGTTACATAAAGACTTCTTTTAATGTCCAAATTGGTTTTTAAATAGCAAATATATTAACTATCAAAATATTCAGTGCCCCACCACATTTCTCTCCCAGAGACCAAAGGCCATCCATTACAGTAGGTCAGAGGCATTTTTTTCTGTGAATCACAGCTTTCAACTGCCGACTTCTGGCACTTGGAAGTAATAAATGTTGTAGCATTTAACCACAAAAAATCTAGGCAGAGATTGTTCAAGAAACGTGCCCTTTTTTACCAGATTCACTGAATTGGARATATCCCAGTATACTTGGCATCTAAGAAGTTAGTGGATTTATTCCAATGTTGATAATAATGCATGCATCTCTTTCCTGTCTCCTGAAGATAACAAGCCTCTGTATATCCCCAAGAGGCAAGTTTAACAACATCTCACCTCTATTTCCTATCTAGATAACCTGAGGTATWAAACCTGCAACATACTTGCTGCAGTCAGTATCTGAACTGGAACTARCAATAAAATTATGTTTATTTTTAGGTTAAATTTTAGCCACAAGACTGTGTGTTTTCTTTATGCACAAAAARGAAAGAAGCACATAATAACATTGAATATGTAAGGAAAATGAAATATATATYGGTGTATACATACATACATTATACATATATATAYATTTATGTATAACGATTTGAAATTCAAATAGCYATATGTGGTCCCCAGGTTCATCTAYAGGGAAGATGATGATAATTTTATATAACCATGCCTCACTCTTATGAGGCTTTTTBAAGACATTTACTTTTCTCTYACCAHAATAAATAAACTCTAAATTTGGAAGGATATTGGAAAGAGACAGTAGCTGAATGAAATATCCCAGCCAGCCATAGATGGGATAAAATAATAAACACAGGTGCATGCTTGACTGATGTTTAACAATTTTTACTTCAGTGGGAAAAGGTTCGACACAAGAATTTCCAAAATGCACCTTTGAATACCATCAGACAATCATACAAGCAAAGAAGCCATAAATCCTGTGGTGAAGAGACAGGAAATTTCCTGTATTTCTGTTAAAAGTGACTAGATAATAAATCCTGAACAAGAAAGTGAACTTSTTTATTCCAGTGTGGTTGCCAATTTATTTCTAGCTCTTAGTGCAACTTTGTGTTTTTTGGAAATTGAGGTGGAGGGTTTGGGAGAGCTCAAAGGTTGGCAGGATTATCAGCCTCTTAATAAATACACATTTGTGTGGCTGATCCCTGTTGGAATTCTCCAGAACRAGTCAAAYTGCAAGAACAAGCTATGCCACTGTCATGAACAGCTTAAACAGGTCATGAACAGGCAAACAAACCAGAAAATATCTTCTCCTTTCTTMTTTTCTTAGTACAATTCCACTGTATATCTTTTTAAACTTGGGAAAATACAAATCAGTTGTAAGAGTAAATAATTTATAAAAAAGGATCATGGACCAGTGAACTACACGGGAAAAAAAAARGACATATATCATGCTTAAAAAGTCTTAGTCTTTATTTTTTTTTCCCCCAAGAAGCCAATTACAGAAAAATGCAACAGTTGCTAATGGAGAAAAAAAAAAAAAAATAAAACTTCACCTGAATTATACAAGGGCTTCAAGGCCACTCCTACACATAAATCTCACAAGCAGCATACTGGCATTTTTAAGGATATCTGACAACTCCTTTGGTTCCAAGTCAATAYGGAGGTGTTGGGCCTGAATAACCAAGGCTTGTGACTGCAAATGTCTCTTGTGTTCCAAAAGAACAAAACAATATGTTGATGATGATAAAAGGATGCAAGAGACTTAGAACAGATTCTAGATTCCTTCCTGTACTTTCACCAGAGCTAGTGAGCTATGGGTCAGATCTTTACCTCATGAGAAAGTTGAATAGAACTTTAAGTGAAGGCTTAGGAACACGGACAGTCCTGCAAAAAGCAGTGGACTACTATTGAGGAATGATGACAGAAGATATAAGTATTCTTTTGAACTATTTGCAGAGTAATTTCAGTGTCTGGTTATTGTTAGTAATTATTTTTACTAGAATTGGCAAAAAAATTAAAAATCATATAATAGATTAATTATGAAGGTTAATTCAGTAATGCCTTTGGKTCTTATTTTCAAGTTTCATGCTTTTGTGAGACTGCAGAAACAAGGAAAATATGCTTCTACTTTACTAATTCAAGCTCTCTTTACAACAGGAACAGTTGTTTCCCTTTGTTTTATTCTTTTCCCTTGCTTCAGGGAGATGATTTGGGTGAGAAGAAGATAAATTAGATTTCTTATGATGTTTATTTAACTTTTCCATATTCCCTACCAGAGGAACCAAAGCTACTTCAGATACCTAGAGGAAATTCAWAGGGTTTTGGAAGACTCAAGGCAAATTATTTATACATCTTAACTAAATTTTAGTGGTATGTTTGTAGTGAAGAGATATTTCTGTCTCAAAGATCTCTTATAGAAGTGTGTGCATATGCGTATGTCTCTCTTTTATAGATATATGCAAGAATAAAAAATTAGAMCAATTTAAAATCAGGATTAAAGACAAAAGCAGTCTCTGCATCTCTCAACAAACCAATTAGATTGCAACTCTTTAGCAGAATAGCACCATGTTTGAAACGAACAGCTTTCTAAAGAAGTGCAAATATTATTCTCTCTGATTATAGACATTGTAGCTGAGTAGGGATAAGAGATGTTGTAAATCCATTAGTGAAGCACTGCTTGCCTTCATTTCAGTTTAATATTTCTTAAAGCTATAAAATTGTATTATGTTAATGTATATAATGTAATGTACAGGCCAAATGATAAAGGCAGCTAATGTGATTACTACTCACTGTGCTATAAACCTTTCAGCAAAGCTGCAGATAAATTGGTATTCAACTGTTTCTCATGATGACAGTGTTATACAGAGCAGATCACATGTTGAAARTATCATCTGGTTGTTAGGAGATTTTTACATGCTAGAATGCTTATGCAGATACTGGAGCTGACCTTCAGAGAAATACCTCACTTATTTGGGGGTAAGCAAGGCCTAGTGGACCAGAGCTCYTTATTTAAACTATGTATGCAAAGACAAACCTAGTGTGATGTCACTGTTGTCATTATTCACTTGCAGAAATTTTATCACACATCAGTTTACAGAAACTTCAGTTTTGCTGGTGTTAGTGTTCTCCTCTTCATTTTGCTTTCAAAATAAGCAGCAGTTTACTGAAAATGATGACTAATCTTCCTCAGTTTTCTTATGATCACGTAACAGCCATTCTTTTCAATTATTCACCTCACACATTTTGAAGTGAAAATTTTACCTCGTTGTGTAAATTTAAGTTATAATTCTATTGGGCAATTCACAAKAAAATTCTGGTTGCCAAGCAGAAGAATTAAGTTGAGAATAGTTAGAACAAAATTCTGAATCTGTGGTCAAGACATTAAATATTTCACTGAAGCTTAGAATTCAAAGACAGATCTTTTCTGGTAGGACACATTTGTACATTTCCTTCCAGGAAATTGGAACTAGATAAGAAAAGACAGAAAAATTACATTCAGAAGATAAATAGCCAAACAGTTCTCCRTCTGACATGGCTTTCCCTGTCATACATCTGTTGCAATATGCAGTGAGTCACTGACTACATGTCTACCAATGGCTATTACTTCTTCTCTCAAGCGCTTCTGAAAGAAGAAATAATCTTTTTGTATTCAAAACTATGGTAGTGCATAAGCACTGACTTCCCTTTTGCTTACTTCTAAATGTCTGCACTTTGATGTTTAGGAGTAGCTCATTCTACATGAGAATATCAACAGAACTGGACTAGGCAAATTACTGCACATGTTTATACCCAGCYACAAACTGCCTTTGTTCTCCAGAATGGAATCCATTCTGGGAGACATTCATCCAGTTTTCCTGAAGCTTAATGGCCAAAAGCAGTGACTGAGGAAGAGTAAACTGGTTAAAGCATGATGATGGAGGAATCAGGTTTGTTCAGCTCAGGGAAGGGAAGATGCCAGGWGGCACATAACAGCCTGGTGATACCTGTGAGGTAATTATCACAAAACTTGAGTCAATCTCTCCATATTGGTTTATGGCAGAAGTTTGAGTGGATTTTAAGGAATTATTTCTTCACCAGGGCTGTCAAGCAGTGTAGCAGATTGCCCATAGCAGTTGGGAAGTGTCTGGTCTTGAAGTTTTCAAGACATGATGTTTAAAGTGCTAAGAAACTTTGTCAGACCTTCTGACKGTTTTTACTTTGACAGCACCTACTTAAGTCCCTCCTGGGTTGTCTTATTCTGCATTATTGTGGTTTTATTTTTCAGTAGATCACAATATTATCCAGTACCATGGTGTCATAGAATAGCAAGGGGGTGGCAGTGATAAAAAATTAGAGGAAAATAAATAGATAGCTATGAGAAATTTATTATGAAACCAATTCTCCAGACATTGAAATGGTTACAAACTTACATTTTGCAATCCTCTGATACACAAAGGTACCTCGGCTAAGAATTTACAAAACATCATTAACTTGAATTGATAACTGGAAAGAAAACCTGTGGAGACACGTCATGAAATAATCCTGAAAATTTCTGTATTTTATTTATGAAAGACCTCTCCATCCTCAAGTCTTGCCCACTATATCCCTTAATTTGCACCAGAATGCATGTGTCCAAACAAGCTCATGCAGACATAACTCCTTTCTGGCCTCTGATGCAGGGGAGTGGCTAAAACCTATGAGAAAACATACCAATTAAAAACATTTARGAACTCAAAAGAGCATACATAATAAGTACCACTTTCAGAGAGAGAAGAGAGCAAAATTCCCCAGTCTAGTTACAGATGCAGACACCTCCCAATACTTCCCAAATCCTTGCATCTAGGGGCTTAATGATGTATTAATATCTGATTTCATACAACCTAGCAGTATATKAAAGCTTAAAGGGTAAAACATTCTGGTATCTTTCTAATGATGATTAATTCTTTTTGTATTCATTTTAGTAACATTAAAAAAAAATAATTCATTTAGCATGAATGTGGATAAACGTTAAATTTCTGCTGCATTTTCAGAAGAAAATATTTGAATAAATAATTGTTMAAAAAATTAATAGCAAAAAGAAAGGAACTGAAAGTTTCCATGCCAGACATAAATTGTACAATAGGTAACATAAATCCAAGAGTATTTATTTTTTAATAGCTTTAATAAGTGTCATATTCATTTTATGTACATATGGTATAGGAAATAAATAGTCCTGTGCCATGGGAGAGATACAACATGAAGTTAGTTTATATCTTGACACATGCTGTGATATTATTTCAGCAGTGACAATCAATAAGAACTTCAGAGAAACATCTTAAAAAAMCCAATCAAATCAGCCTTTTTGGTTTAAATGAGGAATTACCCTTTTTACACAATCATGCAGCAAGAGTTATGTAAGAAAATCTCAGTATTTTATAGCCTTCCATGACACTTTCTTTAGAGAATATTTTTCTGACTATCCAATTTTTAGGAATTGCTGCCTTCTTTCCTTTGTCTGCATTTTTTCCCCCCACACAGACTTTGTGATATCACCTTAGGCTGACCAACATCTGAGATAATGTAGCCATTTACTTCCAAGCAAAARCACCTTATTTTTAAAGTAGACCCCCCTGAGGTAACTTGGACTACTTTTCAAACTGTCAGCTGGAGCTGTAAAGTTATGAGACTCAAACCTTTGTAAACCACATCCCCATGTGGATGTTTAGTGTTACCTGGGGGTCAATGACTCAGCCACAGATTAACCAGCTCCCTGAAGTTTCAAATTACAGCCCCAGAAAGCATATGCCAAAAGCCAAGCATCCAGATTTTAMCAAATGCTGAGTTCTTCATTTGTGGATTTATTGTGAGGTCAACTTGATTGTGCAGAAGCAGACTCACATCAGTAATGTGAATAAATGATTAGGAAATCTGGTCCCTAAAAATTATCACAAAGAATACAATGTGTTTTGGAATGGAATTTCTTACACTGCAAAAAAATATAAATTGGGTGGATTTACCTCACTTAGTAACAAGTGACTAATGACCAAATTGCTCATCTTTGCTAGAAATGATAAGCAGCAGATATCATGTAGAATACGTTCTTCCCTCTACTGACAAAAAGGCAAAAAGCATTAACTTTTCAATTTCACCTCGAAATATTATTTAATAACTGCAACCATGTTAGAGATTTCCAAATTTTCATCCTAATCACGTTTTAAGAGTGTTTTTCTTAATAGTGAAATGGTATCCCAATTTTTTTTTTTTTTTACCTTCAGCTATGGAGGACCATCCATATCATCCCTCTTCTGGATCCTGTAAATTCTTTCAATAAATTCAGGGCTAAGAAAGCAGCAGTCAGATTAAGACTTATCTTGAGTCATATGTTTATCTATGTTTCTGTAGTTTTTAACATAGGAAAGTTTAAAAAACTCAAATATTGTGACAACCTTCTGGATTTAAAAAGAAGTTTTGTAATTCATGACAGCTTCTAACGAGGCACTCCAAATCTCTGCAGATTTGGAAATGGAACATTTACATTGTTGAACCCTTCAGCATACTGCATGTATCAATTTCTTAGACTTGGTTTTCAGTGTGATGGATTGCAAACTTAAAGATGCCATTAGTTCAGTTTTTCATGCATTTAGACAAAAAAAAATCATATGGATTTGGAAGAAAAATATCACTTTAAACTTAAAAAGTCAAAATCTCACATTTTAGTGAACAAAATTTAAGCAATTTTTTTAATGAACTGTGAACAGAAAGCTTGACCTTCTCTAAGAATCACATGCCTTAGGAGAGACTAAAAGCTATTTAATACAATGCATTTAATTGCATATCTTTTTTAGTGCTGATGGYTTAGTACAAATCAAACATTTATTTTTTTTATATATTCAGAATACTGAATAGTAAAAAAAAAAAATCCTAATGCACTTTATTTCCTTCTCKTGCTGGTGACACAAGAATCTGTTTAGTACCCTGTGGAAAAAGAATAGAATTGGCAGCTGTTTTACCTGGGAAARAAGCTTAGTGTGCAGGTAAATCCTTGAAACATATGCTACCCTCAAATGATAACAGGAAACTGGCAATGTTCATTACTGATTTACCCAACTCCTTATCAGCACATCTTGTAGTTTACTCTCTCATACAGTTTACAAATCTTTAATATTCTGACAARGGCTGATTTCAGATGTGGTTACCAGAGTCTTGTAAATAATCTTAGTGGGATGTGAGGGGGAARGAAAGGGAAATTAAGACTTTGAGGGGCAGCTTCTCCCATGGCACCTTGCAATGACAACTTGACAGAGTTTCTGGTGTTGTGGAAGAATTATATGCAATAACTATATGAATCACTCACTTTCCGCCAAGGATYATGTATTTTTTAAAGTGTCATAAATACGAAGATGTGGGAAGCACTACTAGGTGGAAAAATATAAAATTCTATTTTATGCCCCTTGCAACACATTTGCATAATGTAATCTGGRGGGTTGTGTTTGTCAGTGCTGAGAAGACAGTTTAAACAAATGTTSAACATACGTGTACCATCCCCACCAAAAGGTCATGGTCTTAGCAAGCAGCTAAAAARGTAAACAAAGGCCAGCATGTCTGCATTCTCTCTGCATCATATTGACAGCTCCCTAACAGAATATCTGTCAACTTGGAAACATTTACTGAGCATTTTGTTCTGGCTGATATAGACTGTTCAAGTAAGTCATTATACTGCAAGGCAGCTACTGCCATTTCAAAAAGTATCTGGAGACTACAGCAATTTCATATCACTGTAATTCAACAGCAACTGACTACTAACCAGCTAAGTGCCACAGACTCCATCCAGTATGACTGTTTCCATGGTAATTGGATACCCGGGCATTTTACTGAAACCTGTTTGCCAGACATCGTTAAGGACTAGGAAGGAAATCCTCAGACTTTTCCTTTCTRCAGACTGACTGGTAGGCACACTGAATAAGTAATTTTCATTATTTCCAGTTTCATATTATACAGCTCTGACTATTCACATCACAAAAGTGCATTGATAACTTGTATTYTGACTCCCTTTGTTCTTTTCATCCAGTGTCTTGCTGAAACATTCTAAGCTAACCCCCTCACCTTCTTGCACTGACCTACACCRGTAAAAACACCTGTTTGACTCAAAACAAGCAGGGTCTCATACAGGGAGTTATTCCACCTCTGATGGTGGCCAATAATTTAAYACAGAATTTCAAATCCAGTGTCTTCTCACAAAAAGGCTTATTTAAAATTTGTGCTATCTTTTGTCAACTCACCCTGATTTCTGGGTGCAAAGCAACTTTTKTCTATGAGAACAATTACAAAATAAGCTATAGGCACATTAAGAGTGAAACAGGGAACAGAACAAGGGAAGGAAGGAATGAATTGCTCACTGTCTTTGATAAACTGATAAGTGTTAAGGCAATTATTTTCTATGCCTGTTCTTACCTAGTCTTTCTTCTAAATGATCTGCTTATGTGCCAGTAAGCAAAAATCAAGTCCTGTTTTTAATCTCATATTCCATCTGCTTCTGGAATTACTGCTAAGGGCAGGTGGCAAATGAGTTCTTTCTAATTTTCCAATCTTCTCCATSGGACAAATTCTGCTTCCTTGTTCAGGCTGAGTAGTTCTTTACCAGCCCTTGGGATAGTGTAAGGAATAACTCAAGCTGAGTGCATGTGACAGAACCTGCACCAGTATGGAATGAGGGCACATACGGTTTAATGTTAYATGTGTGATGTGCACAATTTATTATGAGACAGTGATTTCTGAGTTGGAAGGTTTCAGAACAATACACAAAGGCTTGACATAGAGGCATCTGCTCTCTGACTAGTGTTTTTAGTGACTTGTTTCCATATAGTTGTTTCTGCACCTGTTAATACAATTCTGTTTTGCTGAATATAATTCTTTGAAAGAATTTMAAGAATGAATGATTTCTCATATCAGTSTTAGGTTCTAAAAAAGGAAAGAAGTTACCAGTAACCATATAAAAAAGTGATAAGTCAAGGCCTAAATCCATCAATTTAATTTGTGRATGCCAAGATTTTTACTGTCATTTCAAAGAAAATAAAAAASAGGKGTATATCTGATTAATTCTTAYATCTTCAGACACACATTAATACATATGCATTGRTATAACATTGGTATATATAMTTRTATATTCATGCATATAACCATGATGTAAGTGCATATRAATTCTCTGACAAAGAGGAGGCAAGTGATTTTCTAGAGACTTATTTGACATAATAATAATTCATTGATCTCTCTGCCTTATTGGGGGCTGATAATAGAATAGCCCAAGGCGAAGAACCCATGCCAGAATCCTGGATCAAAGGGTTTACCTTTCTGCTCACATAGGTGCTGAATCCATGGCTTATTTCCAAGTAAAAGTGCCTGCAGCAACATTTGCTAATTACAGGTTGTGTTCTACTGTTTCCAAACAGGGTGAAAGTGACAGAAGTTTAACTGTAAATAATTACACACTTGAGTAAGTATGTGATTAGCCCTATTTGTTGTGGTTGGGACTAGAGTGACAGGACAAGAATGGAGTGATTGCATTATTTACAGCTTAATTGTAGACAAGTAATTACTTACGTAAGCTGGTGCTGTGGGGTCAGGGAATACATGCCTGAGAACATCTAGGGGTTGAATGGAAACTTCAGAAAGTAGGTTTCCAAATGATGTAGCAGAAGTACAAATTCTGTGYATTTATCTAATTATAAAGGGAGGTCCTTGAATTAAATGCTTTGGAATGTTAAATGTCTTGTTCTCTTGCAACCAAGGATTAGATGTAGTATTTTAACCAGTGCTTCCAGCCTAATAAATCACAAATGCCACCTAGTGGCTTTTGCTATCTAGTGAATCATTGCATACTTAAAAAAAAAAAAAGGCAACCCCCCCCACCAAACCCTATGTTATTTCCATGAATGTGCATATGGTTGATGAGATTATCTGTGAACACATTTTTCCACCTAGTTCCCAGCCACATTTTATTTACATTGGATCCKTTTGTGAAAATCTTACTCATGTTGGCAAGTAGCAGTGAATAATCCCATTAAAATGTAGTTATACTCCTTGCTTTGGAACTGTATTTTAACTATGTGCTCTCCTTGCCAAGTAAAAGAAGGTWCTCATTTACAAAAGATGTTAAATCAGTAATAAGGTTAGCTAAGTTAGTCAAATTAACTAAAAACATCAGKAAGTTACCCTAATTCTAAGTCTTTCCATTCATCTAAATAAACACTTCATTTTTCACTTGTGTGCTCCTTTTCCAAAACGACAAAGTATTTCAGGATCAAGGTCCAGAAAGAAAGGAAGGGAAGGAAGGGAAGGGA
>CADDXX010000368.1:183083-197135 GCA_902810485.1 Alauda arvensis | reverse complement strand
CAAGCTGATTATTTTGAAGGAGAATAATTGCTGTACAATGGACCTCTTATTTGAGCCATCTATATTTTGTTAGATTAATTTAAAAATCACAAAAGGAAATTTACAGGATCAGAACAAAAAAATTATATGCTTTTAGTGTATATTTCTCTTCAAGCAGGAGAAGAATTTCATTTAATTAATTTGATAGGATTAACTCCAGTTGTTGCAGAGATTTTAATATAACTGGAATCATTATATTTTTTCAGTGTGATGAAAAGTAAACAGAGGTTCAGAAAAGCTAAGTATGTTCCAGAGGTCATATAACAACTCAGTGAGAGAACAGAGTGCTAAATGTCACCTCTGCTCTTGAGTATTTTCTTTGCAAGTGATACCGTGGCTTTTTTTTTTTTTAATAAAAATGTCTATAGTTATTGAATGGGATAACTAATGTATATGCTAGTAAAGGTGTTTTCTTTCTTAAATGCTCAAAATGCATTCAAATGTCTTAGTTCTATCCCAGCTTTTAATTGTGACATGACAAGAAAACACCCACAAAGTATTCCAAAACCTTGCTTAGGTCATAAACATTTTTAAAATTAAGAGATGTAACTTTTTGGATCTAAATAATTTCTCATTGATATATTTTCATGGCTTTTATGTTCTTTAATTTTGCTATTCTTATGGAAACTCAGCACAGTCCTGTATAACTGATAGCTGAACAGAAAGGAATTACCCATCAGAATAAATGCTAAATTGCTGCCAAGTGTTATAGCATAGCCTGTCCTTTAATCATGTTCTTTGAAGTTCCTTAAAATAGCACATTATATAAGAAACCTCTTATTGTGCTTTAAAATTGAATTGGAGGTAATATAATACAATTTGTAAAGTGAAAATTGTTTTACATGTTGCCTATATATTTTTGCAGAAAGAAAACAATAGATGACAACTTTTGGTTATATAATTCAGAAAACAAAACCAGTTTTTATGGGTGGAGATTGTTGTGCGATAAGGGAACRTTTTAAGATTCCATGCCTGCAGTGGGTAATTAATGACACTACTAATARCAATAATTGGAATATTTGTCATTTTTCTTGACCTAGTCTTGTTTACTCATACTTTTTTTTTCTTCCCCCTCTTGTTTCACCTCATTTATTCAAATTTGTCATGGAAAGTAAACCTTTCATGATATTAATTTTGTTTCTCACATATTTCTTCCTTTCTGCTTTATAATCTGGACTTTTTAAGAAATATATATCCCTGATATATATATAYACACCTAATATATATACGATTATAATATATATATACATATATGTAGGATTGAGATGTTTAAGATGTTTAATAGTATGTCATCTAAGAGTGGGTTATTAGGTTGGATTTTTCATATAATCCAATGCAACTTTAGTGAAAGTCAATAGACTGGGTTCTGTGGTCATTAATTCACATTGACCACGTAGTCYAGGATCCCAATCCATAGTAGTCATCTGTCTAGAGAACACYGTRTTTTCCAACTATCCAGGAAGTTAAAATTTTTATATTATGAGAAGGAATGCATGACTGCATTTCTCTCTAAAATAGCACATCARTGAATGCATCATAATTGTCCTTCAGACCTGCTAACAGGTCTCTAAAACAGAGAGAACTGGGCTTTGAGAGTCCTTAAATCCTAAGCTACTTAGTGTAAGTACTTAGGGTTAGACAGTACAGTCTTCAGGGAATCTGCCTTGTTTCCATTCACACCCAGCAGAGAGAAGAAATAAGRCAGGAGAGTGTTGCAAATTAAGCCAGGAATATGCTGTGGAAGTGGTGGAATGGAAGACTGACAWCAGTGGCTGAATGACTTCTAAAGGCACTGCAAGAAGACACAGGATAGAGCCAACCTCTAACCCAGAGGCTGGACACAGCTTCTAGCTTTGGGTGGAACAATTGCCTGAACCCGACAAAAGAGTTTTTAAGGCAAGTGGTTGGTATATTTTTTGTTGAGGGAGATGCTAAGCCTATATGTTGTAATACATACCTAATCTTACTTTTAAAAGATGTCTGGGTCCTGAAAATATTTATAATGTTCCTAAAAACAGACAGTGAAGCAAAGCAATGAATAGCTGAGGAAATCTCCAATATATAAGAATTCTTCACTCATTTATTTTTCTATGGTTTGAAAACAGAGTTAATAGCTGGTTAAATCAGTTAATGACATCAAAAGAATTTGAACCTTATGACCAATCAAAACACAAATTATCCAAATCTATGTTCTATGAAAGACTTTGTCCTCAAATCACAATAAATTCTTCAATCTAATAAGCAAATTCTATAAGAAAAATGTGACTGCTTCCTAATTTCTTAATTTGGCCTGKTTTTTTTATCAGTTCCCTTTCCTTAATTCATAGCATCACAGACTCACAGAATACCTCTTGTTGGAAGGGACCATATGATTAAGGGCATCCTCCAGATGCTTCTTGAACTCTTACAGGATTTGTGCCATGACCCRTTCCTTGGGGAGCCTGTTCCCTGTGGAGGCAGTGACTGACCATCCTCTCAGTGAAGAACCATTTGCTAACATTTAATCTGTATTTCTACTGACACAACTTCATTATATTTCCTTGTGTCCTATCATAGGTTTCCAGAGAGAGGAGATAAACACCTCTTCCTCCTCCACTGCCTAGTTGAGGAAGATGTAGACTGTGACGAGGTCACACTTTAGCCTTCCCTTCTCCRAGCTGAACAAACCATGTTACCTCAGCCACCGCTTGAAAGTCTTGCCTTGAGGCCTTTCACCAAAGGACACACTAAAATAGTTTGATTTTTTTCTTATATTGGAGCACCCAAAACTGCACACAGTAACTGACGTGGTACCCATCAGTGCAGAGCAGAGSAGRACAWTCCCCTCCCTTGCCTGGMTGGTGATGCTGTGCCTGATGCACCCCAGGACACAGCTGGCCATCCTGGCTGCCAGGGCACTGCTGGCTCATATTAAATATATCACTAACCCAACATTGAATAGATAAATTCCTGCAGGGTTGCTCTCCAGCCCTTTATTCCCTGGTTTGTATGTACAACCTGGATTATCCCATGTTTATGCTAAATTTCATATTGCTGATGATATCCAGATCTCTCTTTAAGGCCCTTCTGCTCTCAAGGGTGCCCACAACTTCTCCTAATTAGTACCACTGGCAAACTCATTAAAGTTATTTCAATCAGAAAAAAAAAACTTTTCATACATGAGTAACAAAAATTTAGTGAGTAGTCAAGAAATAGTAATGAAGTTTGCTTAAATACATATGATACCTGCTATTATTAATTATGTTGATTATTGGTATGACTAGGAAATAAGAAGAAACTCCAGGTTTGCCTGAGGAGGCACGGAGTAGTGGTATCTTGAAGATCATGTAGCACAAACATGCCGATGAAGTGTACATAAGAATACAAACAATCAAGTCAACTGAACTGTGCTACCAGCAAATGTCTTTCCAGGTCTTTAGTGGAGGTAGGAGCCCAGGTAGGGGGCAAATAGGTTAATTAACTAGAAAGGAATTAAAGTTCTGTGTCAGCAACACAGAGAGAAAGGGAAGTAAACAGATGAAGTGAGAGACACTTAAAGTATGCTCTGGGCTTTTCCTATCATTAGGTCAGACATTTCTCTTTGATGGATATTACGCAGATCATAATTAATTCATGACAATTGAAGCKGTCTTAAGTTTAGAATTTAGAGTTATTCACTGCTTAAAAAAACACACAAAAAATACCACCTAATTGCTCCTGCAATTAATTAGTCCACYTATCATTCAGCCAATGATGACAGTTTGYACTTTCTATCAAAATAGAATAAAAYACCCTCAAAGTCATAACWYGATTAGTCATTACTTCTAGGTAGCATCCCATAGCACSATATATTTTGGCATTCTTGTGAGAAATGCACTTAAAACCCTCCACTCACAAGTACCTATTTTGCCACACAAGATTATGCATATTTTTTACATTTAAAACTWATATTTGCTGCTTCCTAATTTGTGGCACAACCCACTACTTTTGAAATAATATGTCCTCTATATTCTGTGGATCTGTTTGAACTGAAGTGTTGACTGAAGTCTTGGTATAATTTCTCTCTTCCTCTCTCTCTCCTTTTTTTTTTTTTTTTTGTCTGCTAACACAAATATCTATATAATTATCTTTAATACTCAACTGTGTACTATGGTACTATATACATTCAATTCAAATATGAAATTCAAAGCTTTTTCTACCGTTCTAAAGACATGGTACCTCTCCACAAGAGGAATTGTAAGACAATAATACATATAGGGCAGGCACAGAATGAAATAAGTTAGAAGAGAAATAACAGTTGTCTATATACYCATCAATATAATCAGATGAGAAGGAATCGAAATGCAGTAACAGAGAAGGATCTAATTCAAGGCAGACAAATTCCTACTTCTTTTGCATGCCATAATGAAAACAGAACTGTAGGGGTCATATCAGGGACTTCATTCTAAAAATAAACCACTTCAATTATGGAATATTTACAAKTATCTTAATATAAGCATCACCCATCTGCAATCAAACTTAACCTCTTCCAAAAAGTAATTGTCAAAGTATATAGCTAATATATATTTTATATATATTATCACCTGTTATATATATATATATATATTTAGTATATCCATTAACTGGGTGGAGGGAGAACTTTTACCCTTAAGAGCTAATTACAGATACCAAAGAATGACATCTGATTTTTTGGGTGGGTTTTCTCAGAAAAGTAGMTTATAATGTAAGAGGCATCAGACTGGAAATTAGGTTTTTTGCTGGTTGCCTTATGCCTTTCCCAGGGTGCCATCCTTCTCATGCTTGTGGCAGTGGTTATATTTCACTCCTTGTTTTTCAGTGCTAACAGTGAATCAATGAAAATGCTTTTYCCCTGGTCATTCCCCTAAAAGTGCTCACAGCCTTTGCTTATCTAGCATGTATAGACAAGTTGACACTTTTCCCAGCAGAAAGAGCATCGAAATGCTGGCAGCTATAGAGCTCTGGCACARASATTCAAGCTGATTCTCACAAATGGACRCACAAGTGCTTAGGTCTCTGTTAGGGATTTTAAATCCCAGAAAGTATGCCAAACAGCTGCTCTGCTATTGTCCCAACTTTGCCTTCACTGGGCAATAAAATGAGTATTATTGCCTTTTGTAATCACTATTTATTTCTGCTTTGCAGTTGATAAAAACATTGAGAATAGCTGGTCACAAAAGACTTCATGATCCAGCTGCCAAATGACCACATGGGTGCATCTGTGACACCTTRTAGATTAAGGCACCAGGCAAAATAAAGACACGTATGGTGCTCAGGAGCAGGACCTGGACTGTATGTGACAGTTAATTGAATGAAGAGTGTAAATCTGGCCTTGGGATGGCATTCAAAATGCATGAAAATATCCAGTCAAACTCAGTGAAATCTCCACAACTGATGATGACTCAATGTGTTCTGAGCACTGGAATTGGAAAAAAAATAAACTAACAAAACTTGTAGAAGTTATTACCCTTTCTGTCTCTTCCTGCTGGCTCTGGGAAGCACATTACAAGTTTATGCTTGCTTCACATGTTGACCATTTTTAGATCTCTCTCTCCCCTTTATCAGGAAAGGTACTTGCTGAACCTGAGCGAAGGGTAAGAAAGTTCTAACTAGGTTATTTACTGGACTGTTATGATAGGTACCTTTTTTTTTTTTTTGTTTTGTAGCATAAACTTGCACAAATATATTATGGGCTTTGTGACTATATTTTCTCTACTAAAGATTTCTTTGTTCAACTCTTAAAACTCTTCTAGTAATTTTTCAGATTTTGCTATTTAGCGGTAATTCAAGTAATCTACTTTTTCAGAGGTGTGTCATGACAGGATTTTGCACAATATAATCATGTTCTTTATTTTAACATTCCTTTTTTCTACACTAGTTATTGTTTWCTATATCTGTGTGATTTGTGGTGCTTTGCTTTCTTTTTGATTGAACACATATTTCAGACTGCTCTGTTTGTTGTTCTCTCAGGCTGTTGCCAAAATATTTTTRTTCAACAGTTAGAATACCCTATATAATACAAACCAAATAAGAACCACATGGTAAAATGTTAATCCAAGATTTTTAAATGCCAGATTCCATTAACTCTTAGTTATAAACATTTTATATGATTTTATCTTACCCTGAGATTAGCTCAGTTGGTTAGACCACAGTGCTAATAACACCRAAGYTCTGAGTTTGATTCCTTTAAAAGTTGGACTTGATGATCCTCGTGGGTCACTTCCAACTCAGAATATTCTGTGATTCTGTACTCTGAAGCAATTAAAAAAAAAAAAAAAAAAGTAGACACAGAATGTTTTCTATATTAAGTGGGTGTCCCCATTACTAAATTAAGCTGATCCTGATATCTTCATGGTGGTTTCTGAGTCTGCTGGCAGTGAAGCTGACTTGGACCCCAGGGTTCATACACTTAGACTGCACTGAGACTTGCCAGCTGCYCAAGGAAGATCATCAGAAGTGATCTTCTTGGAGCTGCTACACCAGGATAACCTGATYCTGGTTCTTAAAGGAGCAATCACATATAGGAGACAACTACGCGGCAGAGGGGAAGSCAATGTGTAATCATACATTGGCAGTATGTCAATTTTACTTGTCATGGTGTTAAAAATCTTGTCTTAAATTCCTGGTCCATTTTTACCATTTTTAAGTAGATCCGCTGGACAATTTTCCTTTATCTCCCCTTTCTATCTTATTTTTGCTGTATCTAAATGTGATACAAAACTGGAAGTTTCCTGTCCTACTGCATAATTGCTTACTCAATTCTGCAGGAACTGCAAAAATTCTAATTTCTTAGAAACAGAGGCTTTGGGGGATTTTTCATAATTAAGGACATTTGATCTGTGATTTTTTTTTTCATGACCCTTAAATRCAATAAGTATAATACAGGTAATAGGGGGAAGAGGGTTTTTGTTTGTTTGAGTTTTTTTCCAAAGGAAATTAATTATTCCCACTCATATTTTCATCCTGAATTAGAATGACATGGCAAAACATCAAATTATTCCTGCACTGGAAGATTAAAAGCTTTTATTTAAGCAATGTTCTAATTTTAGTTTTTGTAATCATGCCTGCTAACATATTGCAATTAAATAACTATGGACCAACTGTCTGGGATGCCCTGGACAGAAGGATGCTGTGTGCACAGGACTAATCACTGTTTGTCTGGGATTTCCAGCTCTCCAGCAGCTGACTCTTCGTTACTGTCACCATGTTCCATCAGGGACCTGTTTGGGGATGGTGGAGTAGGAAGGAGGATTCATGGATATGGCTATTGCTGTTACAATGTTTTGTTTTATTTCATCAAGCTACTGCTGGATACTTGCTTTTTTTCTCAGTTTGATACAAACCTGAATACCACAGGGATTTATTATAATTCCATATGCACTATGAACTCCAAAAGTGGGGTAAGCTAAATCATAGTATAATCTGCCCTAGGAGCTTTAGTCATGCATTCAGAAGGGAAACTGAATTATTTTATGGGAGATATARTTAAATCAGTGATTCCTCTCTGTAGAAAAGCTCTATGAGCCATCTTAACAAATGCTGTTACATGCTTCCTTAGGGACTAACACAGAGGCAAATAAATATTGGAACAGTTTTTAATTTGCGAATGAAAATGTCAAGAATCAGATCTACTTGCCCCAAAAAGAAATATTATATTTAACATTACCTAAAACAAATTTGAATGTCGTGGTGAAATTGAAATTTTAACAGACAAAATTTTTCATTATGAAAATTTTGAGCAGAAATTGTCCAAAAATTCCACAAGTTTGTTCTGACATTTCAAATTATTGTAAGCTATCATTGTTTTTAGTGAACTACTCTGATAGCAGTGATGTCAAAAAGAGTATATTAACAGAAAAACTACTCCTAGGTTTCATTCTGTTCTTCATKAAATTAATGAAGTATTACTAATGATTTTCTCCASTTTTTAAAATTAACACTGTTCCTCRAATTGGCTCAGCTTAGAGAAAGTATCTACTTGSTGATATAAAMTGRCAGAAGAGGTAGCAGCATGACTTRAACATGTTGCTGTTAAATACCTAAATCTTTGTCTACAAATTAGCCAGAGTTGATATGAACATCATGAAATCACCTGTCTTTAGAATTCTACTGTATCATGTTGTGGTAAGACATTTGCATSTGGATACTGTGGGTAAGGAATGGTTCCTTACACTGTGTCGTGGTATTCTTATTATTTCTCTGAAATTATGTCCATATGGTCTCTATTGTCATTCTACACCTGCCATATTATACTTTTGCAATATAAAAGTAATAAAGGCTGARAAGTAAAGTAATTGTGCTTAAAATTCAAGAAGAGGAACTGCATTATGAGAATCAATGGAAAAGGAATACAAATGAAAATGACGGTAAAGTGCATTAATGGACACAGTGAAATGGAATCTATTCATATGCAATAACATACAAATCTGTCCCAGCAGTGTCTCCAAGCATTCAGAATCAGGCAACACAGTTGAAAGAAGGGAGTCAAGTTAAAAAGCAAAGGGCAAAGAAAAGGGAGGTATGACTGTTGAAATAGGTGAGACCTCTGTTAGAAGAAAGTTAGCAGTAGATTTCAAAGAAGTTCTTCATTGAGGAAAAATTAGTTAATGAAGAGGAGATGGCTGCAGAGGACAGAATCACTGAATTCCTTCCAACTCAAGAATATTTTATATTCCAAACTTTATTGCTTTCCTCATTTTTTTAAATCCTGTACCTGCTTTCAATTCTTTTCACATTGCTGCTCATATTCTAGTAACAAGRCATTTTTATTCTTTAAAAAAGCAGCAGRCTCTACTGTTTGTTTCACAGTACCTAAGATATAATTGTGTCAGCATTATGATAAGGGGCTGATTTGATTTATGTAAAAATATTGGGGGGGGGTTTACCCCAAGAAAACACTTGAGAGAAACATAGTTGAGAAGTCAGAGTCAGCAAGATAATGAACTAATTTCTATGAGTCTTTGGCAGTTTGAGGTACACACAACAGAAATTATTTTTTCATGCAGAATTCTTTAAAACTCTTGCACATCTGCCCTAGAGTTCTATTTCTAGATCACTTTTTGATCTTTASAAAACATCTGGTAGTATCACTGTCTTTTTGCAAATAATTTATTTTAATTCATTATTTTTCAACAGAGAGAGCTGGTTACAAGAATATGTATACTCACATATAGCTATTTCCTTTTAGTAGCCCCTACACCATAAGTTCATACTGTAAAGAAGTGGCACTTTAAACACATGCACATAGATAAGCAGAGATATCTCTGTCCTTAGCTTTCCTTCAAAGTAATTAATACTGAGATCAATCAAGTTAAACTGTAAGACATAAGGATTCTTTGCTTTCTAACTTATAAATTGATGGCCATCAAGATTTTATTAGTTTCTCAGCAAAATAAATAAGGGAGAAGCACTTAGTTTGTCCCTGCATTACTCTGTGATTACTCTGTGATGGAATGTCTCTGATCTTCAGCCAGATGGGAGCTACTACGATTACTCAGTGTTTCTTGCTGAGCGCACTAAGGGCATTGGACAAAATGACTAGGCACCAGCCCAGGAAAAATGAAAGGTACATTTTATATAATGCTTAACTAAATCATATGTACAGACTGTTGTAAATTACAAATCATAAGGATTCAAAAGTCATTAGGTGTTCCAGTAGAAACTGGCTTACACAAAGTCTTGGGTATTTTAAAGAAATAAACTTGCCCTTGATAGACCTCCTCCACCATGTGTCTACTATTAGCCACTTTGGAGTCAGGAGAGAGGGTTAACAGCATTATATACATCCTCATGGTCATTCCTATGACATGTTCCATGCTCACAAACTGGTGTGCAAAAATAAATTCTTCCACTTTCTAATGTGTGTGATCTCTAATTGACTATGCCAAACAGAATGGATTATGGTGCAGCTTATAAATCATTTGAGTAATCCTAGCATTCTCAGGTTGCACTATCACCTCATTTACTCCTAATATTAAAATCTGCATTCTACTAAAGTTTCAGGCACAGTTTTTTTTCATATGGAGTATTTTGCCTTTTATTTTCTTTTGAAAAGCCAGCTGTCTATCAGTTTCAGATAATCCCTCTAAGTATAATAAGAAATAATATAAGTCTTTGAAAACTKGAAAGAACTGCTTGTTGCTGTCCTATAAAAACCAGTACACTGACACAGCACTCTCTTACTTCACATAATTTTGCACTTAATATTTGTATCATTAAATCTTAACATTTATTCAAATATATAATTATATACATGGGTTTTTTTCACATGTAGTGTTTCTATTTGACTCAAAGAAATTTTAGACTTCAGAAGCAGAATGAACAGAACTCCTGGTGGTTCAGATCCAGGGAAACTTGATGCAATTGTTTGTGCAGGACTTTGCACTTGCCTCTTGTTGAACTTCAAAAGCACCCATTTTTCCAGCATGTGAAAGTCCTTCTGGATGGYAGCAATGACCCTCTGAGGTSTCAGCCACTCCTCCTAGTTTTGTCTCATTGGCAAACTTGCTAAGGATAAATGCTGCCCCATTATCCAGATTGYTAATGAAAATATTAACCAGAATTTGACTCAGAATTGACCCCTGGGGTAMACTGCAAGTTATTATCCTCCAATCAGACTGATCACTACCCTCTGAGCCAGGCCATTCAGCCAGTTTTCAGTCCAGCTCACTGTCTGCCCATCCAGACTAAACTTCATTAGCWGCTTCACGAGGATCTTAAAAGAAACAGTCTTGAAAATCTTCTTGAAGTCTACTCTCTACTCACTTACCAAGCCAAGAATTCAGTCATAGAAGGTTATCAAATTGGTCAAGCATGATGTTCCCTCAGTGAATCTATGATGAAGGCTCCTTTTCTTGCCATTCATATGTCTGGATAYGGTTTTCAGGATTAGCTGCTCCATCACCTTCCCAGGGATCGAGGTGAAGCTGATCTATTTGTTCTCTTTGACCTCAAAAGTAGGGGTGCCATTTCTTTTCCTTCAGGAAAAGGGCACTTCTTCCAGTTACCATTATTTCAATCAAGTGTTTTCAAGAAGGACCTTACAATGACAACTGCCAGCRACTTCAGCACTGGTAGGTGTATTCTTTTAGGGTTTATGGAATGTCCAGGTTGCTTCAGTATTCCATGACCCTGGAGGAGGTTATCCACCAATGATTTTCACCAATGTTATATCATTCTTACTTCTTCCTGTGTCTCAGGATTCTGTGACCTGTGGTTCTGGATGGAATCTTGTTAATAAAGACTGAGGCATAGAAGGTACTCTGCTTCAACTTTCTCCATATCCTGTGTAACTGAGTCTCCTGACTTATTTAGCATCAGGCATACCTTGTCCCCAGCCTTCTTATTGTTACCTAAGGACATACAGAAACCCTTGTTTCCTTTGATATCTCTAGTCAGATTAAATTCCAGGAATTTGGCTTTCCTAATATCATTCCAYGATGTCTTTGTATTTTTCCTAAAYACCCTCCAGSCATTTTTGTCTGACTTCYTCTTMATTGGAATGGAACCCTTTTCAGAYTGAAGGAGSTGATCCTTGAATATYAACCAACTTTCYTGTGCCCTACTGTCGCCTTGCTGKAGTCTGAGGGCTACCTCTGCCACCCTGACACAGGTGACAAAAGGGGACACCACTCCCAAGCAGAGCGATGGGAACAGCACCTCTAAGCCTGTGCTCTATGGCACCAAAGTTGTTGTCAAGCGCAGACCAGAGGCAAGAATGAGGAGGAGCTCCCTTTGTCTTGTTTAATCCAAGAAGTTGATTGTAGAACAAACTCTTGAAGGGACCCGACAAAAAGGACCCCAAACACGGACTTACACCAGCTTATATACTGGGGAGGTCCAGCGGGTGAGCACCTGGGCACAACCAATCAGGGAAGAGAGTGGGAGGAGTATGAGGTGTGGTGACTTCTTTCCGAAATCAATGGGAAGAAAAGGGGAAGGAGAAAGGGTCACATGAGCCAATAGGGCTTCGAGTTTTGGGGGATTTCTAAGGAGGGGCTTGGGTAGGGGTTGGCCCATAGGGAAGACTGGCAAGGAACAATCTGGAAAAAGGAGCAGGGTCAAGGTAGATGGACAACATGGCATAACTTTAGGGACAAACCATTTTCTTGAAAGGCACAGGGGAGAACAGACTTCATAAAAATAAATTCATGTGAACAAATGCACCACTACACCCTACTTTTTTCCAGTACTCTATTCCACACCATTCTACCAAAATAGATCCTTGAAAAGACTAAAATCTGCTCTCCTGAAATCTGAGGTAGTAAGATTGCTTTTCCCTTTTACTCTCCCCTCATGATCCTGAATTCCGCTGTCTCATGCTTATTGCTACCAAGGTTGACTTTGACCTTCACATCCCAAAYGAGCCCTTTATTGTTGCTGAGTTTGAGGCCCAGCTGAGCACCTGCTCATGTTGGTTTTTCTGTCATCTGGGTGAGAAAGTCATCATTGAAGCACTCCAGGAGCCTGCTAGTTTACCTGTGTCCTGTGTGACACTCCATCCCAGGCAAGGGTAATCCAGTTTCTTGTTAATAGATTCCTAGAGGAAGATTAGAATGAAATGGCATTGAATAATCAGTGTTTGAAAATATATATACATAGGGTTTATTTTAAAACTATTTGGTTGCGAAGAAAAGTATGCAGTCATTTAATTATTATTGTCCATATTTATAGAATAACATAAAATGATTACATAATGAAAGGGCAAAATATAGCTCAGGGACATGGATAAGGGAAAATAGAAAGCATAAGAGTGTGAGAATCTCTGTTGACCTGTGAAGAGTTTTCCCTTAGTCTCAGTTTGTCAGAGGTGGGAGAAACCACAGAGTGGCTGCAAAACACAAAGTCCAATGGGTTATGATACCAGTCATGCTCTGGTTAGGTGGGAGTGCCTATGTACCTCCCTTGTGGGGGAATTTTAGCTCTCTGGTGGAAGGACTCATATYTGAATCTGGAGGCACTTCAGGGGTCTTTGATGGTTTATGATATCTTCTGAGACATGGCAGTTTTCTCCTCTTATGTCAGCACAATAGGGCTGTCAATGCCCCACCAGACCTTCCCTGGGGGATGGGAGGAGGGCGGGGATTTTTACAACACAGTGCTTTGTGTAAGGGAGGGCAATTTAGCCTAACAAGAAGCACTATCTTATCCACATAGGATTTGTCTCTTATCTCACTCAGAGCCCTTCACCCGGTGTCTTACCAGATCACAGGTTAGACTTACCCACCCAAAAGCTCCCCTCCTCCACCTCCAAACCTGGTTTCAAYAAAGCACTCTGGTGCCTCCACAAATGGGGAATGTTTTAAGTCATTAACCCCTAACAGTCCAGTCTCTCACACCCTGAGTTTTCCCTTTAGCAAATAACAGGTTGGTTGAAGACCCCTAGGAGGACAAGGATCTGCAATATCGACCTTCTTCTATATTGTATGTATAGGGTGTATATATCCACTTGATCCTTCTGGTCAGGCAGCCTGTATCAGACACACACTACTCTCTGATGTTTACCATCAGTTCTTAGCTGGTTCATCACCGTCTCCAGGCAGAGCTCCAAATATTCTGTCTCATATAAAGAGCTGCTCCACCTTGTCTTCCCAGCCTGTCCTTCCTAAAGAGCCTGTATCTCTCCATTGCACCCAGTCAAGTGATCCATGACACCATGTGTTTGTGATCCCATCAGGATCATAGCCCTGGAACTGTACACAGATCTCTAAGTTATGTTCATGCCTCACATTATAAGTGTATGTGCCCACTCAGATGTTCCAAGGAAACATCCATTGTACCAAATATCTCTACTTATAAAGGTCCAGCTACCTTCACAGTAAAAAAATTAAACTAATGCTTGATTTTTACTGATGTTGCTGAAACACCATCTTTTGGACCTAATAGAGGTTTACACTTTTATCYAGTTTTGTTGATGAGTATATCCAGTGCAAGTAGCTTGGTTTGAAAGCTGCAGTGTGAGCTGCAGGTTGATCTCTTGGTGACAAGAGCCTCAGGCAAGAGGCTGTGACCTGCCAA
>CADDXX010000368.1:165863-182873 GCA_902810485.1 Alauda arvensis | reverse complement strand
AAGGATCTGGATGTCCAAGCCTGCAATGGGAAACCCGAGGTCAAGCAGGTGAGGAAATATGGTGTGACTGTGGTTGAGTGTAGCTGTGAAGGAGCCCTGGTCCCAGCTCAGGTGCGAGAGCGACTGTGCCAAAAGGCCCCTGGATGGTCAGACAGGAAGTTTCTTAAAAAGTTTTATCTTCACCCATAAATAATTTCTGTTTTAAGCTGCAKTTAAYYTGTTTTTGCATTCCTTTCCAATGTAAAGGTGCTTAAGTTTAAGTAGAGTGCAGCAAAGAAGAACTCATTCTAGTGACAAGACAGTTTAAAAAGGTAAGATGTGACMAAGGACTCAGAGATTTTAAAACTGTTTGCTATCATCTTAAAAAATCTCCAATTTTACCTGTAAAAAGAAAAGGGATTGTCTCCATCTTTTATCACTGAAAACTGTCAGATGTATGTCCATAGAAAAAGAAATGTTTTCTTAGGCCTCTMATATTTTAATAGTATGAAGCAGAGGATGATCATATTTACACCAAATACTTTTTTAGTAATTTTTCTCCTTAATACATTTCAGTTGAAGGCATTCATGCTGCTCAWAGACTAATCTGAATGTTCAGGTATGAAATTATACAAATAAAATCAAAGTTTTATTTAATGTTATTCTCATTCCTGTGTAATTCTTTAAAAAGATGGAATTTTCTGGGAAGGATGTTGAGACATTTCCTTTCTTCTAAYTGAACAATTTCCTTGAGAGTTTTCTCCCCAAAAATCTCAGTATCAGGTTGCCTTTTTGTTCTGAATACCATGAGGTATGGCTGTATATGGAAATCACCATTATTATTAGGTGAGAAGGCTGCATCCCTTTCCCTGACTTTAGTTGCTGTGGTAATGTATTGCTCATTAATTAATAATTAGCATATTGTTATAGATGACTTTATGAAGGCATAAAAGCAGTTTTGGTAAAGCAATACAATTTGTTCCACATGTGGCAGTCTGCCTTAACAACAAAATCTGGAATCACATTTATTCTCATTTTTAAGTCACATTGGGGCATTTTTCAGGTATTAGAACTGCACTTTCAGACCTCTCTGTGCTCTCATTTAAGATGTCTCTTCTCTTGTGGAGTCCCGACTGCTGACAACAGGTACATTCAAATGGAAAAGAAATTTCATCTTCTTCAGGAGTAAATCCCATATGTATTYAAAAGAAAGCTTTCTCTGAGCCTATCAATCAGCAAGTCATGTAGGAAAGAATTCAGACATCACTAAATAAACATRATGACTTGCTCTGTGCTGAAAATATTGATGTTGAATATTCAATATATAACGACTTTAGAGAAAAATATTTGTTTGATCTGATTTATACACCTGTAACCAGAATGTCTCTCAGAAAGAAAAGTGAGCTACATATTGTTTTATAGTGACACTTAGACATAACAAATGTATATGTCTTTTGGAAACATCTTGAAAAGCAGGGGAGTTGTGGGAAAGGGAGAAACAAGCCTTGTRTTGCTTCCTTCCAATGCTAGGCTCAGGAGACATCACAGCAAAGAACCGTAGACAGCCAGTGCAGCTTCACTTAAAGCAGTTAGTACARTCWTTTCTCCTGCCTCAGCTTTGTGAGGTTTCATGGTGGAGGAGGGGGTGGTTCTTCATCAAGTTGAAAGAAAGAATAGGATCACCAAAAGTTAATAGGAACTTCAATTTCAGAAAATCATCTAAAAAACCCTTTCTTTCATAATATGGTTTTTACTGATATTTCTGTTTCCTTCATATTCTAGGRGAACATTTTCTTTCTCGTTGGCTTACACACTGCTCTGAAAAGAAGACAGAAGGCCAAAACACCACCAGAATATTTCTCCTTTTAAAGAAAACCAGTTGGTCTGGAGTATCAAACATATTCCTAAGACAATTCAGATCACCAATTTCTACCTCAGAGAAAAAAAATATGCATGTGTGCATGAATGGAGTGATGTTACATCTAATAGAAAGAGAGAAAACAGAGCTGATTAATTTGTAGATTAAAAAAATAAGCTCATTTTCCTGAGGTTTATGTCTTAGAAAGAATCAAAAATTGAAAAATAAAAAGTATCCTAAATAATAAGTAACCTAAAACTTTTTGTTTATGATAATATTTTGCCACTGAAAAGGTGGATTTGCCACTAAAATATGGGGATTGCAGTCATCTGACAGCTCTAATGGCTCATGACCCTGTCCAATGGACTATTGCTTATCCATCTTGATTGTGAACTGTGAGCATTTGGCTGAAACTCAATGACCCTAGAGCCTTATTCCCAAGATTCAGACCTTTGAACAGTCCTCCCTTCCTTTGTCMATAGAAGAATATTTCATTTGCCTAGATCATGTTACACATTGCATATAGCAGAGTGACTGATGCATGGATGATACTCCCAAATGTCCTACTAAATGATGAAACTACTACTCATAAGAGATCAGTAGACTTTGGCTACACAGCTGGCCAAAGCAGTACAGAAAACTTCCAACTGAGGAAGCAGGTGAAGTGACAGAACAAGAGGTAGGCCTGGTTTTTAACCAGAGGGAAGCATCAGAGCCTTGTGATGTAAAATCCTACRAGGTACCTAARTTGTCAAAGTCATAATTGAATCTTCTACAATCCTGACATCTAAGGTACTAGCTAGCTAGCTAATCTAGCTATCTAGCTATCATCTACCTATCTATCTATTGATATATATTTGCTAAGAGACTAATTATAAAATCATATTAGAACAAATATCTAATACAAGGACCTTYAGTTTCTTTGCTCCTTTTTCTTGTCTACAGGGTTACATGTTCCTACAGTTTTGGATAGATGCCAGTTATTCCAAGCATTTTTGGACAGGATATTAGTGAAATAAGGAGCATAAGTGCACAGATAAGCAGCTCACAATTCAACTTGTATTGAATGTTTTGAGGAAGGTTTTTTTAAAATTTGGGTTTTTTTTTTGTTGTTTGGTTCTTTTGATGMTTCATTTTTGCATGTAATACTATGAAAATGATTAAGGTTTTTGCTGCTGAAACTACCTTGATTGTATACAAATACCACATAGAGCACTTATCAAATATTTATGTTTTCCCTACCAAAGCCTCAGCTAGGTGCTAAATATATTTATAACAGCTGAAATATATAGAAATATTTTTAAATTAAACAATATTGAATGTAATGCTTTATTAATGTATACCAAATATTAATATTCCATTGCACACACCATATATTTCTACCTGTCACTGTCAAGGTTCTCAAAATCTATTTTATTGTAATAAAAACTGTATTGTAATGTAACCTTTTGTCCCATGGTTTTATGTCTTATTTTATAAGAATATTTWAAAAATAAGCTTCTTTCCATGTGTTATCTATAGAATCATCAAATAATTTTTGCTACAAAATTAATTCCTCTTAAGAAAACATAATGCAGAAAGCCTGTGTGCCATTAGTGAAGTGGATTTAACCCCATAAAACTTGTATAAAGGGAGACACAAGAGGTCAGGAACAATCTCATAAGAGTTGTTATAGACCAAATTGGAATATATTTAAACCCTAAAGCAACGTTATCATATACTTGGAGGGAAATCTTAGTTTCTGCAGACTTCTTTAATTATTTTAAYGAGTGCACTCAACAGACAGAAAGATACAAATTTCAAAGGGAAAASAAAAAGTTGGCAAAAAGGAAAATTCTCTCTCTTTCAAATAAAATTATACCAGCTTTTGGCAATATGTTTCTGCCATGCTGATCGTTTTTTTATTACATATGGTTTTGTGGAGATCAGGGAGTKAACACAACAAAGGTGATCCTTTAGGTAATTGTAGTTGTTTTATGTTGGCTTTATTACTTAGGGTAGGGAATAGTTTCCTCTAGAGCTTTACATCTTGGCTTCTGCTTGTTTTGCACTTATCACATACATTCCTTCCAAAAACAGATTGTTTTGATCAGCACTCACCTGAAMGAGGTGTAGGTTCCTTGCTCATGGCATACTGCATTTAGTTCAAAACATAAACTTATTTTTGTAGAAAACATTAGGCATACATAAAGTGACATATATTTGTATTAAAATCAGATAATGTAAACATAATGTTTAGTGGATTTTAACATTATTTCTCTTTGAGCCAAATTCTTAAAGAGGATATGGTTTCATTCTTGATATCAAAATGCAGGTAAATCATGTTCAAAACTATTTTGAATTGCACTAATCATTGGCACCAATAACTGCTTCCTAGTGAGATGTAGTATTTAGGTGTCAGTTKCTACACAAAAACAAAAATAAAAAAAACCCAAACCCCAAACCTCAAATCTTTGAATATTTTTTCTTTTAAAAATTAAAATTTAATTTTGAAAGAAAATRGAGGTAGCTCATAGAGTTTTCACTCCTTGGCACATCAAATAATTTGGTTTCTATCTTTTCCTTGTTACACAAAATATGATTGAGTCTATGCCCAGCTTTAAGATGCTGCCAATAGCGTTGCTTTTATAGCTTCCTCTACTAGGCCAAGACAATGACAACAGTTATGTTGAGATAAGAAAATAAATCACAGTCAGTGTATGCTACTTGCGGCATAAGAAAAAAGTCTTTACATAATAATAGTGGACCTTTTTATTTTTTTTTTTTAAACTACCTAAGCTTGAGTGGAAGATCCCTGAAGATCAGTCTTCATGTTAGTACAAAGAATTGCATTAAAAAGAACATGTATCAGCTTGTAGTCTCTCCAGATATCTCCACTGCTTAACCATCAAAGTCAGGCTTGCATTTACCAGGCACCCTTACTGTGACATCCTCTGGCTTTTATTCATCAGACCTTTGTAAACATTTTCAGGAGTTTTCCTATTTATTTTGACTGTGAGTCGATGCATTATTGAATTGTTAAAATGTTGCTCTTTTTTGAAGAGCAAGTTCTTGTTCACTTKAGGTTAACATTACCCCAAGAGTAATAGTGTAAAAGTAATTATTAGGTTCTTAATTTAACAAGTCTTTGTTTTAAATATAATCGAGTTCAATTTTGAGAATAAAGTTATAGAGTTCATAATTAATTTTACCATGGGAAAAAACCCACCAACAAACTTCTTACAAATCACAGAAAGTATAAATGCTGGTAGCTTTACAAGAGCTAACATTTTATTGTTACTAACATTTCTAGTAAAAAAAAGTTTAGAGATCAATATGGTTTCATAATGAAGTCTGTACAGTTTTCTATATGATACAYAGCCCTATCTACAGGTATGATAGACTGCAGTTCAGGCACGCTGGTAATTTGCAGTAGAAATGGAGAGAAGGGTCTGTGGATGAATTTATTCAGGGCTCCATGCTGTGTCTCATACATTAATCATGAAGCATCATGCTTATGCAAATGTGCAGCAGCCTAATTAGGCATACAGAGTAGAACATTTGGAATAATGTTATGAGCTATTGGSCTTCTGAAATATGTTCCTCAGCCAAATTCTCAAAAGCAAAGTAGATCTGAGATGCCTTTTTACTTTTGAAAACAGGTGTACAATTGTCTTCTTTGTGCTTATTTCATGCCTTCAACTTTAAAATAAAGCTTGATCCCAGTTGGCATGACATTTTCCTTGTCACTGGAAAGTAGCTGTGGATATTCTGAATCACTGACAAGAAAACAAAATGTTCATTCAGAGCTGAGACATGCTGAGAATTTTGAGAATCCTATAATACTTTGAGAATTTTTTGTTGTCTGTTTTGAGCATGCTATCTTCTGCAAATATTGAGGTTGAACTTGGCACTTCCTTTCTTCTTGCTACAATATGTGATTAATCAAAAGATCTTGATTAGCATTCTGAGGATTCAATATCTCAAATGTAAATATGCAGAATATTAAGCATTCCACTTTAGAATACAAAAATTTATTGCACAAATTAATTTATAGTCTTATCCAAAAATTACTCTTTAACAAAATTACTGGCACGTGTTTCCTACTTCCATGAATGTTTGTTAGGTTTTCTTCACATCTGTTAAAAACTTTAGCAGCAATTTATTAACTTTTTGGTAGCTGCTGTAGAGAAAAATAAAGTAGAACTTACAAATCAAGTCACTAGTCTTATGGTAAACACAGCATACCACTAAACAATCCTAAAATAATAATACTTTTCACTAAATTAACTAATTTTGTTTGCTGGGATTTTAGTGTCTGATCTATAGATTCTTTATTTGTTCACAGGTTAGTATATAGACATATGCTATATATATAGTATACATTTATATTTTGCATAGATTCCATCTATGCATAATAGTAAAGACACTGTGCTGCCTGACAACAATAATTATGCCTGACCACAAAAGCAAATGTCTGAAGAATGCCACAGAAAGAGGAAATTATGACCTTTAAACTATGGTGTCAATATACTTAGAAATATCTGAAGGCGCTCCCTGCTGTGGTATTTCATGATGCATGGAGGTCTAGTAGAAATCGGTGTTCCAGCTACAGGAGAGCATCAAATTGAAGTTAAACTATAAAACTTTCAGGTGGTAAGCAAAAGAATTGTCCTTTTTAAAATATGAGAGAGAGARAAAGAGTATGAGAGTGTGATATGTTGTGGTTTTTAAATTGCAGAGGACACATCATCACCTGAATTTCACATCRCAGGATGATGAGAAGGTTTAGTCTTCCTCCTGTCCAGCAGAGGATTATTGGAGCCCCTTATAAGGAAAAGTATTWTGTATTTTGTTGTATTTTATGACCATATGAGTATTATACCTAAATAATCCTGTATTCTGGATTATTTAAGAAGAAAATTATAAGAAATTAATTAATTACATTTATTGTTATTAATGATTGGTATATGCACTTTACAGAAGGCCACAGCTTCATATCCTAGGTAGCTTCTGGATAGGAATCTGAGAGAATGCAGACCTTGAAAAGCTAAGCAATCTTCCTCTATCCTATCAAAATTATTAAAACAGAAAAGGTGAAATTCCAGAATTTTGAAGTCTATGGAACAACATCTATAAACTTCATTCTTTAACTTMKATATTCAATGAGCTAAAGGTATTAAATTTTACTTTTTATTTGGCTAAGTTTAACYTTTTTTTWATATATATAAAGTATTTGCAATAATTAAGAAAGGAGACTAAGTGAATTCTGAAGTGAAGCAAACACCTTGTCTTGTACATGAACATCAACTTTTTCCAGTAATATTGTTGTAAGCAGGTCTAAAATGATAAAAGCTAAAACAGCAAACAAACAAGTCCTATCCTTTTAAAACCCCCATATTTTATTTTATTTTTAACCTTTGTCAGCATTTTTCAAGCATTTGTCAACATTTGAAATAGTTACCTGCTAAATAAATGTATCAAACATCCAGCCTTTCTCTTTGCTTATTTCGTATGTCATACACTCATCCTCTCTGGAAGACTGAAATTTAGAAATTTGAGAAATTTAAATTTAAGAAACACTGAAATCAGGGTACCCCCAAGTGCACAAACTCTCTATGATTTCTCTTAGACTGTATGCTTGATTTGGGAGAAAAATTGAAGGAAAATGTAAAAGTAAAAAAGTTTTTGAATCTCAGTAAAATGTTTTACACATCAAGTATTTGCACAGAGAGATGCATTTTTCCAGAACATTTTTTAAATAAGAGAAAAAATACTGCTGCTCTGGCTGCTCACTGGAGAGAAATTGAAGATGAAGAGGTGAATGTACGTAATGTCTGCAGAGAGTAAAACAGAGACGTAACTTTTAAAAAGTCTTGTACAAGTATCCACCAGTCCCTCTGAGAAACCTTAAAAAAGTTATTCATAAAAAAATATTATTCTTATCTTTGCCTTTTTTCCAGTTTTTAGTCCCAGTTTCATAAAAAATAATCTTACTTAGGCTAGTGAGTATGGCCTATGGCAAATAGCACTACGCCTTTTGGAAGAAAATCCTACTCATTTTTTATTGAAAACACATGCCATCATTAGGAACCATTGTTTCTATGCATGGTTTTCAATACCATGCAGATCTGAAGCCACTTAATGCTTCTAGTGCTTCATAAACCATCCGAAATCTGTTGTTTTCTCGTTTACATCTGGTTCAATCAGTATCTTCTCCTCTGACCACTACTACAATGCCCAAAAGGCATCACTTCACATTTTCCCATTTTAAGTTYTCAGTGAAGAAAAACGTTCCCTGGTTTCCTCTAGGATCTGAGTGTTGTCAGTGAGTGGCAGTCAGGAGCTCTGGCTCTTGGTGCAGGTCTCCATGTGATGAGAGAAGAATTTCCTGTACAGCCAGAGGGAACAATTTATGATGCCATTTCTTAATTTCCATCCATGGCTGCATGGAGCAGGGTGAGCTTTCAAGAGCAAATAATGAGACGAAAAGGTGAGTTCCACAAAGACAATCATCACCTGCAAATCAGCAGAATTAGGTCTCAAATTTTCATTGCTTTATGTAAATCATACTTTCCTCTTGACTTTGTAGAGTGAGCAATGTTGTGGGTTGAAATTTTAGAGCTGCTACTCTTCGCAGCTCTAAAAACATTTTTACTGAAAAACTGAAACAGTAYAGTAAGAAAATAAGGACTGATTATTATGTTTTTTAAAGGCCCTTAATACTATGGCCAATCTTACGCCTTCAAAACATAGAACAAAGATATTCTGAATTCACAGACCTAAAAAAAGTTAAAATTGAGATAAAAATCCTATAACCTAAATAATAAAGTAAAAATACTTAATAAATGTCTTGGCTTTCTTAGGCAACATTATTTTAATGGAAAATAAATTGAAAATATATTGCTAATGTCTATTTGCTCCCCCAGAAACTCTCTGAAGAATACAGTAGTCTTTTTGCAAGGCATAATCATTAAAAATTTGATAAATTTGGGGTTGTAAACAAGGCAAGAATATTTAAAATAAATATGTCTTTTGAATCAATTGAATATACTTTATTTTATTATTAAACTAAGAAAGCCTCCTTTCTTCTTATCTCAGGAAAATAAATTTCAAAGCATAAACACCATTCCAAACTGGAGAACGTCAGCAGTAGGACTTTTGCAAGAAGGTTTAGTGCTGCTGTTTGGACTGAGGCTGTTTTATTTTTACATTTTGGAGTTTTGCATGTTCCTTAATCTTCAGAACAGTCTTTCTGAGATCTAATTTCCTGCCAGCCATTGTATCCATGTTGGGACGATTTGCTTGGCTTCTCTGACTTGAAAATGGACTGCAACACATTCCAGTAAGCTGACTTGCTTTTTGTCTGAAACATGGACTTCAATTTTCTCAATAAACTTATGCATCCAGCAGTCAGGGTATCTAAACTATGTCTCCTGACACCCAAAGAGTGCTTAGCTGACTGGAGACAGGATCAAAGTTCTCAAAACAATGACACTTTGGAAATCTGGTAATTTCCCCAGGCAAGCTGTTCCCTCACCTCTACAGGCAATAGCCTTTAGTCCCCTAGGTTCTCTTTCTTGCCTTTTCTGAAGACTGGGTGGCATTTGCTTTCTTCCAGCCCTCAGGCACCTCTCCTGACTGCCATGACCTTTCAAAGATGATTGAGAGTGAGCTAGCAATGAYGTTTATCAATTGCCTCCATAACCAGTGGACACAGATTCCTTTGAAACAATTTGCATTGTACCAAGCTTTATCTCTATTAATAGAGGATATCATAAGTCAGGATACTAAATTAACTCCATACCATAATAATTTCTTTAATTATTTGTGTGATTGAAGAAAAATTTCTTTTTGCTGCAGAGTCCAGGAGGAAAAGGACAAGGATGAGGGTGCTGGCCAAGGTGTGACTTGGATCACCTATGGAAAACTAATGGCAAGGTTTACTGATTTATTTCTCAAGGGCCTTAGACAATAACTGCTTAGGAGGGAAAAAATGAGAGTTGTTGGTTCAGAGCAGGGTCTGCCTTTCAGGAAATCATTCCCTCTTTCATACAGTTTCTCAACACCAAATCCATTAGTGCCCTTCACTCTTGTGAGTATCTCTCAGCTGTAAAGAAAGTTACTGTAGAGGGACAGCTAGCTGCCTAGGCTTACAAATTACAGCAGAGATCCCCCACACCAGACAGAACACTCATCATGGCCCCTGACACTGCTGTTTCTGAGAGGTCATTCTGTTTCTCTCTAGTGGCAAATGATTGTAACAGTGGATGCATCCTTTTATGCCTGCCTCACTGGGTTGAYATTTCTGGTTTTGTATATATTTTATGCAGTTCCTTACATTGTTCCCAAGGATGTCAGCCTCTTCTTTCTATCTGAAARTCTGTATTCATATCTTACTCAAATAAAATTTTTGACTGCTGCTTTKTTCTTTATTTTACTTTTTTATAAGTAAGCCTTGAAGAATTAAGTCAAATTATTCTTGTCTGCAGACAGAGTTTGCTATTTTGTTTAGGTTACCTTGTGTCTTATATCACTATCTTCTGTTGATGGAGGGAGAAAGCCAAAACTATAAAATCTTAATAAAAATGTTTGTCATAAAAAGAATAAACTTTCACTTCAAGATGGACAGAGCTACTAAAATAGTGCAAGGATTCTTCTGTGTTTAAAATATTCTTGTCTGTCAGTCTCTGAAATAATTTCTATTTTTACTAAATAAGTTCAAAGATTAACAGTAAACAATTTCTGACTCCATTTGTAAAACATATGTAAAATAAGATTCAGTGTTTACCTTTTCTTTGCATGCGTAATAACCTTTGGTTTAAATTTATTTTACAATGGCAGTGATACCAGGCATGTTGGAATCAAAGACAAACACATTTTCATAATCAAGATAYATTTGGAAGATTTAGCAACATTCTTTTATAAGCATATTTTCATAGGTGTTTTGCATTTGAAAGTACTTTTTTTTGATAACTGGAGCAATGCAAAATCTTCCCATGATCTTTCAGAGCTGCAACTTACAAGTCCCTGATAGCCATTACACTCTTACAAATCTCCTTTGCAATTATAATGTTATCTGTGTGCACAGTGCGTTCGAACTGTTGTCACAACTACCTCACAGTTCTCTAGAATGCTCATTAAATCAGAAATGTTCCACAATTCTTCAGTTGTTACTTAGATGTTGGGTTGGGCTTTTTCCTCATAGTGCTAAATTAGTTGACTCTTAAAATATTGATTTAAGCCCTTAGGGTTGCACATTGATCTAAGACATGCTTGTTGAAAACTGAATTATAGATAGGTTTTCCCCRTGCTGGAAGAGAATAGCTTAGATGTTCAAAGAGAAGTTGGTGACCTATCCATTTTAAAACTGAAAATTTACTTAGTTTCATTTAATTATTCCTAGAATTGCATACTACTTAAGGCACTCTAAGTTGGACAAAGTTAGCAACAAAAATATTTGAGCAGGCTGTTCTCTAAAGAATTCAAAATTACCTTTTATGCAAATTTTCATATAATTAGGGATAGTGAATTCAGCGCAAATCAGAAAACATATCTTGTATTTTATAAAACTAAACAGCCAGTCATGATAAAAAAATTTCTTTGTTGTTCTAAATTTTCAGTTATTATAATTAATTTGAAAAACACAAATAGGAAAATCTAAGAGAATGTAGAAATGGGGTATTGCTAACATTCTAATAATATTGTTTTGTTCATTTACAATGTATCTGAATGTATGTAATGTGTTTATTAATATTTTTCTAGYAATATTCAAAATCAAAATATATTCTGTTTAAGGTAAAAAACTTAAGTTATAGTACAAAATTATTGTATAGATAAGAGGACAACAGAAACATGGCACATAAGTCAYCACAACTAGATGTAACTTCTTTGTGTAAGAATGAGGACTGACATACTGCACTTCTTGTTTAATGTATGGGGTATAAGAAACACAGAATTACTTGAAGTGATACAAAGTGAAGAATTACATCCTGTGATGACAAAATAATGTTAAAGATAAGGAATATGGAAAGGAAAGATACAGAACAAATTAAATTTGTGTATGAAGAGAGAAAGATCCCCTGTTTCCCCAAAAAATTTCCCAGATATGCAAGGGTAAGATGTCATATTGATTTTTGTTTATGAATCAGAATTTCCATTCATCTGAAATTGCTACAGACTTGTAACAGCAGTTCCTCAGGTCACGTTAGCTCCATGTCAGAATCCTAACAATGAAGTATTTATGTTACATTTTGTGAAAAACCCAAAACTGTGATTCTTTGGAGAGGTTTTATGTCAAGATGAAAACTCTGAGCAGTAGATTGCATTGAGATAATCGCTGCATAAGAAAAAAATATGTAATTGAGGTACATTGCTTTTTTATGTTTCCTTCTAGGCCATATTTTCCTGTATATTCTTCATATCATTGAGCCATAGTTCTTCAAGAGTAGAAGAATAAGGSTGGTTGTTTTTGTGCAAGAAAATATGTACTGGAAGGGACATCTGGAATCTTGGGGTTTTTTGTTTGGTTGATTTGTTTGTTTTTGTTTTTTTTTTTTCTTTAATCTGCCGTTTAAGTCATAAATAAATCTTCTGCAATATGAACAATCCCTGCTGCAGGAGAGACAGAGAAGAGGATGGTTCTGTCTCTTAGTTTTTTCATGACCTCCAGGTTAAGATTACCAGTATGATAATTTCAACACAGTTAATACTACTTACATATATATTAGTAGAGTTTATATGCAAAAAAAGATAAATCTTAATGGATTGGGACATATGGGAGCTGGTGGTATAGCCAGCAGCAGTGTGGGAAGCATTAAGAGGGACTACAGAACTCCAGAAGTGGCGAAGGGCTCAAGCTCAAGTAGTCTTTTCATCAGTCCCCCAGGCCAAAGAGGTGAAGCATGGGAGGGACTCTTCYTCAGAAACTTTAGTAATAGATCAGGAAGATCTATTACTAAAGATCTTGAAAGAGGAGAAATTTAGGCTTATATTAGAAAGTAATTCTTTATTGTGAGGGTGGTGAGATACAGCAACAGRTTGCCCAGGGAGGTTGTGGGTGCTCCAACYCTGGCARTGTTCAAGGCCRGGTTGGAGRAGSTCTTGAGCAAYCTCACCTYRAAGGAGATGTCCATGGCTGGGGAGGCTGGGACTAGACAATCTTTAAGRTCACTTTCAATCTTTAACTTTCWATGACTCCATAACTGGATATGCAAATATGAGCAAATGGAAAATAATCTTGAATTTTTTTTAAAGAAATGTATGAAGCAATGACACCAGACAGCCCTCATACAAAACACCACATAAACTGTATTTACACTATGTAACAACTCTTATGTTTTATCCTATGTAAGAGGTAATGCTAAAGCAAACTCAAGCCATGGCAAAGAAAGTGCAGAGATATCTTAGCACTTAGACCAACTAGCTATGCAGAGGAGAGCCTRTCCTTAGAAGGACCATGCTGTCATATCTACATTTTTTCTGGAACCCAACATTGACCAAGTAGTAGGTTTTATTATCCTGTTTAGATATTAATTATCCTATTGCATTTGCACATATTCCACTGGTGGACTATGTGCAAAACTTTCAAACATCAGACCACAATGCAAAGAGGATTTATGTATGGTTTTGCAAACAAATACTTAAAAGAGAAGATGTGGAAATATGAAGTGTATTATGTCCGCATACATCATGGTGAACTTTAGCAGACAGGCTGCTCTTCCTGCAAGCATAAAAAAAAGAAAAAAAATTAACTTATGGGTAGATGGGCAATAATATCTTTCTCCTGTGRCTGTCATGAAAAGGACAGCATTCTGGATTTGTGCATTTTTCCACTGATCTTTGATCACAGATTCATACTTCTGCTTATGGTTTTGGGTAAAGAACAATGTTATTTAACTAACTTGCTATATCATGTGTTGGACTTCTGGTCTAGAAATTAATGAGTACTTCTCAAAGGGAAATGCTCACAGACAGATCTGATAAACTATTTTTTAAAGCCATTTTAATAAATCAGAAAAAGGATCCAGTAACTRTGTATGCTTTATCTATACAAAAAAAGCTCATAAACTTTTCTCATATATTTATTGGATTTAYCATATTTCTCCAAAGCAATTTGAAAAGCATTGAAATATACTCCCTTTCAGGTTCCAAAAGAACTTTAGTAATAAAAAGAGAAAGTTGTTGCTGAAATTCATTTTCTTATAGATTCATAGGAAAACTAAAAATTGCTTTGATGTCTTTTGCATTCCCTTGCCAATTAAAAAAAAAAAGTAAAAAAAAAAGATAAAAGAACTTCTATTAAATTTAACAACACTCTTCTCCTCTCTCCCCACTTCAAACCTCATTTATCTTTTATGAGCCCTGGGCATCTTGCCATAATAAAACTGTGCATAATACTAGAGTCCTATAAAAATTGTGGTTTTTTCTTTTTTTTTTTTTTTTTCCCTAACTACTCACTGTGGAACTGACCCTGCCATTTAAGAATTTGGCCTGAATGGGCCAAAACATTACACACCACGGCCTTTAGTTCAATATTCAAAGCACTGAACTTGGGCAATTAAKGTACCAAATTTTCAGAGGGATTGCTAGCTCCACTTGCTGCTAGCAGCATCCCTTGCAGCTTAGTACTGCCTAAAAATAGTCATTGGGATATATGTATTTTCAGGGGTTATGGGAAAAAGAGAAAATATTGACATATAAACATGTTACACATCCTTGAATTCAATTGATCTTTTTTTTCTATTGATTTCCACTGAGTGATTTTCTGGAACAAAATCATTAATTTCTAGTGAATCAAAGAACCCCTGGTTATATCTCAGCGAAGGTTTGGTTTTTTTTTTTTTTCTGTTTTCTGAAAATATAGACCTTTTTAACTTATATCTGATATTTCTGTTCATTTAAAGGCAGTCTATTTTATTTGAAAAGTAGATCCAATGAAGACAAGGACAAAATTATTGTTGATTTTGATTAAGTTGAAGCAATATATTAAAGGGGAGGTTTTTGTTCAGATTTTCTTTTAATATAGACATCTGTAATGAAAAAACCTGCATTAGAGTATTCATCCAGACCTCTTAAAAAAAAAAAAAATGGAGAAACACCCAGCTGTTTGGAGTGGATGACTCTAATGCAAAGAAAGAAATTATTTCCAGTGAACATTTCCCTGAAATTTCCCTTTTTTTGTCTGCATCTATACCTGGAGTTAAGTTTCTTTACCTGCACCATAATGTTTAATTTTAGATGTCAAAAAATCCTCCCATATTGCCAGCTTCACTTTAACATAAATGAGAGATTTTTGACAGTCATTTCAACTGAATTACAGTATAACTTGTTAAAACGTTTGTGAGCAACGTGAAAAATCTGTATTTTAGACTGAAATATAAGTGTAGGTTATAATTGCATGCATACTGCTCAAAAGCTCAAAAGCTTTTGCTCAAAGGCAAAGGAAACAAGAGCAACATGTGAAGGACATTGTGGGTATTGTCTTGAGAATTTTSAGCTTTAAATGTGACCAGTAACCCAGTACTGAACTCCTGCATTCATTGACTGAAGCCATGCAGCAGAGTTGGAAAATATGAAAAAAACCCCAATATAATACAGGAAGAAAACTGATGCACATTTCTCTTGAATATGTTGCATTCGTAGATTTGAAGGTACAATAAAGACAGAGGCCAGGTTAGCCTCCATTATCCACTTCCTACTAAACAGGTGGATAGAGGGAAAATGCTAAATTGGAGATTGAAACAGAGTAGAGTTTGGTAAGATAACAGAGATGGAGAAGATATAAGGGAACAAGGCTTTGGGAGGGGTCAGATCTGTGTAGACTTCTTAAAAACATTACACTCTGAAGAAATTACCTTCTATGCTCTAATCTTCGAGCYTTCATTTTCTAAGTCAGCCCACCAACATACACAATGAATGTGTTAATAAATGTCAGGCAACTCAATTCTGATATTGACAGAAGTCATACCTAAGWATTCTAAGGCATTTTTTGTAATATGAGGTCTTTTTGAAACTTCTTCAGTATTTTATTTCCAGAGTTCCTCAAGTTTCTGTTTTAAAACTGTGGAAGTGAAGCCAATTAATCACAAGTTGYAATGTAATATATAATGAAAGAGACGTGAGATTTGATATCAATCTTATTTTCTCTGTCAAAGATAGTTATAAGTGTAACAGGTGCCCATCACTGAAAATACTACTTCTTTATTATAAATTATAAAAGGGAGATGCCATGAGATTCTGGCCTTTTCTTGGAAGGAAGTAAAATAATTCATTTTTCAACAATAGAAGGCAGATACTGTAAGAAGAAGAAATTTGAGGCTAGGTGCTCAGTCAAGTCTGTCAAAATGAAGTATTGTTGATTTCTAGAAAGAGGAAAATTTCAACACGTCAGCYTGTGAATTGAAACTGCAAAAAAACCCAGGTTTTTTGTTTGGTGGGGATTTTGTTCGTTTGTATSTTTGTTTCTTTGGTTTTTTTTAACAAGAGTCCTGTGCAATTTTTTGKTGGTTTATGAGCTTAGAGTTGCTTATATTTGCATCATTAAGTTGTCAAGTCAATTTTACCTTTTTCAGGCTGGGGAAATTCTTTCTGCCAGCAGGCTGCCTTTAAGATTGCAATGTCTCTTGCGTGGATAGCAAATCTTTTCTGGAAAAGAAATCTGCCAAGGTGAAATAGTTAGAAAAAACTTCAGGAGTAAAAGAAGGCTAACATTTGTCTTCACTGCTGAGGAACATAAGTTTGATAGGTTCTGGTCAGATTTATTGTAGGAAAGAATTGATCTGGAAAATATCAGCTTTAGGATGCTTGGAGTATTTTCTGTCCAAGATGTCACACTGCAGTTCTCAGTACAGTGATGYCATCCAAGGCTGAGATGTTTATTCAGTTGTGGCCCCAAGTGCATGACTTCAGGTGGTCCCACAGAGAGGGTAGGCCTTTCAAACCTAAACTGAATAATGTCAAGCCTGAATTCTGAGAAGAAAAATATTAGTGTGTTTTGGTTTTTATCTACTATGAGAAAAAACAAACAAGCAAACCAAGCAACTTTTCCCTTTCCTTTTCCTTTTCCTTTTCCTCTTCCTTTTCCTCTTCCTTTTCCTCTTCCTTTTCCTTTTCCTTTTCCTTTTCCTTTTCCTTTTCCTTTTCCTTTTCCTTTTCCTTTTCCTTTTCCTTTTCCTTTTCCTTTTCCTTTTCCT
>CADDXX010000368.1:152599-165474 GCA_902810485.1 Alauda arvensis | reverse complement strand
TTCCCTATTCCTTTTTCCATTTCCCCTTCCCCCTTCCTTTTTCCATTTCCCCTTCCCCCTTCCTCTTCCTTTTCCTTTATGCGCTTGTATCGAGGGCATCTTTTTAAAGAAATATCAAGCTCAGAGCACACCAAAAAAAACTTGGATTATTACATTAATTCCTCTTGAGTTGGTCTAATTTTCATGTAACCTTCATTTTATTTTACTATTCTATTGGCCTTTTTTTCATTTTCAGAACTGACTTTAAATTATTCATTTTCTATGAAAATTACATAATGGTCATGAGACTTCCAAATTTGTATTTTCCAAATTATTTTCTGTATAATAATTAAGGCAATAAAAATATTGCAAATCCTCTGTATAATTTATAATTTGAAAATTACCACTGCATTTCTGTGACTAAACAGTTGACTTCTTCAGCATGTAGAATGCAAMAAGATTTAGATTTTAATCCTTTGCAGTGTTGTTCAAATTGTTGAGAAGGCTGGAAGTGTATTCCTGATTACCACATTTCAGTTTGCAAYGAGGAAATTCTGATATAAAAATCTAAAATCAATGCAAAAAGAGATCTATAAAATGACACTTTTACACTGAAGCAACACAACTTGGAGTAAACTGTACTTCCTGGCATGACCTGTTAGTCACTTATAACAACTGGGATCCATTTAGGAGAGAGTATATGTGGTATTATACACCTCCTATGTGGTATTATACACCTCATATCTTAGTTTGTCCTTCAAATAATGGGAAAGATAACAGCCCTCAAAACACTAGGGTTGATTCATGCGGTAGATTATCCTTTTTCTATAAACAAGAATAAAGAGGATGTGAATAAGCTTTAAATTACCTGAGGCAGAAGCTAATATTTCCATATGCATCTATTTCTTCCTAATAACTTTCTGCTTAGTATTAACTCAGCAGCTGGAGTAAAACTTATTAGAACAAACTGTGGTCTCCCAGGAACCTACATGTTCTCAAGCCAATGGATTAATGTTACATAAATAGCTTGATATTCTTATTTAGTGAGTTTCTCCATTTCAGTTTTCCATACATATCATTTCTGGTCTAGTCTCCCTTCAGGCTAAGTCCATTAATACATGCTGTATCTGGTTGTTGCTTGGATCCATTTTCATGCTTTGTATCTTTGTGCTATATCAATGAAAAGAAAATGAGGCGAGATGCAGCGCATATATTCCCAAAAGGTATACGAGCAAAATGAACAAGCCTAAGTTTTCAGCCTTACTGTAGAACTGCCAACATTAGCCACTCTGCTGGAGAAAGAATATCCTACTCTATTAAGGTGAACCTGATGAATCCTCGGTAATCTTTGTTCATTATTTTTCAGTTCTACGTTGTGAATATATTTTGCATCCTATACACTTTTGTACTGTAAAAAAGAAGCGCTTCTCAGTTTCTTTCTTCATTRCTAATCTTATTTTTTATAACTTCTCTAAATTTGTATTGTGCCTTTAGTCTATTTAGTATTGATTACATTTGTTAGTTAGGAATGATTGCAGCACAAGATGGCATCTGCTAACTCTCCTGSTCCCCTTTTTTTCATTATGAAGGCTGAGTCAGCTCACAGTCAATGACAACCATCAGGAAMTAAGATATTTGGCCATTATTTACATGGAAAAAGTGTAAATTAGAGCAGCAAACCCCAGCTCTACTGCTYTGCTTTGGCAGCTTTTAGAATATTGACTTTGCTGCGGCTCTMGCATATTGCTTTCCTCCTCCCTGATACAAGTTTTCCTGCCCCGAAATACAATAAAACATGGTAGAATCAGGAAAAAAAAAGATGTGTTCAAGGCTCCCAGTGCTTATTTGGTAAATATTTTGTGACCCTTTCTAGACAACATGATAGATTTACTGCATATAGATTAATATAAGGAAGGTTATTTTAAGCAGGATGTCTGTCTTCTTTCATATTRCAAGACCTTCTGCCTGTGTTGTTACTTTGTCTGCCATTCATATACATGAGTACCATCACTGTATTTGTTAGCATATGGGTTAAAAATAATTAGTAATACTATGCAAACCGTGTTTTTAACAGAATTCTTAATTGCACATAAARAAATTACAGCTGAATAGGATGGTGAACTTTCAAGCAGCTACTCCCTAGTCTGCAACTCACAAGCRCAATAGAAGTCACCCACTACCCATCAGTGAGCCCTGAGCATCCAAACTTTCCTGAGGTTAGCGACAGAGGAATGATGCAAGCAATCATGCAAGCTGCAAGTGCTAACCTTCCTCTAACTAATATGAGTGTATTAATGAAACTGCTGCTGGGCTCAGGGCCCTGGGCTCGTAAGCTAGTCCGCATATGTCATAATAAGTATGGAAAGACAGACAAACTTGTATCTGTCACTGGGCTTTTCTGAACATGATCAATCTCCAGGATTCCCCTCAAAACATTTTTTTGTCTCACTGATTATGTTTCAATTTGCAGTACTTTAGTTTCATGCTAATGCAAGGACACAGAGGGTTTTTTAGAACAGGTAATAAGGCATACAYGGCCAAATTCTGTATGAGAGAGAGAACTTCTCTCAAGTCAGTAATTTTTCAATCCATGCATTAATTTGGCAAAAAAATTAAAAAAAAAAAAAAAAGGTTTTACAGTCTCTGTAATATTTCCTAAAACTTTTAAGGAAATAGGAAACCAGATACRTGAGAGAGACTTTATTAATGCCTTTACCAAGTGGGAATTCTTGCACAGCTGAAATGATAAAAATCAAGCTCCATTGGCTCATGGAACTACTTATTTGAAAATCTGGCTCTGAACCTCATAAGAATCTTTCTCCTTACTCTTTGACAGATGTTCGGTGTTCTGCATGAAGATGTATCCTAGAGAAATGAAACAATAACAATGTTTTCATTTCAGTTSTTTCAATTTTGATGCTTGTTTTCATTCTCATAAGCAAATGTTTTCTTCTTGTTCTTTCATAAACTGCCATGGGATAAAATAAAATAAATCTCTAAGAACAAAAAGAAAACAATAAACCTCTTAAGTGGCTATTTGGTTTTTTTTCAGACTCCTAACAGCTGCTTCATTCTTYTTCACTGGTTCCAGATTCAATAAGGCCATATAAGACTTTAAGAAAACAACAATTAAGAAACTCCTCCTTTTTTATTATTTTTTTGCTTAAACTGTTTTTTTCCCAAATTCTAATATAAAATCATGTGCTCCAGTTTTCCTTTGGCTATAATGCCTGAATTTCTTATTTCTAATTTCTTAACTTATTTTTTGAGAAGATTGAAAGTAACAAAAATATTTATTTTCCTTGAATAAAAGCTCAAACCTCCTGTCCTACATACTGATTAGACTCAATTCTGGTGAAATATCAAACTTTTGTAAACCAAAACTAATGAGATAGATGAAGATCTGTTTCATTTTGATCATGTGGGTCTCTATGTAAGCAGTACTGAAAGATTTGAGGAACTCTAACAGTTTTCATGTTATTTCTTTCATGAATAGAACTAAATTACTCACTTATTTCTTAGTTAAGAACTTTGCATTCGTTTTTGGGCTTTTCTTGGCTTTTACTTTATTAATTCAGCACTAAGGATGCCACTCTACCCAAGTTTCAGTTTTGGATGCCCTAATCTTCCTTGGAGATTGCATTTTTCTTAACAAAATTGGTGCGTTCTGGAGCTACACTTACTGAAGACTATCATAGAATCATCTAAGATCCTGAGCTGGAAGCAACACATTAGGATCACCAAATTATCATCATCATAAGTATCATGAAGCTGTCATCCGCTAGTGCCCTTGTTATAGTTGAGTWCATTTGTGTACAGGTAGATAGGGTTTATATTCTTCACAGTGGGTAGTGTGAGGCCACATTTTACATTTGTGCTGAAAAGAGCATTGATAACTCAGTGAAGTTTTCATTCCTGCTGTGCAGGGCTTACGCAGTGACCTTTTTACTCCTTGCACCTCCCTACCAACAACGAAGCTGGGAGTGAAAAAGAGGTTGGGAGGGGACACAACTGGGACAGTTGACCCCAAGTGGTGAAAGATATATTCTGTACAATACAGTGTAATGGCACTGAAAGCTGGGGGAAGGAGTAGGAAGGGATGCATGTTTTGTGTTTGCTTTCCCAAGCCATTGTTAGCCATGTTGAAGCCGTACTTTACTGAACACCTGATTGTCCATGGAAAGTGGTGAATGAATTCTTTGTGGAATGGTTGCATGGTTGTTTGCATGTGTGTTTTAGCTTTACCTATTAAATCTTTATCTCAACCCAAGATTTTTGTACTTTTTCTGCCCTATTTCACCAGGGGAGTGAGTCAGGGGCTCAGACACAAATATACTTGAAGGCACTTGAGGTGCCTTTTSTTTTGTCCTAAGGTAGGTCATGGTCATGTGTGTAACTGTTTCTGGTAAGGTGGGGTGGTGTGTCAGATGTTCACTGAAACAGGAAAAGAATCTTCTTTATTTATGGACCTGAGAAGCTTTAAAGTCTTGTTTGCTTCTCTAGCAATTGACTTRTTACTGTCCTAATTACAGCAACTGCAATGCTTCAGTACATTATCTGGCACCTGAAAAAGCCTTTTGACAGTATCAGCGTCCTACTGCTAAATCTTTAATAACATTTATACTATCACCTGTCATCAGACAGAGTTTCAATGGTAATTTATTTTTCTCCTCCCCTTTGCTCTTTGCTAGAAGCCAGCAGGAATGAGATACAGAGTTATTGAGGAAAACCTGTAGTGCCCCAAAGATACATTTCTCAATAGACTAAATTATCTCAACTTGAAAATAAAATTAAACTTCAAATTGAATTTTAGACAGTAATGATAAAATTTTAAAGAGGAAATTGATAGTTGAAAATCTCCTTTTATTTTTAATGAAGCTTCATAGACCAGTCATCTTATTTTTCCAACATTTGCAATGCTGATTTGACATCTCCAATACTTGTTTTAGTGTTATATTTTCTTTACRAAAAGAAAATGTGTCATTCTTCACTTATATGCCTTATAGCAAAAACAAAAGCAAGTGAGAAAAATATTTGTATTTGGTAAGATAACAGTACATAATCTTCTAAAAATCTTGGTCTGTTTTGATGGATTGTGAAGGTTCACTCCACTCAGTCAGCAAGATGAAACTGCTAATTTTTACTTCAGCCAAAGCCTCATTCACTCAATATTAAAGAGAAGAAGACTTTGAGTGACAATGTGATTAATTTTGTGAACAACAGATACAGAAAATTGGTCTTTGAACCTTCAGTCAATTCTCATGCATCTTAGGGGCTGGGTTGCTGCACTTTCTGAACCACAGAATCATCAAGGCTGGGAGAGACCTTCAAGATCATCTAGGACAACTGACACCTTAGCACCACTWGAATYRCCACTAAACCATATCCCCAAGTGCCACATCCAGGTGCCTCTTAAGCACTTCCAGCGACTGTGACTGCCATCTCCAGGGGCAGCTTTTTTGGATGCCTAACCAGACTTTCAGTAAATATTTTTTTTTTCCTAATATCTAATCTGAACTTCACCTGGTGCAATTTAAGGACATTTCATCTAATCTTTTCACTTGAGACATGGCAGAAGCGAACAACGCTCACCTCACTACAATTTCCTTTCAGGAATTTCTCCTTTCCTCAGAGAGCAACGAGATCCCCCTTGAGCCTCCTTTTCTTCAGACTAAACAATCACAGTTGCCTCAGCCACTCCTCATAATATTTTCTAGACCATTCAACACCTTTGTCACCCTTCTTGGGACATGCTAAATTTGAAATGACATCAAGATTGAAGCTTGAAGGAAAGTATAATTCAGGAAAAATGAATATATTCAATAAAATCAGTAAAAATAGAACATACTAAGGCCCAGATCTTTGACATTAAAACAATTTTGACTTCTCCTCTCAGCCCTGCAACTTTGCATTATWGGCTATATATTTAGACCTCTGTTGAGCTGAATTAATGACATTCTTAAAACACTACAAGTGTCTTGGACATTTCTTTGAATAGCAAAATCAGAAAAATCAAATCTATTTGTGCAAAGGGATCTCTCTGCCTTCCAAATAAAAAATAGTGTCTTCATTCCACTTTGTTGACAGAGATTATCAATATGTGAGTCATTGACCTCACTCATTCTTTAGAGTAAAAATCTTTTCCAAAAGTCAAGTTTACAAGGGTGGCAAATAGCCATTTCATATTCAAATCCACTTGGCTGCTTCATAATTTTCCTCAAACCCCAGGAATTTCTCATATAGAAATTACCTCATCAATAAAAATTTGTATTGCAGAATGGCATCTTAACTTTTCTGACCATGGGAGTTGCCCTCTGTAGGTGTAATGTTTCAATACATCGGTCTTTGATGCAGAACTCTTAGTTTCAGTAAAATATTATATGTATTTATAATGGCTAAGGCTTGGCTTTATGTTCCTCTTGTTAAAAAGGTGACTGTCATCTCTGAGTCATTTAACTTCAAAGTTAATCCTGGTTTTGTTGGCAATTTCACATTGTGATAGGAAATATTTCTCAATTTAAAATTAAATAAGCATTAGCCTCTCTAAATATGACAATTTATCCCTGATAAGCATCCAATATATTTTTTTGTTTTTCTGGGTTTTCTTAATTGTTGTTGGTTTTTGTTTGTTTGTTTGTTTGTTTTGAGAGGGGGAGGGGTAGGTGGTGTTAATTTTTTGTGAGGGTTTTTTGTTTGTGTTTTTTTTGGTTTTTTTTTGACTATTGCATTTTGGTATGAACTACATTTATAGATGTAAATGGGGGTTTACAAATTTTTAAAAAGATTCGATACATTCAGCAATGTTTTGTTCTGGAATGCCATATTTTCTTCTGTATTCTACAGACTATTAAAGAAAACCTCTAACTAAAAGAAATAATGCTAGTTCTACTATATACCTTGTTTATGATGCTATTCTTAGGCAAACAATAAAATAAAAAGAAATTGCTTGTCAAGAATTGTCTTGCTGAAATGGTGGATATAAAACAGAAAATTGGTTTCGAATCTCTTCCAGGGAAAGTAGTAACTTGAATATGTTCGATACTTCTAGTCCAGGTCAACTTATATATATATCAAGAAATCCTTTGAAGTTTTTCAATTTCTGTCTCAGTYTAAACAGCAAGTGAAAAATATGCAGAAGAAAAATACGTTTGCTCTCTTTGTCTTTTATGTTAAACACGGGTGACAAATAGATTTTCCAAGAAAAAAAACAAAATATGTAATGAATTTTTATACATCTATYCAATACTGTACAGAACTTCTTTTCCAGAGGCTGACAGTTCTCTATCACTATGATATGATATTTTCCTTTGAGATGTTTATTGCTCTGTACATGCTGTATCTGTGCTAGACTGATTTACCTGAGGTGAGATGATCACCAAAGGTGTCAGCTGTCCACYTTCCGTATGCAGAGAGACACCTGGGAAAGTTCCTTGGAAAGGGCCCATTTGCACACCTCCTTCCTTCATGGAGGCAGAATGACCCACTCAGCATTGTCCACAGAAAGTGACTTGTTTTTTGCCATTAATTATTTATTTTGATCACTGGGTGCAGTGGGCTGATGGAAATAAATKATTGTTTCCATTTTCTATCAGCGGTAAATACAAAAGTAAATTTCGGAGAATTTAGGTCCTCTTTATCTGAAGATCTATCCCTCTTGGTAGCAGCTTTCTCTTTAGTGCAGTCCAAAGTTCTCTCTGCCATTTCATCCACAATCAGGTGTTTGGGCTTCATGTCCTATTTATTCCCTGTCGTAGATTATCATGCAGAGTGTGTCATGAAATAGCTGCCTGAAGACAGGGTCTCTGGGGCACCACAAAAAAGGGGACTGGCAGCTGGGACACCGAGCTTGTTGGAGTCCCTTGCTCTTGAGCAGTGGCAGCTGGAGTCTAGGTAGGACATCCCCTGGACTCTTTGTGGACTAATGATGATCTATTTGTYAGACAAAAATTTTCTGACATAAGGTTAGTTTTATTCAATTAGTCAAGGCTATGCTGCAGTATCCACCTTGAGATTAGCACAAGATGTTTTGTTATTTTGTGATTCTTTATAATCCTAAMAATTTTCATCTCAAACCACTTGAATTTCCCCAAAGGTCATCTMAATGAGATTGATCAATACACACTATATTAAGAAAAGAATTATAATGAGTTTGAAATGAAAATTATATTTCCTCTGGTACAAACTCAAGGACAACCTTAAAAAATATTTTAGAGTTATTGCTCTGCAAATAATGTTCCTTTACAGGAGACATGGCAKAGTGTGTATAGATGCCTCTGTTCTCATTTTGTCTTTGGTGGAATGGCTTCAACCTTGTAAGCCAGCTTTTCATTCTTAGCAACAAAAATCCAGCAAGCATTACATKAGTATAACGTGGTAGCTGCTTATTAGAACTCAAGCATACCAGCACCATAACAAGGCTAGGTTCCTTTTTATCAGAATGTRGAATAAGATAATTCTAGCACTACTCATTCCTTATCAAGTGGTRAGGAATTTTTTATGATTGATGATCCAAAATATAAACAATAGGTTTTTAGATTAGATCAGTGTGCTACTGTGAGTACAGAACAGAGAATGCTGGCTGAAATCTTTAGGATTGTATTCTGAAAAATAATTTGGTACTTCCARTGCAGTTTCCAGTAGGTTTGGCATTTGTCATATGTTATATAGCAGTTTTGGAAGATAAGAGATATAATTCATTGTCATCAAGGCTCTCAAAACTAGGCCGTGTAAGAGTTTTGATGAACATCTCGTTTTAGTTTTAGTGCATTTCCTTTCTATAACTTAAATTACATCTGTCATTTCAGAAGAAATAAAATTATATTCATCTTAGATGAAAGCAACTGGTGAAAGTTCCGCTTGCACATGGTATGAAATTGTAAGCAATGAAGAATAARATAAATAATATTTTGGAATATTCAGATTTTAATAAATTATCTTTTTCATTTCARGAGCAATACATCTTATATTTGTATCCTGTAATCAGCCTCAGGGTTTTGAGTTGGCAAAGATATTTCTCTTTTAGCCTGTAGCTATGTGCTTTCTTGTTTTCTTTCATCCACCAGTTTTATTTATCCCCTTTTGCTCCTGTCTTTTATTTTCTTCTACATACTCACACTTTCTGATCCCCTGCCTTGTGTTTCATCTTCTCAGATCTTATCCCAGCAGATTTCTTTTCAAAATACATGCATAGCTCTGAGAAAATGGCTTGGGAAGGAGGATCCCTGGGGAAAAGGTCTCAGGAAATGAAATAGCTCAGATTAAACATAACAATGAGTTGATCACAGGATTGGGATGAATGCGGTTAACTGTATTTGTGCAGTTAAGCTGAGTYTGTATTGTTTGTTTCTTGAACAGTGCTAAATAATCATACTTCAAACATGCCCAAAAGTAATTTTTTTTTTAAATTAAGCCCTATCAGAAAAATAATTGAACTTTAGGTTATTAAGTTTTTATTTCACTCRGTAACACAGATCTATTTACTGGTGGTTGAGCTAAATTTCAAACAACTTTTCCACCTCTAAAATCTAGTCCCAAGATACTAAAGCAGCATACATTAACAGAAAGGTTATGGATGGTGGYTGGGTTGGCTGATCATAGCTGAAGAAAAACAAGTTTTGCCAGGTGGAAAGATTTTTACTAAAGGGCTCACACCAGTGAGATGGCAAAATCAAACAGAAACTCTGCCTTWAGCTGTTGGCACTGCAATGTGCATGACTATGAAATCTGCATACACAAGCCCATGGCTCCTTTTCATGGCACTTTTTTRCTCACTCTGTATATGAAAGACAAATGGTATTTTGCTTTCCTGGAACCACACCAAAGAATTTCCAGGTGTTGTGTTTGTCCATTTAGTCACTTTTTGATGTAAGATACTGTCTAAATGAAACAATGGCATGACTTTATGCAAATTGTGCAGACTCATCTGCACTAATTCTTAGAAATTGGTAAGATTCTTTATTTACTAGTATATTATTATATTCTTTATTTACCAGTATATATTATAATATACTATTTCAAAGCATAAATTATTTTCCAGAATCTAATGTATAAAAATGAGGTTTTGCATAATGTACTCATTTATGCTCGTGTAGAGAACTGAATTTTCATCCACTATAGAGCCACCAAGAGCCAGATTCTGTAGTACAACTTCAGAGACYTGGAAAATGCAGGTTTTTTAGCCTTCAGCCAACACTTTAGGGCACAGGGTATAAATTAGGAAGGAATTTGACTTTAGTGGCTTCATATTACAGTCTATCAGGACAGTGTGAAAACAAGAGCTGTTTCTATTAGCATAGTAATGAAATTTTTTTTCCAAAGATAGTGAATGAAATCAACAAACTAATTAGATTTTTATGCATAATGCTTGATGGTCAACATTTGTCAAAAGAGATAGCAAAATCTTCTATTTAACGCAGCCAATATTCTTGTTTATATTGGACAAGGAAAAAGAACAAGAAGAGAGCATAGACCATTGTGAGAGTAGTGCTTCTCAGAATGAAACCATGTGCATCTCACCTTTCCAGTTCCATTATACAGAACAGAAAAGGAAAAAAATAATTTTCAACATAGCATGATTTTTGTCACTTAATCCAGAGGTCATGCACACGATAATAGAGATAGAACAGTCATGTACATCAGCTATGAAATACATTTAGGCAAGAAGTGCAATATTTTTTATCTAATCTTAAAACACACATGCTAGTTTGTTCATGACCCTTCTTCAAAAGGTAGTGATAAAACCTGAAATCTAAAGACTTTTGTTTCCAATGTTCTAACAGTGTATTGTGTGTCCTCTGGCCTATTTGCTGAAACTCAGTTGCCCTGAGACACTGAGGCTGGTGAGGCCAATGGCACTGGTTTAACAGAATTTGATTTTTAGCCACTTTTGTTCTTACTGTCAGACCTAGTCCAACAGTAAGAACATGTAGCTAGAGAACATTAATATTCTTACATCTTTATATAAGCCAGTACGAAAGCAGTATTAAACCTTTTCTTAAGACCTACTACACAGTTCTTCTGTAATCATGGAAACCAGGTTGATTAATTCTGTCCTGTAACATCTCAAATGCACCTCTGAAATTACTGAATAGCATATCTTATTCCTTTCTATAAAATATGTATGAATATTTCTAGTATAATTTATTCTTTTCTACTTTTATATTCCTTTTCTTAGCTGTATCCTTCTTCCCCTCTATGTATCTACTACCTTTAATAGCTCCTTCTCTGTTTCTCATGTGCTTATCCTAGCTCAATTACAGACGTAGATTTTCCTTCCTGCTCGCAAAATTATTGCGTAATTTATTATTCAATTAAAGGACTTTCAGATAAGTCCTATATTTTCAGATAAATCTTATTTTTAACATAATAAACTTCATAAAAAATAATGTATAAGAGTTCACTTTTTTTCTATGAAGAAGGAAAAAAAATGTTTCATTCATATAAGGTAACAAGGAGAGGTTGAAAAGGAAACATTCTTTTAACAGCAACATCTCTGATTATGCAGCAGTAGAAAGAAAAGGTAATTGAAATTTACTCACTCATATAGAGACTAAATGACTATTTTCATCATATCTCTTTTGCACAATATTTGAAATATAAGTGGAAATAGCTTTTGACAAATTGCAAGTAACTCAGCAGATATATTAATAGTAATTTATGTGAATCGAGTATAATTTATGCCAAGATTGCTGAAATTTTATCAGATCATCACTCTCTGAAAGTACAGAATCAGATCTTGACCTCCCCAAGTTAAARACTTTAAATACAGCTTATCTGGCATTTTTCTTTCTCATTATAAAATAAGCAGCTGCATTAACTTCTTACCAAAGATTCATAATATATTGCTCTTCYACTTTATTCAGCTCTTGAGTAGAAATGATTCCAAAACACAGCCTCAGATGGAAACAGTCTCACACTGTTTGTAATTTTGTTGTGTAAACAGACTTTCACCTACATAAACAGATGAAAGCCGACACCAAACACTCTCATCTTGTAGGGGATTGAACACTGTGAATTTCAATCTAAGTGTCATACCTTCAGTGTGCTCCTTGATGTAGGTGAGTCGACTGAATTACATAAGTATTTTTCTGTTTGTGTGTGCACTACATATGACTAAGACTCCCATATCAGAGTCAATATCTGCATAGAGAAAACTGTCACAGCTACAGAAAAAATGCTTTATGTATGTAATATTCTATTTAATTTAATGTCTAAAAGATGACAGAAAATTTTGAAAGCTTCTTAATGCTTTGCAATGAAAATGAAAAGCAATCCAAATATTTATCTGGAAAAAAAAACCCTAATGATGTTTTAGCTTTTTTCTTGTAAAACTAATACTGTCCCAATTGTATTCCCCTTTGAMCACTGTAACACCTTGTTTCAATTATAATATATTATGTTAGTTATATCTCATAGYTTTTACATTATGGTAAATAGGGAATAATCATTCCTACTCATTTTATCCATGACATCTTGTGATTCCACAGACCTCTGTTGTATGCACTCTTYTATTTATTTTACTATTTATTTATCACTTTATATTTCCAAAACTGAAGAGAACCAAAGTTTCAGTCCCTTCTTGCTCAGAAGCCACTCCACAGTTCTGAAAATGGCTCCACACAGACTGTAACTGGTGATTTTTTTCCATACCTCAGGTGAACAGTACCACCTTCATAGCCTGTGGGAAAGCCAGCTCATTGCTTTGCAGCTTCTGGACTGTGGCCTTGGTAACAGAACTCCCTGTAACTATGGGTTGTTTATTAGATAGGTTTGTATTTGCTGTCATGTATTTTGGCACCAGAATATGAAATATCATGATGTAGGAGACAGAAAAGAAAAAATAGTAGAGGAATTTTCTTTGCATTGGAATTTCTTCCTTTTTTTTTTTTTTTTTTTTT
>CADDXX010000368.1:124395-152544 GCA_902810485.1 Alauda arvensis | reverse complement strand
CCTCTGTCTTTTACCTGCAGATAACACTGCCCTATGGCTCATTACAGCTTGTACAGTATACTGATTTTTTCCAGGTTATTCTGTCTGGTCTTCAGAGACCAATAATATGTAAGTAAGTAAAAAAGCTTGTTTTCTCTACAGTGTTTTGTTGATTTTCTGTTTGGTTTTTTTTTTTGGTGGATTTTTTTAATGCAGTTATTGCAAATGTTTGGAAAAATAGAGTTTACAGTGATATTTGTCATCTATTCTCCCAGAGGTATTGTGTGAGGTTTACCCCTTTAATTCAGGTCAGTGCAGATTTAGAYTGGATTGATGAGAAGAAATTGCTAATTAAAGTATGCAGATTCCACCAGGGACCAGTGTATTTTGAGGACATAAAATRTAATTTTCAAAGAGAGATGACTGCAATCTCAAAAGACTTTTCATTGACTTTTCTTCTGCAGTCTTCCATCATTTCAACTTCCCCCACCCCAGAGCAGCAGYTGAACTAATAAAATAAACCCCTAAATTCTGGGGTGAAAAATGGTTTATTTCACTTCGAAACATAGTGGCATTACAAAACTAACCCGAACCAACACCCATGAGGTCTAGTGAGACTGTGATTCTTAAACACAAAAAATGTGTTACAACTCACAGTAAAATTCCAAACACGAATTTTCACTTCTTTTTCTCATCTGTACTGACTAGAATAGTGCAATTCTTTGTAGGAATAAAATTACAAACCATATGAGTCAGGATTATCTCACTATGGATCAAAGTTATGATTCMACATGGCAGATAGCATTGAAATATCTCTCACAATATGTGCTGCCAGTATCTTTAAAACAAGTTCTATCAACTTCACCACTTCAAAAAAAGAACTAACTTTCAGTTTGGATGAATAAACAGAAGTTTTTCTGAATGGGATTCAGTGCTCTTTCTGTAATATGAAAGTCTGAAGCAGATGAAGTTAAATAATTCATTGATTTTAGCTGAAATTGGAATTATAGRCATAAACATGTCATGGACACATATTTCATTTGTATCTGGTGGGGCTATGGATGTTTCCCAGTGTGTTCAATCAAATTTCAGTCTTTCTTGCAAGGTCAGGATTGAATATTGGGCATTAAAAAATCAATGATTTTTGTAAWGGATTTTGAACATGTATTATTTTATTGAACCCAAATGGTTTGAATTGGTATTCTCACCTGCCCTTATTAATCTGCCCATTATTAACCTTTTTTAAGCTCTAATACCTTATCTGTCTTAAACTTTCAATGTCATATGTGGATTTTTTCACAGTTGCAGTRTAAGATTTCATCTGATTGATAGATTGAATGAAGCAGTATTTTCATAAAAGATTGGACTTTCATTGTTGAAAATTGCCCTTGAAAAATTACAATATAAAATCTTTCATTTGAACTGCCATGGCATCAATTAAAGGKACCATTTCAGACCTTCACTATTGCAACAAATGTTTATTGATCTATGAAACATTTTATGAAAACGAAACAAGTTTCCTTGAACAAAAAAACTCAACTTGTTGAAGACAAGATACTGGTGCTTTTTGACTTCCTATGAACAGGCTTTGTATCTTGGTATAAAAATGTTTTGGATTTTATGATTTAGAGGCCTTTAGAAAAAGTATTATCTCAAGAATTTCTGCACAATAATGTGTATATTAAACTATCACATATATTAATGTATTGAGTTTGCTTCAGCCCCATCTTAACCTTTTTATTTTAGGCTCTCACATCTCTGACTTATAGTAAAATTTTTATGAACTTTAAGCCAAGTTCTGCATCACTATTCACTTCCCACAGAAATTAAATAAGATTGCTAYTGCTGATGAAATTCTTTGTGCAGTTGACCACAATTTCTGGAAAGTGGTTTAAATCTTTTCAGGATCATCTACTATTGTGAGAGCTTATGATTCTACAATATMTTTTGATAGAACCTATATTCTGAACCTGTGATTTTTCAGTAATTTTGAAATATAGAGATCTCSTTCTGCCATCAAAACAAGTTATTGAATTAAGTAACTGTCATTTTCTATGCTTAACAATCTGTCCTTGGCCCATTTAGGTTAGTGGTATCACAGAAAAGTCCTTGCATATGTTACCATATGCTTTAGGACTATTCTTTTTGTTCATTCTTCTGAGAATATTGAAAATGTCTTTGCCTCCAACACTTTCTGTGTTATTTTGAAGAACAAGAACAGCTCGTGATGATGGTAGCAAGCTCTGTATCATTTAACTTTGTTTCCAGAGCCCTTTTACAAAAACAAGGCAGGATACTCTAAGGCATTTCCAGACAGCCTGACACAGCTGTGAGGACGAAACTGCCATAAAAAGAAGGGCAGTCTGGTAGACAAATTTCAGCTAAGAGGGTTAGTGCTCCTCTTGCYTGAGCTTAAAACTACTCTGAAATTCACAAAGTTTTTCATTCTCCTCCCACAGAATAGTGTATGTGGCTGTGAGCACTTTTGGCGAWGTGTGTGAGATGTTTGCTCTGGTGATTTGGTTCAAGGACCTAAAATTCAAGGTAGTGGCAGCCCATGGTCAGTAARGGCTTCCTGGAAGAAAACTCAAAGTAAAAAGAAAAACAAGGTTTCCAAGGCTGTACAGGCTGAAACAGGCAGAAGACAGTGCAGTGGTGTCAGGAGAGCTCTTTTCTATTCATCATACATTGAGCTTCTGTGGATGACATTATGAGGTGTGTTACCTGAGGAGAAAACAAAAGTTAATCTTGAATCTTCCTCTTAAACTGCTGGGTGCTGTGCTGTTTATAATGCTTTGTTTCTTCGTGGCTAAAATATTATCAAAATAATTGTCTGGCACCAGATAGGTTTTATGATCAAAGACTCAGCATTTGCCTCCTGGCTCTTCACTCKTTTCTAGGTTTCAGTGAATTTCAGTGAAATGCTCCTGATTTTCAACCTGTTCCCTCTCTCCCTAATCATGATACAAAAATCTGTGTACAGTTTAAAGAACTAGTATCAATGTTCTATCAAAGTTAGAGCAGAACTTAGTATGAAGATAAATTCCATGCAAGACAGTTGTACCAACCAGACAATTATTTACRCAATGTTAATTTTTATTTTCATAATTCTATTTCCTCTCAGATCACCTAAATTCATACCTTTCTCTGCTGCTGGTCACCCTGAATATTTCACAAGAAGTCATGTGAAATCCCCAAATATTCTTCCCCKGGTTTCTGGCTACATAGATAATAATGTCATTGTAGCATCAGAGACTTAGGCACAGTTGTATGCATGGATTTTAGGTCATTAGCAAACAAGAGGACATGAATAGGGAAGGACTTTCAGGATTATAAGTACAGAATCACAAAATGGTTAAAGTTTGAAGGGACCATTGTAGTTCATCTGGTCCAAGTTCCTGTCCAAGCCAGGTGGTCCAAGAGCAYGTTGGACAGAATTGCTTCCAGACTGCTCTTTAATGTCTCTAGTGAGGGAAGGTCCACACCCYCTCTTGGAAATCTGTTCCAGTGCTCAGTCACCTGCACATTTAAGAAGTTCTTCCTCAGATTCAGGTGCTTCCTGTGTATCAACATCTGCCTGTTGCCTTTTGTACACAGGAACACAAACAAAAAACCAAGAAAATAAAGAGCAATCATAAAATATAGCAATAAAAAAATCAATCAAACAAACAAACAAAAAAAACCCCAAAAAACAAAACTACAAACCAAATAACAAAAAGAAAACAAACCTTAAAGAATTTGCAATGAGATTTGAAAGAAATAATGTTACCTAAATGCTTTGCATAACTATTAATCACCAAAATCCATGACACTTAAGTATGATTTCCAGAAGAGTACTCTGGATGACTAAAATARGTTTTAAAACTGAATTTAGGCACCATGATCCTTAAGGTTTTTAGTGCAGAAGAACTCATTAGAAATGTAAGTTTATTCAGTGCCAAGTGTGAGTCTCTAAAGTTGTCTTTGGGACAATAATTTTCCTAAGTAACTGTACATGCAATACATGTACTTCACTTAATTTCTTTAATTTGTTTTCTTAGCTCAGGTATAAATTTCCATTTTTACAAGCTTTCAGGTATTTAAAGTGGTTTTTTTTTGAGTTCTAATTTCCTTTTTTATTTTTTTTAAATCCAATAGATCAAGATACTCTGTAGATGAATAAATCACTTCTGATAATATAATTCTGTCTAGATCACCAAAATACCTCAAAAAATTTTATCTGAGGTCTTTAGAACAACCTATACAGATCAATGTTTGATAGAATCCTAGATGATTTTTACATGGTACAACTTAGGTTTATATGCTATTTATCCACCTGAATATTTTGGCTCCTTATTTGACCCTATTAACATCACATTGATTACAAATTRTGATGCTATTGTAGAAGTGCATTTTATCAATGAAAAGAGTGGTGGCAACAACATAGAACATAACCATGTTTTGGTTTATTGTTCTTTAAATGTGAGTATCCCCTCTGGGAGCCACAAACAAGCATTGATGTGATACTGTATTGCTATATTTGCACARSAAGTTATTCTATCTGGAAGCCAGTTGCCCTGAGTGTTTATTTTCAGACCTTTACAAWGGAACAAGAAGGGTAAAGGGCAAGACTTTACTATAACAACATRAAGGGAAAACAGTTCTTTTTAGTACAAACGTTCTGGATAACAACAAAAATGTGAATGTATGAATATCATGCTGGAGATTCTAATTTTTGACCAGTAAGACATTGAATTTCTCTCTGTGAGGTTTCAGTGAAAGAACTCCAAGGACTTGATTTGAAACCTGGCTTTTCTCTGCAACTTTGATCTACGCACACTGCAAGAGTTTCTTTTAGATTTGTGGAAGCCATCCTGAGACTAATGTTAGCAGCCATTTTTATAGATGAGAACTCYTTATATTGAAGGTTCAGCTTCAGCTTTCTCTAATATGACTGTTCTATTGGCATGCAATATCCCTTGGTTCTGATATAATCTGATAACTTTAACGTCATGTGCTTTTGGSGGGAACAAAGTATTTAGTTTTCTCTGCTTCTTCATTAAAATTGTTAATATCTACATTCATAGTGCTATATTTAACTAACCCTTTTGTGATTAAAAATAGTTCTATAATGTGGCTGCCTGAAGTAGTGGCCACATGGCTCTTTGTTCCCACTGGGAGCGRGAAAGTTTTAATGAGGACATGAATATGCATGGATGCCCGGAAAACTATTGGTTGCTGTTATGCTGTCACTCCCYAACCCCTCCGTGTCTGATTGGACAGTCCTGTGTTTTCCATGCCCAGGACAAAGGGTATAAGAATGCTTCACCAGCTGGACTCGRGGCTTTTGGGGACAGMAGCTGGAATAAACTGTCTGTTCACCTGGAAGCCAGTCTCCCTCTTCCTTCCTCAGAGAAACCCTATATATGTTAGAAGTCTCCCCTTTTCTTCCCTCCTGCAGGCAYACTTGCACTCAAGGGACCRCCAGCTATTCCCCGAGAGGAAGAAGCAGGCAGGTCCCAAACACACACCATGCCAGGACCACAGCAGCTGCAGGGGAGGAGAAGGAGGGATAATTCTAACACTATAAAACATAGAAATAAAGGATCAGCATAATGTTGTACACAGGTAAAWTCATACTGCTGGAAAATGTTGAATGCAGGTAGATTAAAAAACGGTGTAAACRTGTAAACATGCTTCTCTGAATATGRCATCCATTTTTGTGGGTCTGGCATTTTCTCTGTTGATGGTTCAGGGCATGTCACTTCATGAGCAGACACAGATCAGACCTTACTTTCCACCTGATCCATACTTCTTTCTACCATGGTGTCTATAATTCTTTATACCAGATTTTCTAAGATGTTAGAGAAGGCGGTAGCCACAGTTTCTTTCTATTTCCAGACATTGCATACTTGGCTTTTACTCTAAAACAGAAGAATCTGTTGCTTGGCTTTTCCACAGCTTTGAGAAGTCTTGAGGGCTCTGGACAGCTAACTGATCTGTCCTAAAAGATGCCAAGCTGCAGCTTGGGTCTTTGCTAGTAATGAGGCATTCATGCATGAAGGCAGTTTAGAGCACAGTCTCTTCTGGAACATGGGTGACTGTAAGCCGAGTTTGACAAAACCAAAAATAAAATGAAGGAAACATAAATTTGCCACTGGGAGAAATTATAATTAGAACAGCTAAAAGCATTATAGGTAAGTTCAAAATTCTGACTCTCTGTAACACTGTTCCTTTTAAGTTATAAGTCAAGTTTTGTAATTCAGAAGTGAAGTAGAAAATATTTGTGCCATTCTTTGTGGACAAGATAAAAAAATCAACAGACATTCTAAGACCACYTAAACCTGCTAACTCCTAAAGATCAGAGGGAAATAAATGTACAGTTCTACATTTTTGCTTTATTTGACCTGCTGTTAAAAGCACTATATTTGCAGAAACACGTATAGTAAGATGAGGTGACAAACTGGTTTTGGAAAAATTTTGTGTCCATTCTGCCAACATATTCTGGAGCAAAGACTTRAAACAAAAAGATCATTGTTATTGATGTTTTTTATTATTATTGTAGGATTATCTTGTCAAGTAGTTATTTCAAGAGTAGCTAGCAGGAGAAAAAAGTGTATTTTGATATAACATAGTGTTCCAGATCYGGTGTAGTTCAAGTTGATCAAGTTGAAGACAAAGAATCTTGTATCAGTTGAAACTTTCTTGATTTTATATTAATATGTTTTCTGCACAGACTCATGTACAATGACATTTCCTGTGTTCACAGTAAAAGAACATGACAGATTTCCTGTATATAGGATGATCTAATCTAAATGTTTACTTCTGTTCTTGAACCAACAGTTAAAGGCACTTCAGAAACAATGTTAATGTCCTCAGCATGTTGTGCATTGCACTGACAGCAAAGTAATGAGTCAGTGTTGAACAATGCAACACTCAGGTGCTTAATGTTTCAAAATGCCTATAAATAAATAAATTCACAATGCATAAATAAAGTAAATAAGAATAACTGAGTTGTAGTGCCAAGTAAAAGGYTTAAACTACAGCTGGTCTAGAATCCAAATCATGGCAATCTTATATTCCTATATTATATCCACATAAAGCTTAGTATATWCATACATACATATATATATGTACAGAGTTTATATATACCAAAAGGTCTCTCTCATCATCTCCCATTATAGGTGTTGGCATTTCAGTGCATGTCTAAACTAACACACAAATATTGTTTTGATTATTAATTGATAAAGAAGTTTCAAAAATTAAACTCAAAAAGCCTTTCTGTAGAGCGAGGCATGATTTTATTATATGCGTTTTCTGCAGGTAAATATGCAGGTTACAAAGTTGTAGTGTTTTTATTATTCTAACATACCAGTATAGAATGTGTAGTGTAATAATCATTTTGGTTGTGCTTTGAGAGTTCAGGATGACCTTATGGGTCACTGAATTCATTTCACTAACTCATCACAAACTACAATGACAGCAAAGTCACCTACTGTGCCACCTTCATCCAAAGTAAATAGCATGGAGAATTTAAACAAGTGTTTCTTCTCCCTTCAATGTTTCAGAAAATCAAGTTGTTCTTGGACATTTTGTGAGTTTTGAGAGTATAATTCAACATTCATATAAATTTAGACCATTATTATAAATGATGACTACTTTAAATGTAGCTAAGATGAGGATATATTTACCTGGTTACCTAAAATTAGATGGTTCATAAGACAACATTTCTTCATGTCTCATTAGTTTAGGGATTTCAGCTAACTGTTCATTGAGAAATAAATGTAAATACAGATGAAGTGAATAGCAGGAAAAAAAAAGGTGTCTCTTTTTCTTCAGCAACACTCCCCTTTTTTTTCCACATGCTAAAAAAAAAAACTTCAGATTGTATTTTCTGTTGATCTCCACAGAAGCTTACATTTATAGGAAATAAAAAGAGTAATGTAACTGACTCTAATGAGTCCCAGCATGTCAACACATGCAGCTACATCTTGCAAATCATTCKTGCTACTACTCTAATCCTTTATGGCAGAGGTTCAGTTTGAAGATGTAGATCTTATAGCTCTTCTCAATAAACACAAATGATGGTTTCAAACCAACAGCTGGCCYAGTGTGACTTTGTCTATACCTTTGCTTTGTGAATATTGAATGAAGAAACTAATACTTTTCAAAATGTACTGCTGATTTAGGACACTTCATCTCTTGGATGCCCTAGATATAATTTTCCAAAGCATTGTAACTTTAGGCTTTTACTGATCTACCTTAAATTCCTTRTATTCAGAATTTCAAAGAATTTACCCCAAAACTAAGACTTTCAATTCTTTCTTTTCCAATGTGTTCATTTGCACTTTACAGACACAGACTGCTGGAAGGCATGCTGTCTTATCAGACAGGCACAAYGTTTTTCTTCTTATTCATCAATGCTGCATTTTCTTCAGGTAAGAAAAGATAACAGCAATGAGCACTAATTTTTGTGTGCCTCTGGGGCTGCATTGGACTGCTGAAAACAAGAGATAAGATCATTGGCTTCACTGAGCAACTACATTTACTTTAGATATATGTGTAAGAGACTCAGGAGAGAGGAAACTATTTACATTCTGGCATCTTAATGTATTTCCATCTTTTTTTCACCTTCTTTCTCCTTGCTTCTGTAATGATTTCTTTTTCTCTTGTTAAAACCTGCAGGATATAWAACAGCTTCAGTGGCATGACTAATCCATGTTTATACAGTAATGAAGGGACTATAGCAGTGTCTTTGAGGTGAGTGGRCTTTTTGTCTGCACATTGAAACACCACATCAGAGGGGAATTTACCTCATACACTTTGCCTGGCAACAGTCTCTAATTAATGCCCCCTTCACCTCTCACCCCCAACCTAAAACTCTCTCAAACATACATCTTCTCCATGCATGAATGCTTTCACAGGGCTTTTGGTTTCACTCAACTCTATTGAGAAGTTTACTATCACAAAATCATTTAATAGCCCTTTTATGTTCCATTCTTTCYACCTGCTAATTTATGGTTCTTTCTTATGCATGTCTGCATTCTTGTAACTATCCTTTGGAGACAGCTTCTTGCCTTGAATTAAGAGATCTTGTTTTGCTCTTTTCTCTTTCTCTCTCTCTGTATGTGTGTGGGAAGTAAGCCCCTCACTTGAGAGGATTCATGTGCCTTTATCAAGGACATCTGACATAAACTGAAAACATAACTCATCACATAACTCTTCAGTTGTATTTTTTCTTGACACACTTACCAACCATCTTAGTCAGCAGCTGTTTGTAAATACTTAGTGTTCAGAATGCACCCTTTTCTGTGATAGAAAAAGTTCAGAACAAGCACCTAATTTATAATTCTATTGTATCACAACATTCCCTGGCTCTGTGCCCAGTTACATGAGAATGTTTAACCCTTTTATTTCAATGAACAATAAATAAACAATTGCATTATTTCTAAAATTTGGCAGACTTGGTTGTTTTTCACTTCTATACGTATACTACACTATAARAATGTTTATGTTTTTTCTCRCTCTCTAAGCCTTTCTCCTTTTTCYAAATCCTGTAGGGGCACAAAGCATGCTGATTATTTACATTAATTTAGATTTTGAGGGAAATTATTCTTCGAATTTATTCTGACCGTGTTCGGTTACCGGAAGACTGGTTCTTAATTTGTCCTCATTAAAAGAAGGCGCTTGCAGGGGAAACTTTTAAATAGTTATTTGTAGCAGTCTATGCTGAATTCATGTAATGAAAACACAAATATAAAAGTAATATCCCCTTTGAGAATAACGAGTAGTAAAAGAATAATTCTGTAGCATTTGATGTTTTAATGATTAGATATGTCATGCAACAGTGAGTAATACTGGGGTTCACCAGCTGCTTAATGTTTGTCTTGAAACCACTTACTCTTCCTGTGATTTAAAACAAAATTATTTTTTTATTACTGCAGACTGCTAGAAAGCAAAATTCATCGAAGGGAGGCTTAACCAGTTTCTGTAGTAAAACAATCTACATTATCTCTAACTACAAGAAGGTCTTGTGGAATTAGAAAAATACTAGAATTCTACTGTGATGTGACTTAAACATTCTTATAGCAAAATAATTTTGTAAATCTGTGAACAAAAGAGGCATTTAAGTTGTAAGGACATTCTGTATCTTTCCTCARATAATGTAAATGTTCAGATCTCTTTCTGTCCATAGGCCAAAACCTACTTCTGAATAAAGAGATCTATGTATGTATTTTCTAGATGGTGAGGATATTAGGTCTTCAGCATATTTTACCAATTCAGTTTTTAAATTTCCTGTGTTTTGAAATTTTCTTAAATTTGTGTTGGAACAAAACAAAACTGAGACAATGCAACAGCAACACCACTTTCTCTTGAACACCAAGAAGAGAAATTAATAGATCCTCAGCTTTCACTTGATGAGAAAGCCAAACTCTGACATACTAAGGGCAGGTGGGCAGCTGCAGAAATGCCAGTCCAGTTTCAAAGACACTGGACAGTCAAAAAGGGGGACAAGGATTAGCTTAAGCACAAATAAAGTTTTAGTGGCAGGTTGGGTAGAAACTTCTAGATTTCAGTTTTCAGTGTTTGTCCCCAATCCTTTACTGGACCTTGATATTAGTAATTTTTTTTTAAAAAGTTGCTTCTCGAGATAAGAATAGCATTCTATAAACTGGTCACATGTTCTTCTACTGAATATTGGTTTGGAATTGGGTTTCTTTCTATTTTTTTTTTTCCAAACCAGTATAATTCTATGAGGTACATAAGAAATTATCAAACCTCTTAGATGGGCCCTAGACAGCTCTCATACCTGCTGTCTTTTCAGATATGTTGTACCCTACATGCATTTACAAGTTAAAGAATAGGTTATAGAATAAGGTTTTTACCTTCTTGCATATCGTTATACTAGGCATTGATGATTTCAGTAAATTGAATGAAATATTCAAGGCAACATGCATCCCAACCCCTCCAGCAAAGACACTGTGGCAAATCAGCAGCTCTTTTACCTCCACTGACTTTTACCACATATTCCTTTCATTTCACTGATTTTTTTTTCTGAAGACATAAAACTTGCATATTGTTAAMAGCCTCTATACACTATCAAAATAGGATGCAGTGACAAGAATGTATTTTTTCTATAAAATTTGGCACATACCTATTGTGGTCTCTCTTCATATGATAGACATTCTACTTTAAAAAAACATTTATTTTCACACAACTTGTAAATTATTACCCTTCATAAATAAACAATAGAAAACTTGTAGCTACTGTAAAGATTCGTGCAAAGTTATGTGAGGACTTTGTTGTTTTATTAGACTTTACCTTTTCATAGGGTGTTCTTCTTTCAGTTTCATTTTTCTGGTTTGCTGATCTTTTTACCTTTGGAGTTTTATTTCCTACAACCTGATCCAAGTTAACAGTGTCTTTGGTCATATTTTGTGTGGTAAATAAGGTAGTTACATTACCTGTCTGAAGAGTTTTCCACTGTCAGTACTTCAGATTTAAAACCAGATATTGATAGTGTACAGTGCTTTATTTCTCATCTACTATTAAACAAAGGATTATATCCCTCCTCTATCTCTGCAATAGACCATGAAAAAGGTATCTGTCTTAATTCAAGCAACTCTAACACACTGCCATCTACTCCTACAAAGGTTTTAGGACCCATACTCTGTTTCCCATGTTATTACTGGGTTTTATTTTATAATAGTTTTTTCTGAAGGTCCTAACTTTTTGATTTCTATTGGTAAAATTGGGAAATACTATATTATTTTATTAAATTAAAGTACTGATCTCTTAACTCTCATGACCAGTGAGAGGACTCAAGGAAATGACATGAAACTGTTGGGGGAGATTTAGGTTGGATACCAGGAAAAAGTTCTTCACCCAGAGGGTGGTTGGGCACTGAAACAGGTTCCGCTGGGAAATGGTCATAGAACCAGCCTGACAGAGCTCAAGAACACTCTCAGGCACATGAAGATTCTTGGGGTGTCCTGTGCAGGATCAGGAGTTAGAAYTGATGATCCTTGTGGGTCTCTTCAAACTCAGCATATTCTGTTACTCTGTGATTGCAATCACAGTTTAAAAATCTGTCAGAAGTGAACCTCTAGAGGATTCTGCATGTTSCAGAGAATTTTACTATTGCCAAAATGTAATTTACATTTAAGAATTAGGAGAAAATAACAAAGGTCATATGAAAAATATATTTTGCAATCGTCATGGATTTTTCCTCTTCTAATTATGATGCAGTTGAGGTGGAGAAGATAAGGAATACTGCAGATGATAAATACAAGAATGCTTTGCTATTCTTTGTTACAGGATGACATTATAAAACATTTAAAATCTTTATACTGTCCTTCACAATGTCAGCTTTGACTGAGAAATCTATATTGTTCCTTATTTTGCTGGCTAAGTATTCTACCCACAAACCAAAGCTTTCCAAAGCTGACTGAGTTAGCTCTGTCCTGGTCCAAACCAGAAAAAATGGGTACAGAATTTGTTAAGCATGTGATTGTGTAAAGTTTATTGTTTTCCAGTGCAGGTGAGCTGAAGAAGATATTATATATGTGAGTCATGATACAGTTCCTGAAGAAACTTGTGCTTGACTTCAGTGGTACCTTAGGATTCTAACACATCAGTAACATTGGATTAAACATAAAATTTAAAAAGTGTCCAAAGACTTTAAAGAGAATTTCMCTCTTCCCATTTATGTTTTCCTTTCTTTTCTTGATGTTTGGGGGTTTTTTGGTGGATATTACTTGCTTGAGTTTTCCCAATCTCATTTGTTCTTCTTCTCATAGCAGTAATACAGTGTTTGGAAAAGTTTGGTCYATGGAAAAGTTCTCTGGCATGGATTGTTCACAGATGTTTTTCCTGGTMATTTTTATCGTCCTATGAAACAAGTCACAAGTAAAACAAAAAAGTCGCAACACTATATGTGGTGACAGTGTTACTAGTATATTGAAAGCAAGAGGAACTTCAAATTAAGTAGATGGTAAGCCTGTATGTACTTTTTTTCTCCTTCAAACTATAACAAAAATATTAGCTAACTACTTTAAAAAATGTCATTTTGCTCACATTACGTTTCTTACAGCAAACACATCCCAGATGTTGAGGAAAACTGCCATTTTTCAACAGGACTCCTTTTAAAGCAGCAGCATTTTTGGCATTACACAAGACTTGGGAAATTCAGCAAACTTTGTGAGAGAAAGAGGATATTCCAGATTAGAGTCCTGAAATTAACATGCCAGTTTCTCCAGTTTCATTAAAAAAAAAAAAAGAGCCAACAAAAGAAAGAAATGAAAGCCATAGTTTATCAGTAACAATTCAATCTTTCTAAGTATCACCAAAGAATGGAAAATWAAAAATTGTTCCAGYTAAGAGCACTGTGATGCCTCATGCAGTCACCATAAMKKTCCAGTTACAATTCTGGCTTTGCACTGGTGAAAGTCACAAAATGGGTCAGGCTGGAAGGGACCACAGTGGGTCACCTGTTCCAACCTCCCTGCTCAAGCAGGGTCATCCTAAAGCCCATGGCTTGGGATTGCATCCAGATGCTTCTTGAACACCTCTGGTAAGTGAGACTCCACAAACTCTCAGGTAAACCTGTTCCAGTCACTCACACAGTAAAGTTCTTCCTCACATTCAGGTGGAACTTCCTGTGCATCTGTTTCTCTCTGTTGCATTTTGTTGGCCTGGCTCCATCCTCTTGACACCCACCCTTTCGATCCTTACATGCACTGATGAGGTCCCCTCTCTGTCATCCCTTCTTGATGCTGAACAGGTCCAGCTCCTCCAGCCTTTCCTTATAACAGAGATTCTCTAGACCATTTCTCAACTTAGTAGCCGTCCACTGGATCTGCTCCAGAAGCTCTGTGTCTCTCATGTTCTGTGGAGCCCAGAAATGAATCAACACTACTGTGCTTTGAGAGTCATCATTGAGGACATGCATAGATTTTCAAATATTCATATTTTTTATACAAAGAAAGTGGTTTTGTGGAAAAATATTCACATCTAGATCTGATTTTTGAAGGTCTTTAGGATCAGGAAGAAGTCCCAAAAGTTGTAGCAAACACTGGATAACATTTTAAACTTTTGTACAGTAATCAAAGGTATGTAGTAAAATGGATTTGACTTCACCATTCCATTTGCTAGCGAGTCTTTATAAAGTGAAACATTTACAGTTGTCAGAATTCTTAGTAAAATTAATTTTTATTTCTAAATTAATGTATAAAAGAAAGGAACAGAGAACTGCATTTCTGCTTACATTAGCTAATCAGAATTTCTAGTTTCTATATCTCTATATCTGCAGATATATCAATTTWAATTAACATTTATTGGAAGAGGTTTTGCTTTATCATTATTTCTCATTTTATAAATAGATACAAGCTACTGTGCCAGAGTAYTAGCACTATCCAACCTGATCTTCATCAATTCCAAACCCATTTTTATTATAGCAAGGTGCAAGTCAAAGGACATAATCCATGTATTAAACATTTGTGCTAGCATAATACTGCAAGGTAAATTGCTATTGATTCATACAAAGGGTAAAGTTGAAAAGATTTACATTTAAATTAAAAAAAGGGGCTGCTGGAAATCAATAATAACAACCAAGGGATTTACCTTTGGAAATATCCTGGTATTAAAAAAAATTATTCAGATTTACGGTTGTTGCCCTTTAGGTATACAGAGCAACCAAGGACAAAATTGATTTTTTTTTCACATTCCTTTTTCTATTAAATAAACTCAGATAATACTTGACTGTTAAGTATAGTTATCTTAGACTAWTTCACATATGCAATATATGATAAAGTGTATAATTACATGTCTTTATCTGTCTCTTAAATTCACTTATGCTGAACAATTTCAGTGTGGTCATTAATGTAATTTATATCTCATATTTTGTTGATAAAAGGACAATTTTATGTGGTGCCCAATTATTTTGTTAAAAAATGCTCCAGTGATTATTCAATAGTTCACCAGGTAACGAAATTGAAAATGTAGCTATGTAGAATTCTACCTCAGAAAGTATCTACCTCAGACTAGAATCTACCTACCTAGACTCCTTTTCCCACCTGAGTTCTGTTCTATATGTGAATTATTTTGTACATGATTAAAATGTCTCTCATATCCTGTGGATATAGTACAAAGCACAGTAGTAAGAGACACCAGAGGCTACAGTAGTGACAAAGCTCAGAATGTTAGTACAGAATTTGTGGATACCTCCTGAAAATGAACAGAGAAACCTTTAGATGTTGAATTAAAAAGATGTTTATTAACATTAATATTAATATAATATAAAGATGAATTCTCTAGTAGTAGAAATTCATTAAACTAGGASCTGTGTACCTGACTACCTTTTCCTCCTCAACTTTTAGTCACAAATTGAAGCAAAAAGATTTATGGCTTGTTGAGATGATAAAAGTCCAAGTTAGAGATTCATACTTTCATAGGGCTCCTGGCTGGGAGCTGGTGAAATACCAATGTGATTCTTGCATTCCTCTCAGAAACTATGGAAGAAAAATAATTTCTAGACCTAAAGCATGTCTCCCCCTCTGTCTCTTTTTCCATCTCCCRACCTCTTCCTCCAAATCTCTTCCCAAGTCTCAGAAGATAGATAATTTTACTTCAGACTCTCTTCTTTTCCCAGCATCTTCTGGAGAACTTGTAATCACATAAGTTAACATTTATTATGGAAAAATACAAAGAAGTTTTTTTAAGTCCTGTTTMGAGGCCTGTACAGTGATCCTACAGAATACCCTTTTGACAAAGGTCCAATGTTGGGTTTAAGAAAGTGTTAGGTATCTTTTCTTCCACAAGCCAAATATCTTGTTATGGAATGCAAATTTATTTTAACCCTATAAGTGTTTTTTTTTTCTAGACATTTATTTTATTTGCTTCTCAATATCTCATTTTGCAACCTACACTTTCACAGATTGACATTGTGCAATCTTGTACATTAATATTTACAAAGACTTCAGCTATGGTGGTCTTGGAGGCTTTAGAATAATTTTTTCTCAGGTAGGCAGACAAACCATAGGAGTTCAATGCCTGTAAATTTCTTGGCCTGTTAAGATATGAAGTTAAAAGCTCAGTTTCAAACACATTTGAAAAAATTACCAGGTCCTTCTAGGATGATGTTCTTACATAAATGAATTCATGTTTTGGAAAGACTAAGTGATCTGTCCAGAAAAGAATTCCTGTGGGAAATAAGAGAATGGCACACTTCACTGGGTAGAACTGGAGAGAGAACAGTGAATATGTATGAGAAAAGGGAAAACAAGTACAGGAATTAAATCCAGCAATGTWATGCAATTATCTGTATAGTTTGACCTGAACATGAGAGTAGAGSCTTTGCAAGAGTTTTTTCAGGTTGTTTTCATCTCTCAGTTTCAGAGTGCATTTTCTGTATCAGAAATTCTTGTCCCTTTTTTTCTTTTTTTCTTTTTTTCTGCCTCAATTTGCAGTTAAGCCACTATTTCACTGTGTATATACATCATGTGTCATAAAAGACTGTTCCCACTAGGTCTAATCAGACTCTGGTGTGAGTACTGGAAGCAAAGCAAAAGAAATCTGCAGTTAATGTGAGATTTCTTCCCTAAGGTATAATGTATTATGCATCTAGAGTATAAATCTCCCAATAAAATACATGCATAAACTGGGGTCTTGTGTCCCTGATAATTTTTGTGCAAATCTGATAATCAGGATGTCATCAGTTTCTCAGTGGCTGACTTAGTAAGTACTATCAACCACCAAAAAGGTATGGCTAAATGAAATAAAATTTCATTTTATTTCATTTATGTACTACACCAGCAATTCTCAGAGTTCTTCGAGTTCTTTGAAAAAAGAACTCCAAAACTTTATTATCCTCGATTTAAAATTGGATACAGAATATCTTGTTTGACAACATTGACAGTTGAGRTCTGATGACTCTTGCTGCAGCATATGAAAAAAATTACTACTSATCAAGAACTACTTTGTTCTTGTCTGTGTATGACCATGTCTCCAGCAGTCATCACAAGGAAAAGAGTGCCCATATTTCAGTTACACTCTATTAAGCTAAAATACTTTATCCTTTATTTATTAAGAATATGCTAGACTTTTTTACTGTGTGGTTATAACACCTACTTTGCTGAAGAGATCACAGATCTCAGAATATTCTGAGTTAAAAGGGACCCACAAGGATTATCGAGTCCAACTAAGTGAATGGCACATACGGGGATTGAACTCACAGCCTTGGTGGTATTAGCACCCTACTCTAACCAACTGAGTTAATTTCTAGTGAAAAGAGAKGAAGATAACAAATGAAGCATCTGATTTGTCTGTGGAGTGATACCTAGAATTCTTCCTGAGCTGCTCATCGATCTCCTGCATTGCTTGGTTATGGAAAAGGATGTGAMTCCCTAACTACATTATCCAGTATAACATACTTTCTCAGGTACTGAGATTTAAACAGAGTGTGATACAGCATTAAACTGGTCTTCCCTATTAGAAAAACACTTTAGGCAGTCTKGGAAAGAATTTGACCTTCTATTTTTGAAGTTCCTCTTTGTTACAAACCTTCCCTGTGGGGAAGACACCTCTGCATCTGAGGTTTGTTCTCATCTTTACTCTGAAAGACACTCTTTCATTTGAAGTTCTGAGTATAACAACTTCCTTAGCACCAGGAACTAGATAAAACTCACATTAATTCTAAATTTTTATACAAACCTTTTTTACCTTTTTTTACCTTTCCTGTATTAGTGTCTTACCCTTCATGCATTAGTGTCTTTACTATTCTTTAGAACTAACTTATTTGAGGAAYAAATTATCTGCATATACTTGCATAGTATGTCTACCATATTAAATTTTATTTTAGTTACACAATATCAACAAATGGTACATCAATATCACAATAAAAAATTCAGAAGTGGAATTTGTGAAGCAWACTATTGGGTTTCATCAGAGGCTTGAATATGATCTTAATCAGCACAGCTTTAATATCATTAACAGTTTTGCCTATGCTTCAGCTAGTGTTCATGCAGATGAGAACAATTATCAATATCTATCTGTCAAGTAAATGCAGAACATATGATATCTTAGAACCCTAAAATAAATCAGGTATGGTTTATAAAATGTGATTCAAACCACTGCAGTGTGCAGTAGTGTAATCAGGGTAAGGGATTTGCTCACCTTGCTTTGCCTTGTAGTGGAAGACAGGCCTGCATTAAAACCTTGAACTCCTTTTGCAAAGTCAGTGTGTATGGAATCGTGAGCTTCTCAAGAGGGCATCTGTCTGTTTTAATGCTAGACCTACTTAATTTCAAACATTGTGGGTATTTGGCCACATTACATCTATGCATATTTTGCTTTGTATTGCATATAAAACTCTTAAATGAAAGTAGTGGTGTTTTATAGAGAGTTACAGCACACCTATGTTGTCTAAGTTAGTCATCTAAGAGTTAGTAAGGGATGACTGGTGAGGGGTAACAGGTCAGCAGGAGAACACCTGAAGTGCAGAACACAGGAATTCCAGATTCTCTAGCCAGTTGATCAACATCATTGAGGGCTCTAGAAGGTAGAGTAAAAAACTGTATTCTGCCCTATGAGGCCACATCTGGACTACTGTGTTGAGTTCTGGGCCCTAAGGTACAAGAGAGACAAGGAACTACTAGAAATGGTTAAGAGGAGGACTGTGAAGATTATTAGGAAACTGGAACATCTCTCTCTTATGAGGAAAGGTTGGGAGAGCAACCTTTAGCTTGGAAAAAGATGACTCATAGGATCTTATCAATGCATAAAATTATCTTAACGGTGGACTTCAAGAGGATGGGGCCAGACTCTTTACAGGGGTCCTAAGCAACAGGATAAGGAGCAAAGAGCACAGACTGGTACACAGGAGGTTCCATCTAAATATGAGGAAAATTTTCTTTACTTTGGCATTGACACAACACTAGAACAGGCTGCCCAAAGAGGTTTTGGAGTGTCCTTCTCTGGAAATACTCAAATCCTGCCTGGATGTGACCCTGCACAACCTCCTCTGGCAAAACCTGTTTTAGCACGGGGGGTTGAACTAGATGATGTCCAGAACTCCCTGCCAACATCAATCCCTCTGTGATTCTGTGACCCTTCTTGAGAATAAGTATGTTGGTTTAATAGAAACTTCCCAGACACAGGAGATATTTGAGTTGAGTGCAGAGCCAAAACCTTAGGTGYAAAGAAAAATTATATGAATAAAACTGCTTGGCAAAATATCTTCTCCTTTTCTAAGAGAGGAAAAAAACAACAAAYAAAACAACCCCCAAACCAAAAAACAACAAAAACCCCCAACAAACAACAACAAACCAACCAAACAAAAAAAACCACAAAGCAAACCACCAAAAGCCAAAACCACAAAAATACCCCMCAACTGTAAACTGTATTCTCTCTATAAGACAAGTGAATGTTAAACATCTGTTTTAAGAATCTCATTGTAAGCTTCCCTTTTGCTTTTGAGTGTTATGGGAGATTGGGAGATTTCAGAAATTACAYAGAACTGAGAACAAAGCTGAAGGGCATTATCATAGAAAGGTTTGCAGGATAGCACATCCACAATTCCTTCAACACGTGCTATGCAGAGCCTGTTTGTACAACTGACAGTGATCTTAAGAACAAGTTATTACTAAAAGTCTAGTTAAGTACATCCATATATAATCTAAATGTGTATGTACAGTGAGGTGACAAATTAGTTCTGGTATCACATATGGAAGGCAATTCAGAATTAAGCAAGCTATGAAAACTACTATTAGCTTTCAGCAGTGTAGAGCTCAGAGACAAGTCTATACAGAATGAATGTTGAAGTAAAGCAAAGTAAAAGTAAAGGAGGTATCCTCCAGAYCATGATACAGTTGGTGGGAGCTTATCCTACACAGATAATAGAAGATTTTTCACTCTTTTTCCTTAAACTTTCATCCCTTAGCCAAGTTTGGAAAGTTTAATTTTTTTAAATAAGTCATGTAGAATTTTATTCTATAAAAATATCTCCTTTAATCTATTGCTTTTATATCAAACCTCATCTGAAATCTTTCCCTAAGTTCTTTAACCAGATTTAAATGAAAATATAGTACATTTATTTCACATTTCCTTTTCAAAATATTTGAGATAGTGGACTTACACACAAAGAACAAATGTAAGATAATAAATTCATCCCTGATGTAGTGTCATGACTTCAGAAGTAATTCTGGCCCAGTTATTTGAAAATATATTTTTCAAAGATTTCATTATCTTATAGTAATTTTTAATTTCACTAGGGATACCAGACATGCAAAAGAATGAGGAAAAGGAATCAGAAATAATTAAAAGTACATGTGATAGTAATTTTTTCTGTACCCAAAGAGAGTTTAAAACCTACTATCTAKCTTTCTACAGGAAAAGAAAAACGCAGTAAAGTGAATAATACATCAAAAGCTAAGGAATAAAAGATTTATCATACTTTTTTTCTATCCTTTCTAAAATAATAATTCATGTCATCACTAGTTTGGAGTATTTATTTGGCAGAGGTGAAATATATTGCATTTATCTRAATCACTTCATGTAATACACTGATACTGTCGGAAAAAATATGTAATGTTATTCAGTAAAGTCATTACATATTCTCCTATGGAAAATAAAAATTAATTTCAAGCCCAGAACCAATTCAATTCTTATCACTCAGTCATGCTAGTTTGTTCCTCTGTGACTTGYGAAGACATAACTCAGGATTCAAATGTATCAAGGTCTTAAACCAATTRGGATTAGACAGTGGGAGCTGCTGCTCTGTGTATGATGGGACAATGTAGGTTTTCTTGTCTTAGATGTTTGAGAAAATCTTCTTTGAAAGTTTCTGATTGCTTGACAAAGCTTAGGCTTTATAGCTGCTTGAGAAAAAACTAGAGAAACATTAGGAAAAATGTATTAAACATTGACTTTTCCTGCATATGAAGAGAAGTCCCTTGGAGTGCTTTTTATACAATTGGGAGCTGCAGTCACATGCTGTTATYACAAATTATGTGTTAGGGCATAAAGTGATCAGTAGCTAGAATGAGGAAAAAAAATCTTTGCTAAATCAGGGGTAGGGGTGAGGGAGGTGGGGGGGAATATGAAAAATGTGTGTTATGCAATTTTTTCACTTGATTTATTTTTATTTGATTTGTTGTTAGAAGTCAGTCCCAGTTCCAAGCCCACCTTTGGCAATTTAATATTAGATTAGAGTTCATAAATGTCAAGCTGTCTCTTCATGTCAGCTTGCTGCAGTACAACTGTATATGCAGGCACTGCTGTCTTTGTTCATTGTGGTCATAAAAAAACATTTCTGCAGTAGCTGAAGTATTTATAAATGYCACACTCTGCCGTTTTTCTTTTATTTTTCTTGCAGTATCATGTTACCTGTAATTCATTAATGAGTAGAGCCGCTGCAAAATATGTCTTTTAACAATTGTCTGTTTCTACAATCTGAGACTGATTTTGCTGCAGTGTGCTAGYGTGCAGAAGAGGGAACTGCCAGCAGCAGCTGATTTATAAGAGTGATTTACCTTCTGGAGAGTGTAATTATGTTCATAGTTAAGAATTAATCAGGTGAGAGAATTATAGAATAATCACACTCTTGACTTTGGAAGGACAAACTAAATGGAGATTGTTACACCGAGTCATCTCAGCAGATGGTGATCTCTTTACTCTTTAACAGCTGGAAGACCAGGTTTCCAGGATAGTTGCCTTTACTTTTAAATAGAGAGAAGATGAGCAGTCTTGCAGTGGTTACCAATCAGCTCACATTGGTGACAACACATGAGAAAGGTGCGGCAAGAAAAAAATACATCAGCAATCATGAAATGAAATTAAACTAGACAAAATTAGAGTTTTTTAATTTGCCACTATGACATTGTGTATAGTTCTGTGAATATAAAAGCAGGTTATCTCTGGCTCTGCTTGCTAAAAGACTTTTTCTTCTTAATAATGAGTGTGATATCCTTAACGTTTCAACTTTCTTGCTATGTGTCTTTTAACAGTTATATTTTATTAAAGTTCATGGCAGTTGGATCTTCATTTGAAGATGCCACACTGTTTAAAAGTCCAGAGGCTATGAGATATTACAGATAGTTTATTGAGATTCTACAGGATTTTTAATGGAAGCATATTTTACTTTTCATTCTATCTGGTCTCACTGCTATCCCTTATGGTTAAAATCTTACCCTTGGCACTGCCAATCAGATATGACATGCAATCACACTCAGCATGCAGGGTATATYGACTTCGTGAGGCACCTTGTATAGTAAAAAGTCTCCCTTAGTYCCAATAAATTTGATTAAATTTTGTGAGGTTCACCATCTCCAATGAAGGGGCAGTGATCATTTTGCTTATTACCTGAGAGGCTGGAAAATTTCAGGAAKCATGTTGTCGAACAAGCGTTAACAGTAGTTAAAAAGATGTTCCATGTTCTCCACGTTATATTTATTTATACCTGGTACATCAAGGCRCAATCTCCTTTACTAGCCTAATATGAAATATGGTTATGAGCAAACTAACTGTAGAGAAAAACAGTTATGAGCAAATTCTACCAGAATTTCCTCTATTTTAAGCAACCACAGTTCCTTGTATAGTGATAATGTGCAGTCCCTAGCAGTCAAAGTCACAGYGTGCTTTTTCTTTCAAAAATAATATGAGATAGTGAGCTGTTTAGGAGGACACATTTCTGGTTTTTTGCACACCCAATGAGCTTTCAAATGTGCCTTAATCCAGAGCACCCATTGAAACCACTACAACATCAATGATTGACACATTTCATCTTTGTCAAGGGAAAATGTTTTTATGATAAAAGAGCTCCAAAAGTTCCAGCATTCAAGCAGGAGAGAGAAAAGATCTAAAAAWTCAGCTCATTGTTTTCATGGGAGCAGAATCTGACAGCAAAGGTGAAAACTCACTTTCTAAATCAAACATGCTGTATTGTGTGGGATGAGTTCCATTTGGCTTCCCTGCCTCATTATGCCTCCTTATCCCTACARCACAGGGATTTTTTTTAACAGTGTCTGAGAAGTCACCTTGGGAGTTGACAAATTATCCTTCCTGTTATGTCATGTTCTCAAGGAGACTATGCTGTCGCATTAATTTTAGTTTGAAAAAAAAAGATCATAATGTCCACATTGGCAAATAAATGGTCCAGTATTTATTTACATATCTCCCAAGTGCTTCTCAAAGGATCCATTCAAAACGAAATTCTGTATGTCCCAAAGGAGAAAAAGGTGTTTTGTGCCCCATTTGCACAATGAGGGATTTGTGTATTAAAGCAACAGTCTGCATATCATTATGCATAATTATAACTATAATTGCAGCCCTTCATTTCCCTGTCTCTATGAGTTGGCACCTGCGATAACCTGGATCATATTTAGCATAAATATAGTCATTTTCAAAGTGTAGATTTTAGCTGAAAAACAAAGCTGCACAGAAACCAATGCCCACACAGAATTTTTTTTTCAAGTCTTTGCAAGCTTTCTTCAGAGTTCTATGAACTGTACATGTACTAGCTTATCTGCATTCAAAGCAGAAAATGTCAATATTAATTCCAAGAATATCARACCTCAGAGTTTTGGGGTTTACAGAACTCTCCAGAAAAAGGTATGGCTAAGTCATCAATAYGTGAAGAATAACTGTAATTTCAGCCTTACAGACAGTAATTTTTATGTTGTCCATCTAGCTTCAGGTTTCCTTCTACAACACAAGTAGCTATTGCATTTATGTTTCTGATGACCCAAACTGACAGCTCTTTACTTTTTGAACAAGTTCCTRAAACTTACCCATATGAGATACTAAGCATTCAATGAGAGATAAAATCTGATCCAACGTTAGTCCATTAATAGCAAGTTTTCCTCCTCATATAAGCTATGCAGTGCATGCCCACAGATGGTCCTGCAAATTGATTTGATCTTAAATCTACTTTCTTCCTAGTTCTAAGAAAAATAATTTCTGTCCTCCTGCAACAGCAGTGACTCATGGCCTCTCACACTGCTTGCCCTGTGTCTCCACCAATAAGAAAATAAACACTGATGTGTAGAAACCCCTAAAGCCCCACTGTTTTGGGAACCAGGGAAAAGTCTTTKGCACAGCTGTTTGGGCAGCAATATGTTATTTTGAGAAAAAATGCTATGAAAATATAAGCCTTAAAGAGCACCCCAGGTTTCATGAGTCATGACTGTTGCTTACCTGCGTTGACTTAAGATTTCAGATGGTTTTAATGGTGAAAGAAGATCCACTAGAACTCATTAGGGTTGGAGATACTGACTAACAGTTTACTTTTATCTTTTATTTTCATGTTAAAAATCTTTTATTTTCATCTTTAGAAATAAGAATTTATAATTTTTTGTTGAATTAAGAGGATTTTTGGACAGTATTAAAATTGGTAATGATACTAAAAGCTTAAGGCAGGGCATTTCCACCTTTTGAATATTTCTGATTTTTCTTTATCTCATGGTAATTTTAATAATTAATACTTGCTACATGTTCACTGTTTAATGTTGTACAAAGAGCAGTCAATGAATCTTCACAACTTTCTATTTACAAAGTTAAATTAAAATTTTAAAAATCAAGGAATCATTTGCCTTTGAGAGATAYCATAACATGTTTTCAGCATCATGCATACTACTACAGGGAATTTTAYTTAAAGCAATGGGAGCTTGAAACATCCATTTCTAACTCAGGAGCGCCCTACTGTGTGACAAAAATAAGGGAAGATGTGAAAGTTATGTAGGTGAAGTGGCTGGACCTACTAAAAAGCGATCACACAGGATTTTCCACATCTGGAAAATCTATGAGTAACATTTGTTCCTATCAGATTCTTCCTTTCTTACAATATATAACTAAAGCAGAAATTCAACATAAAACTATTAATATTTGCTTTGTTCTCACAGCATTCTCACAGTGCAAATAAGAGAAAAGAGAGATAAGACATACAAGTTGTTAGAAAAAGACAGCTTTGCAAAATCTCAGCAGCTGCATTGAAAGCAATTCACTTTATGGTCTAAAGCATTTCCCTTTTCCTTCCSCTATGTAAAATCCACTGGATGTGCTTGTTTCCTTTTTTATGAAGGTATGACACCCATATAGTGCTATCCCTATGGTTTTAAATTTCCTATTTCAAATAGCTTTAATTAATTTCTCAGTGGTCACCTACAGATACTAACTGTGCTTGCTAAAACAGCTCTGCTGGACATCATAAACTCACTTTTTACTGCAYCACTATTATTAAACAAAAACAAAAAGGGGAGGGGGGAGAATAAAGAAAGGTTGTGTATCTCCAGCTTTAGCAAATACTCAAGAAAGGAGTGAAATATTTTCAAAAGTTATTTTTTTAATTTTATAGAATAAAAAGATACAAARTGTCTCATTCCCAAAGAGAAAGCCCACCAGAAAATTAACATTAAAATGTAATCCTTTAAAGAACYATACAGCTGRTTACATGCWGAACATTGTAYGTGCTTTATTTTTCACATTTGTTTTCTAGGGACATGATTAATTTTTAGGAATTTCAGATTTGTAATCTTGTCAAGTGCTTTTCCTTGCTATCTCAGCATTGCTGTGGTGCTACTTGAGTTTTGTTTGTTTTCCAAGGTAGTTTTATGGTCCAAAATTGTGTCAGAATGATGACGTTTAATAGAATATTCAGACTGCTATTCCAAGCCAAGAAGCAGCCTACACCTGTATCTATTTAAACTGGTTTGTCAGTTTGTAAGTGAACAGAGGGAAAAGTGAAAAAAGTAGCGAATTGACATGGCAGTGGAGTGCTGAGAGCTCATTGCTGTGCATGGTTTATGTGAGTCTTTCTTTAAGTCTTAAATTCTGAAATGATTGATCAGACATGTTTTTTTCTGTCATTAGGGAAMCAGATCACTCAGCTTCTAGCCATGGGAAGAGAAAAATTTTAATAAGAAATTAATTTATGCATCAGAATTTGACAAAATCATTTGGCTAGAAATCACAAGAAAAATCCATTATTTATGACAGCAGAAAGCTGCAATCACTGTGCTGGGGTCATTGCCACTGAGGGAAGAGTAAAGTTTCTTTACTAAGCAAACTTTGTTCCACAAAATACATGGTGAAATTAACTTATAACCATTTCATGTTATGACCCTGTGAATATCACAAACAGTTGTGGAGCATACAGGTCATGGCTAGAATTCTATTAGTATGTTCCTCATAACATAACATAGAGCAAGCTGGGATCACTTGTACATTGCCCAATGTACATTACCAAGTCTCAGCCCTTTCTGTGTGTATAATAAAGTTTCAGTAGCATAATATTTACTATAGAAGATATTCAAAAAAATACTAAAAGACATACATAGTACTGATTCAGTCTTCCATCTTCAGGAAGCTTTAAAACAGTACCAGAAACTAAGCTAATTAACACATGATATTGCCCATCTATTTAGTTTCAATTTGTTAACTAGACCATAGAATGTATGTAATCATATCTACTGGAATAATGTTTCTTACTAATCTACATATAATTGCTGCTAGATTCACAAAAAAATGCAAAATAGACTTAGAATACAGCACATTTTGTACTTCATATGATTATGATGGTGTTCCCTGTTTAAAATTTATTTAACACATTAGTCCAAATCATAAAGGAACTTGAACTTGACTTCAAGTTTCTTAGGAGGCAGCTTCAATCCTACCTACCCATTTGGGCTGGCCTACAGGAAGGGRTGAGAAAGTAAGGGGAGGTGCACTGAAAGCTTATTGGGAAACTTTGCTGACAGGTCTTTAAGCCACTTCCATACATAGGGCAGTCCATTTGTTTCAGAAGTACACCAGCAGGWCAGAAATTTTATTAACAGGTTTTGATCCTACAGAATATTTTTCATTTATCTCTATTGGTTCTTCTACCCATTTCTTCTTGGGCATTACCTGTAGCAACTGAAATTTAATATACTGTGTAGACTTKGTTACACAAATATAATTACCTTTGGAATTTGTTTTATTTCTCAGGGACTAGAAATAATGAGAGAAAAATATATTTTCATACTAATWCATTTGCATATATATTTTTTGGGTTTATTAAAGAAAATTAAATATAAGACATTTTAAAAGATAATCCCTTTCTTAATATTTAATAAAACTCAATGGAGTAAAAATTGTGTTTATTTTGTTTGAATGTGTTAATTGTCCTTATGACATAAAATAAAAAATTATAATTGCATGTGTTTATTTTTAAGATAAGGAAAATTAAATTATAAACTTGGATGCCTCTATACCTCAAGGAATGGGACACCAGCAGTTATATAAGTACTCCTGATATTAACCCTGGGACAACCATACAGTTWACATTCATTGCCAGAAAAGAATCCTCATGAATTTTGCATGTTTTCATATGAACACAAATGTATATTCATATAAACTTCAGCTAATTATTTTCATTAAAATTTTAAAGAGTAATGTTTTGAAACATTTACAAATCCAATACCAAATCCTGTGGTTACCCTGCAATAACTATTGAAAATGCCTTTGCTAATCCCATTAATTTAAACTGACATTAAAGGGATACTCATATACCTTTTTTGAATCACGGGAGGGAACTATGGAACTTCTCACTACAGGAAACAAAATGTGCTTTTTGGGCCAGAAAGTGAAGCAAGCATGGAACAACAGAGGCTTTGCTGGTTTTGCTGCAACAGGCATGGACTGTCAGGACCCATGCAGCCTGATGAGGTTTGCCTAGGCGGTGACCAGCCTCACTTTCCCTTTTTTCTGAAACAAATGAATGAGCTGAATCTTGGATCTGGGAGGCAACAGAAACTGTCACCCAGAAGCTGCCTGCATGAATAGTGAACAGAGATGTTTGTTGAAACTGTAGAAACTGGATGGTATTTGTCAAAAATGGGTGCAATTTCAGTGTGAAATGAAAGTAACTAGAGCTGGCTATCTAGTGATATTTCATGTGAGAATACTACAGATGTTCAGAATGTTCCTTCTTTCTTTATTGCTTGCTTGATCAGTTCTTGGTTCTGAACCTTTCTGTCACTGTCACTTCCACGTGACACAAAATGCAACACTAAATTTGCAGCAAYATTAGATGAAGAAGAAGAGTATTTGCAAGTTTTTTGATGCAAGATAATTTATTTGTTCCTAAGGAAWTCCACTTTATCTTGAATAATAACATTGAAATTGACCATCATGCTTATATCTATTTTGACTTTCAAAAAA
>CADDXX010000368.1:76834-99636 GCA_902810485.1 Alauda arvensis | reverse complement strand
TTTTTGATCCTTTTTATTTGTTATAGTGAAATAGAGATCACCAGCTTTTTGAGATATATGTTCTGCTGATCAAATTTTGATTCTGAATAGCACACAATTTTCTGACAGCCATAAGTATTCAAGCTCAGTGGGTATTTGTGCTCTCTAGCATCTATAAATATACTGCAGATTTTTGATTCGTTTATGATGGAGGTTTATTTTTTTTTATTTTTGCCTTCACAGTTTGCTTTGGATTTTTTTTTCTTGTTTATAGACCCTTGTCTTTTTATTAGTTCTATGTTCCCTGTTGATTTTATGTTTTATATTCCTGCTGTCACTACCAGCATCTCACTGTAAACAAGAATGTTGTATCTCAGTGGGTTATTTTCTGTTAATAACCTGTGATACAGTATATAAATAAACTAGAGAGGAGTTCACAGGTGCAATTTATTAGAGTTATTGCAATGTGACTTCAGTAATGGTCTCAAGTTCTTTAAAAACTTTGGTGTTTTYTGAGTTGAAGAAGACAGCTATATATTGCAGTTCATGAGAGAGAAATAAATAGCAGTGTAATGAAATATGTCCAAGTCCAACGCAATAATAATTGCAATTTCTCAGTGTCAGTACTTGGAGACCTATACGTACCTCACGATATTTCAAACAAAAGTACACYGGTTAAGTAACACATTATTCAGGTTAGACTGGAAAAATGAAAGCAAACAAAATGGCAACCCATACAAAATTTTCTGTACTTATATAACTACACTATACTTATATAACTACACTGTTAACTTAATCCTAGYGCTTCCCTGTTAAACTTCACAGTATAGAATCATATTTCAAACATATGTTGAACCTATGGAGAAGAGCTGTGTAAAACAAACAAACCAAAATTCAGAGGTTGTTTGAATCCTATTCAAAGTTACAGTGAAGCTCCCAAATTATTCAAATTTTTTAGCACACTTTTTAGAAAATCTGACTAAGGTGAAAGTCAAAATTTTGTCAGTAATGATGTATCTTGTCCACAATGAATACAGCTGTCAGCTCTGAAATGGCTACTGTGCTTTTCATTATTCACTGCTGCTAATAAGAAWTTAAATCAGAGAATCTAGTACTTGGTGTGAGTGAGATTAAAGGAAAAAGATAATGTGCTCAGAGAAGCTAAAAAGCAATGTTTATCCTACTTTTCCTCATCCTTATAAGCTGATATGTTTGCTCAAATAAAAGCTAATAATGAATGTTTTGGAATCACCATTTTCAGATGTCTGGCATMAAATCATATTTTAAAACYCTTTCAACTCAACACCATAAGTTTYATATGTTCAACAKTATACTTTCTGCCCTTTYCTAAGATTAATTTATAATCACTATCTTCTCTAGACATTGAAATCACTCCAAACAGAGTGCAGGTGTACCTTTTTACCAGACACACACTTAAAGGAGAAGCTTTCCATTTAAGAAGGACAGATAATCTGTCTTGTACCTCAAATAATACAGATGGCTGACATGGGAAATCAAGGTTTTTGAAGGTGTTTGAATTGGAGCTACTTCATACCCATGGAAGGCAGAGACACCAGAAACCTTATTTTGATGAAATATCAGGTTTCCCTGTCTTATCCACTCTACAATTTACAGAATCAATAATCGTATATCCTTGGTGCTTCACAGAAGGGGRACAGCTGACCTAGAAAAATTAATTTATTTTTGTCAATTATTGTTGTCAGCAGAGTTATTCTGCAGCAAGGACTTCTTACACTGGTTATCTTTGATTTTAAAGCCCCTTTGCTGATGTTAATAATTTCATTCTCAGAAATGAAATTCTCAATGASTATGGACAAATATCTGTTAGGAGAGGCTCAGCCCAGAACCATGGTTTGCACATTCAGTAAAAGCCTTTGCACATCACTGTCACATGCAGAACCAAATTTTGCCTTCCTTTGTAGATATGAATCCTGTGGGATTTATTGGCAGTAAAGTTCAAGGTTTTCTGAACAGGCAGCAGGAACTGAAGGAAGATAACACCACGAAGGCACTGCTTAACTCCTATCTCAACTCCTGCCTTGTAAGTTGATGGAACACTACTGCTTCTATTAAAGGGACCAAGACCAGGTTTGTTTCTCGTATGTAGGTGCAATCAGGATTCAGTGACAATCAGAGAGACTTTCATGGGCCTCAGAGAGAACAGATCCTCATCTTGTATAGTGAAAGTTTCTGTCTTACAAAAAAATGAAAGCTTCTTTTAACTTAAGTAACTAATGCATTGTCTGTATTACTACAGTGATAGTTCTGGGCAGACAATATAGGATCCCAACAGGCTTTTTTATTATTAGATTAATTGCAGCTGTTTCAAGATCAGTTTTAAATCCTATGGAAATATTTATGTATCATCCCTTCATAATACTCTGTGGGACTTGGAGGAGAAAAATCAAACAAAATGTAAGAACATAGGTAAACGTAATTTAAAAACCCTCAAAAAGGTRTTAATATTTTTTTCATTTTCTAGCTTTCTTTTTGTTAATATTTATATTACTCTTCTGTTTAGAGATATAATGATTCTCTTTCCCCATTATTTAMACTGTTGATTTTTTTCTTCTGTATGATATCACAGCAAATGCACTACACGTGAACTGGAACTTATACCAGAGTATGTCTTAAAAACATCTTTAATCCTGGTCAATTTAAATACAAAGATAATCCAAAGGCAGCAATTGCCTGTTTTGCTAGACAGTGCAATTTTGTTCTTTAGTACACAGACATGTTGTGATCATTTTTACATCTATGATGTAAAGWGCAGAGAAAGGGTTTGCTTTTTTCTCTGGACAAATAAGCTAAAATTTTTCAGATCTTTGTTGCACATACTTGRGTTTTCATGTGGGGTCCTCATATTTTGTGTATATGAAGTTCTATGAGGATACATCTGTGATGTTTTTCTGATAATACACACATGAGAACTGAAAACTTGATTTACCTTTGCCACCATTTTCAAGGAGTTTGCAGCTTGTCATGTATGACAGCATATTATAAATTAAAAAATAAACTTTCAACCTTTTTCTTTAAACTTTTATATAAGAAGGAAATGCTACAAGCTGCTACCTCAACTGAAGGACCTGATCAATGAGAAGATGCATTTTATTATTATTCACCTTTTATGCACAGATGACATCAAACCTATATGATAGCCAGTGCTGGAGCTTCTGGGATCTGAAAGATCTGAAAGATTTCTGAATGTTCTATCACTAGCAATACTCAAAGATGTGTTAGTTCATCATCCCAAGGTGTTACCTGCTTCTCCTGCTATCCAACACCACTTGTCTTTGATGTCTGTAGTGTCTGCATGGCCTGAATGCTAACTGAATAAATGCAAAGCATATGGGAAGGACAAACATTTGTAAGTAGAATTAAAATCCTCCTAATTCCTTAGGACTACATCTTTCAATATTGTCAAGGCCTTCTGTGTTATTAAGAGAGAAACAACAGTGTGTGAATGACTTGTGGATGTCAARTTTTCCTAGGTGTTCTCTAATTCACTTTTCCTTGAACAAGGAAAAGTCTCCAACATACTTTACCCTGGTCTTCTGTGTCAGAGATCCCTGAGGGCTGGTCTTGTCATTGAACAAAGAAGGCATCTGGTTGCTCTGTTTTCTCTACATTCTCTGTTACCTTCATTTAGTCCTGGTCTCACATTATCCTTTGTTTTCGTTTTCTGTTGAAGTATTTGAAGAAATTCTTCTTGTTTTCCTTGACATCCTTGTCTAGATATAATTCCAAACTTCTGAGAGAATATTTTTGTCAGTTTAGATACACAGCTAAACTGCATTTCCTCTGCATTTTCTCAGCTGTATGCAGCTGATACAAGCACTTTCACTAAATCGGGGAAATTCTCTCACATACCTAAACTCAAAGGTATAGTTCAAGCATTTCAAAGGAAAAATTGAACTGTCAGGAAAGTTTATGATTCCACAAACCTGGCACTGGAAAGTACCCCTGCCCATGGCAGCRGAATTGGARCTAGATGATCTTTAAGGAACATAACTAATTCTATAAAATCAGTTTCTGATCAGGCATTTCCATTCCTAAGAGAAAATTTCTTTCTATGCCTCCTTATCATGGACATTGTTATATGTCATGYTGAACATTAATTTCCTCCATTCTATTTTTAGGCAAAATATTTTATCTACTCAGCACTTAAGCTTCGTGAAGATTGAAAATATTGCATCTTTAGGCCCTTATTTCCATAGATCAGTGAAGAGTTTTGTACATAAAATATTTAAATTAAGCAGTGTTCCTGACTACATGTGCAATTTCATAGAAGACTTAATGGAATTTAAGTGACAAGCTTGTAATCACTTCAGTTTTCTAGAAGTTCATTAGAGAAAGACAGAAATAATAATAATTAAYCTATTATGCCTTTATATTTGTAATTTCTGCATTTTCATATTGTTTTGAAACTCTAGTTATCAGTAGATAAGGAAAATGCATATATATATCTGTATAAGCATTAGTGGTTTATGAGTGRGTATCAAAATAAACTTATAGTATATATTCTGATATAAATTCAGATTTTCTTAATGTTTTGTACCAAGTGGGGCTATTGAATTTTTAAAGTTAAGTGAAGTAAAAATGAATTTTATGAACCAATTTCAGATACTCATATGGCACTAGCCCATTGGACTTAAGACAAACAGATAACTAGAATTAGAAAGATTTCTTTTCCCAGAGATTTCTTAATGCTCCATGCTGTTGTCTGGTAATCAGTTTGCAGCTTTGAAAGTATGAAAATATGAAAGTATACTTATATAATCACATATAAGTATGAAATATGTAAGTATGAGTAAGTATTCAGACTTATACAGGTTTGCTTATCTGTTTATTTGGCATCATGTTTTTCACTTACTGATGTACTATTCCGTTTTGATTTCAAATTTATTACTTTGCWTTTAAAATTCCAGGCAGTGACTGGATAGTTTCCTGTGTGAATAGGTAAAAGCTAAATAATTTAGACAAACGGCAAAAGCTTTCTTTGAAAATGCTGTTGAAGTTTGGTTTCCATGTCACATACTGGGCCATAAAATGTAAAATGGATGTCTCCCTCTGAAGGAACTGCAGTGAGAGAATAGTCTTAAAAACAGGGGGAGGGGAGGTTTGGAAACTAATAAAAATAACAACAAAACCACTACAATATAAATATTTTATAGTATCTGAGAGATACTATAATTCAAAGGTGCTAGGTCAATATGAGTTACACATTTGAAGGAATTTTTAATGTCAATAGATCAGTGAATAAACTTTGTAAATTTATTCTGTGCATGAGAATCCACTTTTCCAGCCTAGTAATGCTGCATTTTAGCAATAGTTGTGATATAAAATCAGTCTTCAATAGGAATGCATCACTTAAAAGCAGTAAGAAGCAATGGTGTTTTCTTTGTGATAAATTGAAGCTAAAGAAAAAATTCTTGATTATCTCCTATATTATTTAGAGGAGCAGTGATCAAAGGAAGAAACATTCAAAGAAATAACATTCTTGTACATTCTGTACTGGTGCAGAGTTATTSTCAGTAATGGTGAATACTATTACTACTAAGGAATGTTGTGGAAATGCTTTTAAATGTCACATTTATAAATCTTTGCAGTAAGTTAGGAGAAGRAGAGTAAAAGGAAGACAGACAATTTTAAGATAGCTGCTACTACTTATGGGGGTTTAATTATACTGCTACTTTTTCTTGTGCAGTGATATTTTGTCAATKCATTGCTTTTTACACAGCCACTGGGTGGGCAGTAAATTTCATTACAATTATCCTACTATTTAAAAAAAATGATTATCATTTTCAAAATAAAGTGTTCTTCCATCATATTAATAAAAATTTAAAAATCTCTTTTTTCTCAGGCATGTACTAAAAGGAGAGGTTGTAGGAAGTCTCTGGTTTYATACTTTGTCAACAGTGGTTCAATCTCCATCAAAATTTCACTCTGATTCTTGTCAACAACAGTGAACACTATGGAAACGTGCTGCATGAAGAACAAGACWGTGTGTAAACTTCAGATTATTTATTTCCTGGATGTAGGCTAAGCAAGTGAAGTGTTCTGGTGTATCCCTGGGGTCTCAGGATCAAGCATGACAACAGATAGAAAAACTCTAGCAATGATTGAAATKACATTTCAAATGTCATTCTCATATTTTCTTCCCTTGTAGTAACCAGTCCCATAATTCATCCTTTGACTTATTTTCTTGTGTGAGATGAAGACGGTRTTTTTTATTCTTTTGCTTGCAATACTCTCAAATTCTTACATAATACTCACAATGCAATACTCACATAATTCTTAATTTCTGGAAAAACAATACTTTTGTAATGGTAGATCAGAATTAACTCTCTGTGAAATAGAGAACCTGCAGAAATACTGATTACCATTCTCCATTTTTGTGACTTTATAATCTCAACATATTTAATGTATTTCTTAAAACATYTCATTTAATCTATAATATATGATACTCATTACTGTACATGCAAATATATTTTTAAAAATACTGTAAGGCTTTTTACTGTAAGTCTTGTGATGGAGGCTGGAAAATATGACCTTTACTATTCTGAGAACCAGAAAAATATTGTTTGTGAATACTGTAATACTGGTGCATGCTTTTGAGCACGTGATGTTGGCAATACTGAAGTAATAAAGGGTGATGAACCATTTGGAAAWCATTTCATTAAATTCCTCTGTGCAAAGAGGCTCTAGGGTGTGTCTACCCCAGTGATTCAGTGTAAACTTCGCTTTGTAGCTGATCTCAGCACTACTGGAGTCAGAGGAAAAAATAGGCATGGGGGTAAGTACTGGACAGAGTTTCCATATCCCTCTCAACCTTTTAATCTTTCTACCAGCAAGAAGGGAGTATTCAGGTCAAGGAAAGAAGTATTCAAAGATCCCCAAAACTCTTCCATCTTCAAAAAGCACCTCTTCTATACTTTTTGCCTTGGTGGGATAAATTCTTTCCTCTTTTAGTCTTTGAAAGAATCTAGTCTGATTTTTCTGCCAGGTGCTAAAGGGAATGGAAGCTTTCAAAGGAAATTGGATACTTAAGACTTCTAATGAAGTAAAAGTAATATTTCAGAACTGCAGTATCAGCCAGATTGCAAATGAAAAATCTAACTTTAAGAAAATACCTCTTTTATCGTAAGATTTGGCTCAGTTGTTCATCTTTTAAGATGTGTGGGGAAAAAATGAGATAAATTAGTTGTTCTTTATTTTACCAGCTGTACCAGCAGGTAGCAATCACACTTTACCTTGAATATGTCATTCATTACAAGCTACTTGCTTTCAGTCATGGGGTTTTATAAAGGTGGGAAATCACCAGGGAACACCACTACTCATCTCTGAAATAACACACCATAGAGCATTGAAATTAATACCCATTTAAAAGCCATTTAAATTGTATGTTTTTCTTGCATCTGGTTTCCATACCAATAGCTGAAAGTAGCCAAACATAATGTCCTTCTAACTTTGGCTAGGAAATTTATAGAAGACGATCTTTAACTCTTGAAGCAAATGACTCACAATGTTAAACTACATTCCTATTTTCACCTGTCCTGCAACATGTTCTTGCCCATCATTTAAACCATGTCATTTTCTGCCACTATCCCAGATGGCATCTGTAATAACCCTGTGTATGAACAATTTTTTCCACTAAAGTGGCATGGCTACTCCAATGACAGCTTTAGGAATTGCACAAGAGTAGAGATTGACTCCTGTGCTCTATGACTGTAAATGGAATTTATGTAGGAAGTTCAAGAATTAAAAAGAAAATGAAATATAAAACTCCCCACCATTTCTTAGTGATGTCATTGGCTTTATTATTGTTGACAATGTAACACTGGTTGAAATCAARGTAAACTGCCAACAGCAGTGAGATAGAAAATTAAGAGGATTGACATCTGTTAAAATCCTTCCAGTGACACACCTTTTAATAATGACAACACAGATTAGTCAGGCTCTAAAATGTTTAGGCATCAGAGCTTCTYAAAAGTCACAATTTCCTCTCAGAACACTCCTGACACTCATAATCCTCTGTTAATTTATTCTATTGGATTATCTCAGAATTTTGATCACTTGACCAGTTGAATGTTTTGCAAATACTACTGGATTAAATTCTAATCTGCTGGYTCTCATGCAAATCCATCACAATTCTTTAGTTTCTTCAGGACTAGCATCAGAACATTATTGCAAAACTACTTTCAAATTCYTTAATTGCATTTCAAATGACAAAACAGAATCTGCCGTATCCTTGAATAAATTTTGAGTTTCTGGGTGAACCTTAAGTGATACATCATATATATATATAGATATAGATATAGATATATAGATATAGATGCATGAATGTGAGGATATGTGTATGAGTATACATATAAGTTATGCACATATATTTTTAATTTTAAGAAAATTTTGAGGATTCTAAAGTCAAAAATAGTAGTAAAACAGCAAGTAGTAGTATAAGTACTACTTTAATGAGCCAGATTCTGGTAATTTTTATCATGAGACCCATGTATGATAACTACTCTGAGTGAAGTGATCTGATGAAATTTATGTCASTATCRCAGTCAGCCACAAGAAGACTGCCACAAGTTTAGTTCTTTCAACTRGGATCTGTTGCACTGTTATCAAAATCAATATMGTTTTCCAGTTTGCAAATTCTTTTAACATGTGCCCAAAATGTGTAAATKTCCTAAACAAATTATGGTTATTTCTGTCTGGGGTGGARTTAMTTTTCTTCACACAGCTTGTATGTTAATGGGCTTTTAGATTTGTGCCTAAAGCAAYGCTGATAACACACCAATATTTCAGCTGTTGCTGAACAGCACTTGCTGTTCAAGGCCTTTTCTTACTCTGCTGCACTTCCCCTGTGAACAGGGGRATATGCAAGATTTTTGAGAATAAACAGCCCAGAAGATAACCAAAACAAACCAGGCATTTCATACYATGTAATGGCATCCTTGGGAATAAAAAGGAAAAAAGGAGGTTTTAAGATGGTTTGCCATCTTTTGCTTGGGAGAGAATTTGTCTACTCTTGGAAGGTGGTAGGTGACTGCCTTTGTATCACTGTTTTTGTGTTATTTTCTTTCTTCCTTCTTCCACTTTTTCTTTTTATTTATGAAATAATTTTTATCTGGAACCATAAGATTTCTAGTTTTTCTCTTTCATTTCTCTTGTGCTGTCCCACTGGAGGCAGGGTGGTGGGCATGCTACTTAGCTGCCTCAAGGGTTAAACTTACAACCAGTTAGTTATCAATCAAAATTTTCTTTTTGGTAATTGCTATTTTCCATACTAGAAAAAAGTCTCTCATGCTTTATTAATTATATTAAATGCAATAAAATTTTTAAAAAAATTCTTAGCATAAAAACTCAGCAAATGTTCCAAGTTCAGGGAARCTTTTTTTTCTAGTCCACATTGTGTGTCAAAATACTGGCCACCTGTTAGAAATAGAGCTAGGAGCTTCCAAAACCAGAAGATTATCCAATACAATCAAAATTTCATTTCTCTACCTTTCACTAGAGAATAATCACGGTACCAAGTGGTTAAGGTTTATGATACCAGAGTGGCATGAATTTTCCCAGCAATTTCACATTCCTCAGCAGCAAACTGGGAATGCAGAAATTGCATAGAAATGGACTGGAAAAAAAGGAGGATACCAGGAAAGGATATGGATTTAAGAGAAAGAAGAGTCCAGAGGGTTTCAGGACACTGGGTAAACACTCAGAGATCTACAATGGTTTCCTCTATCCTGTCTCATGCTGATGTATGAGTCAATTCTATCTTACTCCCTATCACATGATGTAACCTGTCATTGCCCCACCAATTTAACTGTAAATACTACTCCCAGAAGGAAGTAGATCTTCAGTTTTATACTCTGTCAATATATTCACTGAAGACAATGACTGTAGGGCTCATCCTTTAAAAAATCACCTATCTGGAGTTACAGATTTTGTGATGAAAAACAAAGCAAAATATAAATATTTCAAACCAACTTTCYTATTTGAACAGTAAGTTCAGATTTATACTAATTCCAAGTATTTTTTTCAAAATCACTTTATGTTTCAGGTCCCCTTTCTTTTCTRTTTGCAGAGGKGTTTGAATTCRTTRGTARYACAGTAGAGATTCTTCACTTTAAACAAAGTAAGTGCTGAACAAACACGAGGCAGTCACCAGCTTCAAGGCTCACACCAGCTTTCCCACCTTCACACAGCCATTGCAATGGGATGTTGATGTACARGCTCTTAAATCTTTGAAATACAGAAATGCAGTATTCATGAGCTATAAAGGTCTGAATCTGTACATGGAAATAAAGTATTTTGGAGAATATTTCACAGTAAAATCAATATATAAATAACATTCTTTTCATCGACTTTGGGCTTATATTTTTTACCTTAATATACAATGCTTCTGAACTGCAGTTCATTTGAAAGTCTTATCAAACACTAACTTAATTTTAATGATGCAAACCATTTACATATTCACACAKATGCATTCATGTTAAATGCAGGTTTCCTTTACAGGTCTAAATATATAAAAGTAAATCTTGACTATTTGTCAGAGCTACTTTCTTATGTCTGGTATTTCCAATGTCAGTAAAACAGAAATCTTTCCTCAAAAAAGSAGAAATATAGCCAATAACTTTTTTCCATAACAAAAGGGAAATGGAATTTMTTTTGAATATTAAACATTGTTTCATTATGTTTAAGTAAGTAGCTAATCATGCACTAATTCTACACTAATTTATAATTACATGTATATATAATTACTGTCAACATCAARTGAAGTGAAATATGTACTTCAATGTAAATAATGGGATAAAGTGGAAGGTTAACTAAATGTATGATTGCAGTCAACAGCCTCCTATCTTAGAGAAGAAAGGCAGGAAATACAGATTGGTATCACCATTCTATTTTCATAACAGCACTTTCTGCTCTTCTCCTTTGCTGTCCTTATTCCTTTTCCATTACTTGACTATCATTCCTTATCTTTTTCTACTCTTTTGCCCCTCCTCTCCCTGGCACTGTTGTTTCTAGAACCAAAACCCCTTACAATTTATTTTCCCTTCGTATTACCATTTATCAACAGGTAAGGTAAGAAGAAAACAGCCTGGCCAGTATTATAGTTCTTGTGTAAAAATACCAAGACTGTGTGCCGTTCTGATTACTCTGGCTAATCTTTAGAACACCTCAAAAATTTATCTCTTTTTCCATTACTAGACATCTCAGTTTGAGGTTCTGTCTTGGATCTGGATATTAATTAATTCACAGTAACAGCAAACACTGTAAAGATTCCCTTGACATTAATTTTCCTCTTTTTTTTTTCCAGATCCACTCTTTGTATGATAAATATGTACTTAAGAAGATAATGCTGCAAACATTTTTTCAGTGGGGTTGGATCAGGACTGTAATGCATAGAAATTTGCTTAATAGAAATGTGTAAAAGCTAAAAACAAACTTGTTTCCTGTTATTTCTGAGAAGATATTGAGCCACCTTTGAATAATTTCATAATGTGGTAAAATCTCCTTGTCATGAATTACTTTGAATTGATTTCCTTATAAAAGATTGATCAAGCCTCAGAAAGGTACAGTTCATAATTCACTTTTGTTTTTCCCTCCTCCCTCTTTCTCCATGCTTGTGTATTTTGTGTAGCCCTCATTMACCGCCATGTCCCTGCCTTCCCATTAGTCCTTTACTGCACCAAATACATGAAAGACTTGAAATGCAAGGTCCTAAAGACAAGATCAGAATCCACCAATAGAGAATGTCTTGCTGCAATGTTTGCTTTGCCTTTCCTGCTCTGAACTGTTTACCAGCAGAATGGCATCCAAGGATTTGGTTTAGATTTTTCTGTTCATTCATAGTTTGTTAGACCTATGATCTTTTTTGAGAATACACAGAGTCCAAAGCCTTCCTTTGTTATTTTTAGAAAGTGATTTTTCATTAAGACATCTAGACCATTTTTTTTAGAATTCTAATCACGTAAATCATATATTAATTTCAAACATTTGCTGCTAGGTCTTTGTCAATAGCATAGGTCTGTATCTGACCATTTTTGCCTAAAGAAGCTAGGCCATAGAAATGATTAGATTTTATAAATAAGGAACTTGAGCAGACATATAATAAAACCTTTACAAACCCTGTAAGCCCTAGATTTTAGAAGAATCCTAAGGACTTCTGGTGTCACAGGGAACTGTGAAGAGAAAACTATGGAGGTTTGGATTATTTTGAAAGTCTGATAGATCAGTAAACCAAAGAGAGAGCTGAGGARTGTTCCCATTTCTTAAAAACATTTTAAAGTACAGAGGAATTTTGTGAGAAAAACGCCTTCTRTTCAAAGGTTTTAAAACATAGATGAAAAAAACTGAAAGCAGCCCTCATTCCAGGGCTCATCTTTCTGAGATGAGCAATCTTTAGTCCTTTTTTTGATATCTAGGTATGAGTGATGATGATTCAGTGGATGGCTGACTTTATGTTGATAAAAAAGATCTTCCCAGTCTAAGTTGTACAAACAGAATGAGAAATCATCACCAACTGAGAAAACACCAGTCATGCTGGACCCCTCAATGCTACAGGAAGGAATATACTCAGCCTAAAGAGTARACACACMMAAAAAAAAATCCAAACTAATTGGAACTGTACCATTTAGGTAACAATGGATAACAATTTTGAGAGGGAAGAATAACTARTCAGTGGCACATCCTCATTTTTGCAATACCACCAAGGCTGGCAATAAACGAGTGTTTAAATGTCCTGATAATTCAAAAGTAAATACTCTCCATGAAGGCTTCTATTACTTTGACAAAAAAAGGCATTAATACCATTTTGTGTAAGTCAAAGCATTTTGGGAATACTGTATAAATCACATATCTGGATGGAGTGCCTTTGGCAGTCACACAAAGCTGCTAATAATATATATATGCTTTGAAATATGTCTCACTCACTCACTGGCCCTTGGCCACTTAATGTATGATGGTAGTTTCATATCTCCTCTTGGTAACAGGATCTCCAGTTATGCAGCATCTTCCAATAATGAAATTTACCATTTATTTTAGTCTGAATCTAAATTATTCCTCTGATTATTTTACCTGTATGAATTTGATCTGGAGATGTACAGACATACAGTATCTATAAATAGCTCAAATATATCTAAACACAGTGGAACAAAAGACTGAATGTGTTTGAATAGTAGAATTCTAATGGAACAGCTGATRAAACTTGGAGTTTTTGGGACTCAGTCCAAAGCCTACAGAGCCTAGTAGAAAGACTGAAGTTTCTCGAAGATTTAATTTCATTGCCTTGATTTATACCATAATTGTATAAACTGGCTTATGATTCACTCAGAATTCATTAGAGATTGATTTGAAATCTGGCCTCCACTTGCACGGCTTTTTCAGAAAGCTGGACCAGAGGTTAGAGTTTGGCAGGATATCTGACTCTGTGTTGCTGTATATGCATGTTTGGGTCTGTATGGGTCCACACAAAAATCAGGGACAGAGCACAACTGTCAGAGGCAGCCAGCAGACGTAGCAGTTTGCAAAGCAATTTCTGGGTGYTGCTTCTTTGATATGTTCTTGAGTTTCTGTGCTTTTTGTCAGACACCTGGCAACTTYTGAGAACCTTCAGAAGGACATGAGGTTGCCTGCTGCAGCCAGGTAGGACTAGCGATCAGGTATGGCTTCCTCTAGCAGTTTCTGACAAACTCTGTCACCTGTCCTTTATCAAGTACACCATTTTTTTTCTGTCATTGACTCTCAAAGTAGGTAAAATAATATCTCCTTGGGTAATGTTTACGGTGCTTTATGATTGAAGCACTACTTGAAAAAAAAGAAAAAAATAAGAATGTTATTATAAAAAGAAAATTCTTTTTATAATAACACAGTGACACAGTGAATTATAGCTGGACTGTAAATGAAAAATTAGAAAGGAGAGTGCTCTCCTCTTGACACTGGAATATGCACATTACTTTGTTTAACCCACAACATTTAACTKTAACAAATGTCTACAGATAAAATTATTTTACCAACTGGATGTGAACAAGTGTCTCAAGTATTCTGAAAAGGAGTTATCTGTTCTACCCATTTAATGTTTTTTTAAGACATTAGTATTTTATAACACATAAGAAGCTTCCTGTCTTGTTTTTGTTTCATGCATTCATCTTCTCTTTACTCAGAGAAGATATTTTTATAGATAATGGAACTTCCATTTCATGTTCTAAAAAGACTTTAAGATTACTTCTCAGTAAAGTTGCTGGTTCATGTAAGAACAGTAACTTTTTTTTCTGCTGGTTCAGATAAGAACACTAACGTTTTTTCTGCTAGGTCAAATGCTTTAAAATGCAGATAGTAATTATCTACATAACAGTTAACTCTATTTGTATGAAGACGTGTTCTCTCTACCATAGAAAATGGTCCAAGCAATACTCAGCATATGAGAGTTCTCATTTCCACAGCCTTAGAAGTAAATGTTTGAAGAACACAATAAAAAGACAGATGTGCAGATGTGCTTCATTCTACTGGAAGACAYGGATGTAGATGGAAACTCCAGGAAGAGTGTCAATATCTTAATCTCAAAGACTGAAAGAGGAARCACGGATCTTTAGTTGCAGCTGTAATTCCTAATCCTTTCCTGTTTGTCGCTGAAATGAAGAGCCTCTAGAGAGAATCRTGACATGGGAAGATAGGTTTGAGAAGATTATACACAACTCTAGTGTCTTGGAAAACTGATGTATAGAAGGGCCTAATATGAGGCATGATTACCAACAATCCATGGTGAGAATAAATAAAAACAGAGAACCATTTAGCAAAATATAGGCACAGTTGTTTAAAAATTGGCATTTCCCATCCTCATCATACCAACAGATGTCACATTTTGTTAGGCAGCAGTTCTAAAGCCCTAAATAATCAGAGGTTGAAATATCAAGAGTTTACATTATTACCTGTCTTGCATGCTCTGACTGCCAAGCATTTCCAATGCAAACTATCTCAAGTAGCTGAGTGAGATAACCTTCACTGTATTTTCCTGATAATTAAGCMAAGTGACACTAAAGAAGAGTTTGAAAAATAATTTAAAATTTGGCATGATTTAGAACCTGAGCCTCCCTGAAGAGGTTTCCTTCTCTTGGAAGTAAATCTTGCTCAAGATGAAGCTCTGTGCATCACCRGGGTCAGGGTAAAGATTTGGATTCTACTCTTTTATCTGAGACCCAGAATCAAACAACCTCATCTCTGAAATTTGAACAAGATAATCAACACCAGCTTTTTTTGTCCAGTTAGGTTTGGGGTTTTCTTTAATAATTTCAGGGGGTTACTCATTAGACACCTTATGTCACTTGTTTTCAGTCAGTGACTGTAAACTTGCTGGCTTTTGAGCTGATGTCATATACTTTTTATGATTCTTGCATGCAATAAAATTGAAGTTATATAGTGGGTTTAGTAAAGTTGAARTTTATAGGTAAAAAACACCCAACTTCAACTATAATCTACCTTTGCCAAAGAAGGAACACTGTCTATATATAGATAKATACAGATATATAYAGATATRTATCTGAGAAAATATTTTAAAATGCTTGCCTTTTTATTAACAATCAACACTTGCAGCATACATAAAACACTATTTCCATTTTTCTCATTTCCAGCATTTCCTTTATTTTCATGATCCTTGAAATAATGTAGCTTTCTCTGATATCTRTTGTTGTTCTCTGATATGTGTTGCACTTTCCATTCAAAATAAATAACTAATTCAGTGTGATGCTTTAATTKTCTTTCATTTTTTCCCTGACACTTACTCAAATCTCTGCTTTCCTTGAGAAATGGGGTTTTTTTTGAGCTATAAGATAGAGACCATAAAATGATAATTTGTTTGGCATCTGTTCTCAAAACTTTCATGTGAGATGTTCAAGTTCCATATATACAAAAATTAGTGAAGCAACTCAGTCATTGWTGCACTGCACAGATTTCATGGAGTGATAAACCTAGAAGAATAAAACTTAAATACTCATTCCCAAATCTCATACATTGACTTTACAAAACTCAGATTATATAAGAGATAAAASTTTTAGGTGCCATGAGGATGAACACTAGTTGATTCCAACTACTGAGGAATGCTGTTTTGAACTTCTAAAAAAATGCTTACAAATTTCTCTTTGAACATGGACCCTGCTCTATGCATTAAACTACTGTGGCTTCTGCAGTTTTCAGCAAAAGTTTGTCAAGGTAACTCTTGTATGATTTTTTAATCTTTTCAGCTTCTTCTTGGTTGTGCTACTAAAATATTGCTTATTGAGGATATACCTACTTTTGGCTGTTATTGGGATGTTGCACATTCCAGATCATGATTTCAATAGAATAAGAAGGAGAATGAAATGGATTGTAAAGGCAAAAAACCAAACAAAACTAAAAAGGAAAAAAAAATCCCCCCCAAAAAATAAGTACTAACAACATCAACCAACAATAAAACCAAAATTCTCAAGTAATTTGGTGGTGCTCCCAGATATATTAAAAAAACATGTTTATTAGTTGTGTCATGTTATTTAGGATAGAGAAGAGGAACCTATCCTTTAGTTAATTCACTACATATTTCCAATGGAAATTCAAATTAGAGAYAGAAAAAAGAAAAATATGAAGGAAGAGGATACCTTTAGCATCTTTTTATTACTTTGCATTTTCACTTGAACAACAACTTCACTGYTTTCTTTCTCTGCCTTTTATCTGAATTGAATATGTGATAGCAGCAAAGCTAAATGATTTATATTCTTATCAAGAATATGAGGATAAGAGAATAAGAATAGAAAAAATAGATAATATAATGRAATAGAACAAAAACATGATAAAATAGAAGATTATGAATTTGGAAATACTAGTGCTTTATCTCCTTACTCTCTATGAAAGCATCCAAGGAACTAGTATTTTCTAGAATTTTTGCAAATTAGCATACTTGATTTCCAGCATACTGGTTAACTAAATTTTTTTTACAGTGGAGGCATGAAAAATATAGAAATTGCCTAATTGGAGTGTGGAGGGTAAAGGTCTGGGAAAGGTCTGTTAATAACCCAAGTAAGAGTGTGTATTGTTTATGAGTCTGTCCTAAAAAAAAGTATGGCACTAAAGATACTGGGGGTGGTGACAGTTTGAGAAGTGTCAGATGATGAAATGGAGAAAAAAATGRTGAAGCTAATTGCAGCTAGCAAATCTAACATGGCTGTACTGCCTTSCTCAGGAGTTCATTGAGGCTACAAACTACTTCAAACTCCTAATTTATTTAAGCTACCATAGACTTTAATGGGCATGTTAAAACTAATGTGAAATTAAAACCTGAATTTTCTTCCCCCTATGGATGTTTTCTCCTCAGCAGCAGCTAAAAGAGTATAAGGAGAGGAGAGATGGATGAAAAAGACATCTGCAAAGTCACTAAAATGAATCTCTATGTATTGTAGTCTCTTGATAGTTCAATAAAAATCTGTTTTCCACTGTGCTYCATTTAAAATAAGCAAACTGAAAATGTCACATATTGAATGAGCTACGTTGCTTGGACTGGTTAAATGAAAGAATTATATGTGATAAAAAAGTGAAGGTGTCTTTCTGACAGGCAGTTGCATGTCAGAAACCATATGAGATTACCTAACTTAGGTACTATCCTTTGAGCTGGTTTGCTAATGATAATTCTAATTATTGTTTTCACATCCAAGCAGGGAATATCCATTCCAGGCTAATTTTCCTTCTTTCAGTTGGTAACCCCTAGAGTATTCTAGCTCTAACACAGACTTAATTCATTCTAAAGTGCATACTTTATTTGGATATTGTATTTAATCAACGTGTGCAGTAGCCTGTATTTGAACAGATTGGGGGGGGAAGCAAAATTCCTTCTGATTTTTTAAAGTGTCTGAAATGGTTTTTGTTCAGTGTCTGACCTATAGAACATGTCAAAACTGAATAATTTATGTAACAAAACAAAGCTAATAAGGTCAGAAGAGATATATGATTTTTACAATAGAGAACATTGAGGGACATGATATGTGTGAGACATGTTCCTGAATGTTAAGGAAGATTTTTTTTTTCTCCTTATTTTTCTYTGCAAGTAAATGAGCTCAAARATGTAAAARAAGAYATCAGATTCTGGAAAAAATTAAACTTTTAGTACACAGTAGGTAGGAAYTAACTGCTTTCTTTGCTCCTAGGGATTTTCTGTGGACCTCAGGGAAGGAATGTTCTAGGAGGTTGCCTTAGCAACGCTGTACTTTAATAATTGCATTAGTCTGAAACTGAAAAGCCCTCAAAATACTATAGAAAATCACACAGTGTCCACAAAAAGACACAAATTTATCACCTGTAGAGAGGTTCCTTTTCCCTAGATCTTGGGTCTTCTTCTCAGACAGGATTTAGGTAGGTGCCTATTACTGTTACAGAAGTTCCCTATTTGGGGAGGTGTGCATTATTCCATATTAATTAACATTCCATAGTAATACAACCTTTATCTGATCTCATTCTCAAGATGTGGCACAGAGCACAGGGACGAAGTTCTGTTTCTTCAGTCTTACCTCCAGACCTACCACAGGGAAAGTGTGGCAGTACAGAACTAGAGAAATGCCTTTCTCATTACATGCGTAAGATAGAAATCTGAAGGGAAACAAATTCCTCTTGTATAGAGGAAAGAGACATTGCAATCTCCCTGATGTGGGAGACCAGAGTATTTAAAATGTTCCCTTGACATAGCATTACAGGTAACTCAGAAATAATGTCATGGTGACCAGCAGTTGATGATGCAGGCATTTGATACCAGATTGCTGTCACTTCAGGSTCAGTCAGCCTGAGCTCATAGGTCCATCCTGTTATCACATAAATTGGCTTAAGTTAGTAATTTTTAATATTTCACTCTAAAATAATATGCACATATGCCCAGAATTATCATTTTTAATTAAAAATATAGTTTGTCTGTGTGCCTATAATTTTACTGCAAAATTAGGATAACATAAGAAATGTTTGCTTATGGAATTGCTTTTTGTTAGCCAAACCATGCTGTCAATACTGAAAGCTTGCATTTCTTCTTTTCATTCTGCCTTTTAAAATCTTCTCGTGAAAAAGAAGCACCGAATTTTATTCCTCACAAGTTTTCTTCCATTCTGCAACAATTTAATTTTCCATCYTGTTCTCTAATTTGAAGTGAGTCATGGACTACAGGCAATGGAATATTTACTCACCTGCTTTGTAAAAGCATGAACAGTGATATCAGAAATGATGAAAATGAATCTGTGGAAATAGGGCTTGTTAGATTACYATTCACCATCAGCTTAAAATCTAGGTTTCTCCCAGTAAAAAAAATATTATTGCCATGTTATATATTAATGCAAGARTAGCTTAAAATCTTGTTATTGTGGGTTAAGGCTCTGGTTATAKAGTACAAGTTTTYATGARATATAGATTGTGCTGACTGACATTYTTTTTCAGGTACTAGAGCCAGAAGCTAGAACATTTGATACTGAATTTTGCTAGCCTTTTTGATTYGTTAAGAAGATAAATATTATGGCAGCTCAGGAAGGTATGTGAATATTAATATTCACAACCAAGCAAGAAGCATCACTTTAAAATAAAATCTTGATTAAATTCTGCACATGCAYGTTTGTGATTATGCACTTGAATTTTCAATCCTAACAAACGATCACACAATTTTATTTTTTCTACTGACCAATCATAAATGTGTTTGTTCACAATTATTGAACAAACTGCCACAGGAATTGCAGCATTTACTTGGAAATATAATATATAAATTGTACATATGCATATAGACTAGTGTTTATAGGTTAGTATCAAACAGAATTCTTCATGATTCAAGACAACATGAGGAGTTTAAGAAATAAAAACTTATTGTAGCATCAGAAGAATTGGAAGCAAGGATATAGGAAACCTTAAAGAAAATAGTGTGGAAATKTTTTTTAAAAGGTCATCTATTTAATCCCTCCATGTCATGTATATTTAAATTTTATCTACATTTTTATGAGAGTTAGTTAAGCTCTCCRGGTTACACAAGAACCAATGGAAAATAAAATCTAAAATATCTGAAAGAGTCATTCTATGTACATAATATATGTTTTATATATCAAAATAGAATATCTAAAATTTTTATTTCTTTTCTCTTCAGGTAGATAACTACAAACAAGAATTCGTTTCATTTCATAAAAATAATCACACACAGTTTTTTCTAATGTACAGATATCCTCACTATTGCAYCTTCAGTTTTCAAATCCTACTTTGACATCATCAGGGAGAAATCATTTGAATTTCTGATTTAGTGTTCTCTGAGTTTTTRACCTTTGAGGTTTCCAGTGATATTGCCACTTATTCAAGAAAACTTTTCATCCTGAAAACATGCATTGCATTGACATTGTCATCAATTAAAATAACAAACCTTGGAAACCTCTGAGTATTAAGGGAGYTTTTCCACATTAAAAAACTTGGAGAGAGAAGATAACAATAAACCTMAATCTCACTTTTTTGTTCTATCCTATATTTTACTTTAGATTGATGACACATAAACCTATTTTTGAGATAAATTATTCACATAGTTTGAGCTTATACTGAAGTAGTCTAGCTGGAAAGGAAACACTTTTGTGTCTTGAAGAGGATTTATATAGCTATTGAAACCCTAGATAGTGCATTCCCTGTTTAATAAGTACGTGTGTATATTCCAGAGATGCACATAGCCACAGATCCACAAGGACTTGMCTGCCTTCACTCATAATTGTGGCACACAGGAATCTTCTGGGTGAGTAATTAGATGAAGATGCTGTGAACAGACTTGGGAGCAAAGGGTWAAAATCCTAAGATTTGGTGAGGAGGAGGGAGTAGTTTTGCTCAAAGTGAACTTGGACCTTGCWGCTMAAAAYGTCAGTGTGGGAAAACTCCATTTGTTATGCCTAGTGCTGCTCATCCTCTGCCTCGTTTGAGAAGYAGAATTCMCATGTAGYGATAACACATGGGACAGGCTCGAGCCTTGTGCTGGGAGAGAGATCACAGAAGCACAGCCTTGAGATGRASTGTGGGTGCACACAGCCCTTTGATAWAKGGGGGCAGGCAGTACCCCACTCCTGCCAGGGTGAACTGGGCYGGTGCCCCYGTGTCTGTGCCACCCGGAGGTGTTGGAGTGGTAACAGAGTAAAGCTACTCCTTGCATTTCTGCTGTGGCTTGGTGGTTGCCTTGGTTACCTGGATGTGTTGGTTCACACGCAGACATCCTTAGCTGAATCCTTCCTTTCTGTTTCCTCTTGTGTACAAATAAACACTGTAAATAACATGTTTTTACAGTGGATATGAAGATTTGAAATATACTCTTAGCTTTTCAATACCACGGAGGATGAAAAGATGGTTTAAACCATCTTTTCTTTGGAAAAACCTGTAGGTGAAATGTAGGATGGGATCTTGCAATATTGACAGTCRAGTCACAGACAGAATCAGGTTACTGATTATATGTCATATATACACATTTAGTACCCTATAATAGTAATACTTTTAATAGTTTTGAAGGAAGTGTATATGATAGAAATCTACTCGCAATGTGAAATGTGTCATTTCCATCCAAATGTAATGGAATAAGATATAATAGCTCTCTTCACTGTTTGACGAATCAAGTAGATTTTGAAATATTAAACCACATCTGTTTCTTGTTTAAAAAAAMCAGATTCAACAGTAATACATGGGCAATTCCAATCAACTTGCTATTAAAGCATAGGTAATTCTTTCTTTTTTTCATATAGGGTTACATTAGCAGCAGATCTTGAACCAAGTTATGAGACATTTTCTCACTTGTTTCTTGATCAAGGTTAAATTTGTTTARGACAAATGTAGAACTTGCTCTGCTGGGGTTTTTTGAGTTTTCTTTTCTTTGTTTCTGAGTCACATCCTGGAAATATGCCTCAAGTTTTGATTGAGTTCCAAGGGAAACAGGCAGCCTTTTTGCATCCTTGGGTTAGTAAATCAATATATCATCTGTCCTCTATAGAAGGACCATATAGAAAGAAATAATCTATAGGCATAGATATAATTATCCCAGTCCCTGCTGGTATCTGGAATCCTTAACCTTAATCAGCACATATGACAGGAGAATTTCAGTGTTTTATTGTCTCCTTATCTCCTCTTGGCAATGGCAGTGAGTGTAGGCTTCAAACTAATTTGTTTGGGTCTTGCAGCTGCCTTTGATACAATTAGCCATGAAGCATTACTGATATACTGTTTTGTAAAGTGTGCCAGGATTAGACAAAATGGTGCTCTGTTCTTCCATTTTGAGAAGAACAGCTGACCAGAGACACATCCACGCTAACACTGATCTTTGGAGTGGAATGGCAATGCCACCATAAATTCACACTTTTGGTATTAGTTAGACTAAGCTCATATTTTGTTGAATTGAATTGATATTGGGAAAAGAATAACAAGGTAGAACATAAGTTCAGTATACTAGAAGCCTGTCTTCTGARCTGCCAGTGCTTCATGGGAGTTTCAGTTGTGGTGCCTTGTACCTTCATTTTCTATTCTGAGCCTGTAATTCTGGCTTCTTTGCTATGCAGCTGACTACAGACATAGAAGAGGAAGATGAGTAACACAACWTTACATTTAAAGCTTCAAAACAGTTTAGATTTGGTATTAATCTTGAATAGAAATACCTCTGTTTAATATACAGTAACATTTGAGTTCTAGATTATTCAACTCTAGAGAAAGAAAACTGCCAAACGCAAATATGAATATTTACAGTTTTGGGGCAACAATGTATCTCCTCAAAAAAAAAAAAAAAAAAAAAAAAAAAAAAAAAAAAAAAAAAAAAA
>CADDXX010000368.1:29786-76815 GCA_902810485.1 Alauda arvensis | reverse complement strand
GTTTGTACCTTTCAGTCTTTTTTGTGTCTATTTTATGTTTGGTTAGCAGCATATTACTGAGATTGGAGGAATGAGATGACAGAATGACTTAAAAAGAATGTTCATCAWGTACAAGAAAAAGCGGTGTAACTGCTATTTATTGTAACTAGTTTGCAGGTAGTTCATGACTGCAASTTAATGTGTTCAGATTAATCTGCCCATTCATGAATGCATTAGGTCTGGTTACCTTAGAGGCTGATGTTTTTCTCCAGGCAGATGAGATAATTTGAAATATTAMAGTTAATACATTCTGAGAAAACTGAAAAAACTAGAAGTGATAAAGTCAAAAGAATGTTAAATGAAGTTTGAAATGTTCTATAAAGTTAAAACAGCAATACAGAATACAAAACTTCAGAAAAATATCTTTAAATATCTTTAGAACATTTTGTATYATAAAGACATATATCTGTATAATTTTACAGGATTCTTTTTTACACTCAGCTATTAAGCAGACTGGCAGGAGGATATTCTCTGTATGAGGTTTTTGTTTCCTAACTCAATAATCTGATATTCAAATCATATCACATTTAAATACCTAGTTATTCAAACTTATTTTATTTGAAAGGGTGTGAATGGAATATAGATGTAAGACAATTCTGAGTTTAAAGRAATTTAGAAGATCCTTTTAGAAGGYATRGTTTTGAACATTTAACWTAATAGTTGTTTACAGGTTGTAGAGAGAGTACACTTCCCAGCTCAGTAGTAGATAAAAAAAGAAGGTCTTTCTGAGCTGATCTATGTCTGTATGAGTTTCTGAGACAAAAGCTATATATATATTAGAATTAAAGATTTGTGTTTACAAAAGAAAAAAATGTTTTACCATAAGTCAAAATTCATTATTTAGTCTCTAAATTCCAAAATGGTTAAACAAATAATATTTTACTATGTTTGCTTTAAACCTTTAATTGGATGGTTACATTCTTTCTGTCTTTGTTTTCTTTAACATTCTGAGTCTATTATATCATCACTGGAATGATAGGCAGCAGTATTATAGATCTTCAGAAAAGATGGAAAATTATTTAGCTGTTTGGTCCCAGTAGGAAAAAAGAACTCTTCAGGTCAATTCTGAGAACACCTTGCTTTTAAAGAAGAAAGGCATTGATTAAAGAGAGACCAAATACCTTCAGAACAATCCAGAAATACTGGGATGGGTTCAAAAGAGCTACCAGACAAACAGAGGAAACAAAGAAAACTACAGCTGGAACCTATTGGACTAACAGCAGGAGAAGAGAGAAGGAAAACATGTAAGGAGAAAATAAAGCATTAAAAAGGAGAAACATAAAAGTGACTGTGAAACTAGTAGAGGATGCCAGAATATTTGACATTGAGGGGCAGGATCTGAAGAGACTTCTGAAAAGTTGGGCTTAACTCCCTTCCAAGGATAAGTTTGTTATGGTAAAATATCTAAGAGGGATATCTAGGCAACTCAAAATGAAAATGAATGAAAAACTCACAACAAAAACCAGGATAAAAYTGAAAGATAGTGCTTTTAAGAGGTAAAGCTGGGGTATAAATTTTTAAGGTTTAATATAATTTCAGTGTAATTCTACTATGAAGTTTGTGCTTTTAGAAAAAAAAAATATCTAGCCAGTTCTGATTAATTCTCTCTACTAATTCTTTTCTTTTTTTTTTTCTGACTCTAAGAGTATGCTTACATCCCTAAATCAAAAAGAAGGATTAAAAAACATCCAGACTTCAATATTTAATTTCTATTTTACTCCTCTACACAGGTTTTGCAGAGAATGATAAATAAATTATTTTCTCTATATACACTATGACAAGAATAACTGTAATGCTTTAGGTTGTTTTCTTCTGCAACATGACAAAATGCAGCAGTATACGGTGCTATGATTCCTTACTAATYTTGTAGACTTGACAAACCAATCCTAGTAGGATTGAGTAATACTGTTTCAATTAAAAGTTATACCAAGAAATGTTATCATTTCTGTCTTTTCCATAATCTCTTGTAGGACGTGAACAAGAGCAAAACAGATATTATTAAGAAACATTTCAAGGGATTTTGATACTCCACAATATGCATTCCAGTCCTACACTTTAACTAACACAATTTGTTAGTCATTTGACTTCAAGYAGTCATCTGCAGTTAGGGCAACCACTTTTCTCATTATAGACAATTGCATTTCATTTCAACTGCATTTTATCTCAATTCAGTTGGCTACTCAAATATGATTTTCTAATTCACCTTTTATGGAATTAAGGAYACTTCAATGTGTCAAAAGTCATAGGTCTTATCTGAAATAATTTCRTTCTCAGATGCTTGTGTGAAGAATTATTCCTTTTCACAAGAAAAATCTTTACAAGACTGAAAGAGGTCAGCAAGTCCCATTTTTCTTCATCCATTTTTTCTGAGTTCTTCACTCAATGCTTCATGTAACTGTCACATACAGGTGTGACAAAGTGATTATCAAGGTTCTTTTTTCTTTTCATTTCACAACTGTACTCATAACACAAACTTCATCAAACATCAGACAGCTCTCTATGGACTAAAAATGATACTGAAAAGAAAGGCACCCAAAGCCTAYGAAGAAATTCATGTCTATCACATTACTTCTCCCCCAAGGAACAGCTTCATTTTGTAGGTAATACTGGAGAAGAAAGACTGTTTTATTGCAGTGTGTCTAAGTTTACAAGGACTTTATGTAAGCAGATACTGCCATMTTTCCTAATCAAATCCACCTCACTACCATCTTTTTTGACTCCTGTTTCTCTTTACCTCCTACACCTGACTCTGCATTAGCTGGTATCATGCCTGATGTCTAGGGCTTGCCTACATTATCCTTTGCTTTCCACTATTCTGAATCTAAATTTTTCACTAAATTCTCTCTATGTCTCAGCAATCTCTGCCTAATTCTTCCAATGACTACTCAACATAAATACTGATTTCTTAGGAAAAAATATTTCTGTCTTTCCTATAATTTCTACTTAAATTGCTACTGAACAGTCAGGACAAGCTTGTATGTTACCGTTGTTATCAGCCTTYATTTTGGAGGTTCTTCTGGTGCAGTCTTGCACCAATTAGAAATAAAATGCATGTAGAATGGTTGAAACAAGTAGAGATTGAAGCTCTGGGTTAAACAATCAAGCAATTACAGCTATCTTCAATTTCAAGATTTTGAAGATAGTGAAGACACTAAAGTAGCTCTGGATAACAATTGTTTTTTTGCTCAAGATGGTTTTACAGAGGTGGTTTCCTTACAGGGACTGTTGACACCAGGCAAGTGATTTTCTTATCAGCTGTGACATGGGAGTCACAAGAATTGTAGCTAACCTCTAAAAACAGTAGTAACTTCCCTATAAAACAGCCAACAGGAAATTATGACATCTACTCTAARTCTCAAGGTGGACCTTTCCCTGCAAAAGCATTCCTGGCCTCTTACCACATGAAAGATGTGAGGGATATGAGGTTCCTCTTTGACCAGTTCTGTTTCATTCACTATCTGCTCATGGGGGAGCTTGTAAGTGAAACATCTATTAAAAAGTAGAGAGAAAATTTATTTTCAGGAAGAAAGTGAAAAAGAAAACAGACAAAAAATCCAAACAAATATTAACTCTTTGATTTGCATAAAAGCATAGTTTGCAATATACTCAGTACACTGCAATGGAAAGCAGCTGACACTATTATGAGACAATATATTTTGTAGGAAAACAGAYTTTTCCATGTCAAAATTTATAGCGGTAAGCAAATCAAATAAACCCCTTAAATCCATACAAACAGTAGCAAAAGATCTGTCTTCTCAAGCAGTACTTTCATGTTTATTTCAGTARCACACTTCACTATTTGCTCAGAGATACTGGTGGTTATGAATGTTTTAAAGCCAGTTTACTTGCTACAGCTTAATTCCATGTTAAGAAAGGTGCACAGTCGTGATTACAGCTGTTTCTTCTCTTATCACTAACTTGCATCWTTATAACTCAACCCCATAAGAAAATGTCAATTTCCTTTTTCTTAATATTCAGAGTTTTTAAAGTTCTTTTTGATATTGGTAGTTGCATTCTAATAGATGGAACTGTATATTTGAGACCTAAAAAGATGCATGGTTTTCCAGGTTGAATAGATTAAATTTAATCAGTTTAAATAAAAAAATTATTTACAGATTATAAAACATTAATTTTAAAATTAGTCATCTATATGTATGAGATGGAATATTTCTTACTTTGCATGATTTAACTGCAAAACCAGGAAAAAACAAATACTTCACAGTACATTCCTTTGCTCTGTTCTCTAAGTGTTAGCCATAACTGAAATTGTGGAAGAAAATTACACAGACAGTAAAGCCWGGAGTTCTGGAAAAGAAGATAATATGAGTTTGTATCTGTGCAAGTTAAAGATGCTGAGTCAAGATTAACAAGCATCTTATCTACCTTGCTGCTTACTCATAGATTTTTTTTTCACCATTAGTCTATTTAGCTATTAGGCAAAATTGCATGTTTAAACTGAGTGACAAAAGCCCAATTTCATATATTAATTTCAGTATTTCTAACCTGCCAGGTTTAAGGGTWACAGACTCATAGACACTCCTCAGAAGAACATTATTTTTCCCTTCTTATCTGGAGAAAAGAGRAAGGTCTCACTCAGTTTTCATATTTCCAGGTTTTCAAAGATCTCTGCTCATTTTGAGATAATCCAACAACACATTGAAGGTATCCATCTTTGCTGAGTTTTTTGATTAATCTGGAGGATACAGTCTTACAGATGCTGCTCCTTTATGGAACCTGTCATTTCTTTCCTTACACCAATTCTGTACCAAAGAAATTGTATTGTACATTACTTGTTTTTCCATTATTATTATTATTATTATTATTATTATTATTATTATTATTATTATTATTATTATTATTATTATTATTATTATTATTATTATTTACTGTTATTATTGCATCTAACTTTATTGTCAGTTATTAAACTATTCTTATCTCAACATACAATTTTTACTTTGATTCTCCTTCCCATTCCACTGTGAGAGGATGAAGAGAGAGAGAGAGGGAGTTGATCTACTGGGTGATGTTTCATCTCCAGCTGGGCTTGAACCACATCAGTGGCCAAGGGAAATCAGCTTGTGACAAACAATGGTTTGCCCACGGCTGCTCGTGGCAGTTCACTGCACCTAGGTCAGTCATCTACTAGGCAGCCAAAGTTGGCAAACTGTCTCAGTGTTAGCTTTAAAGRAAGTTCTTTGGAATGATAAAATTTGGTCAAATTGATAAAGATGAGAGCCACCTGCAAAGAGTGAACAGAAGACTGAGCGTTGTAGCAATGAAACAGCAAAAAAAAAGTTCAGCATAGAAAATCATAAAATCAGAAGAAACCAGTTAATCTGTAAAGGAGAAGGATCTGAATTCATAACAAAAGACATAAAACCTTGGGATTATGATGCATTTTTCCRTGAAAATAAAGTCTCAGTACTTGGTAGTGGACCAAAATTGTACTCAAACATTTGAAAATATTAGGAAATAAAAGGAGAGAAATGAAATAAAAATATTGAAATCACTGTTCAAATCYGTGTTTTTCCCAAACACTGAATACAATTTGCAGGACTGGTCATTTTATCCCCAAAATGTACTCAATAGAACTGAGAAAGATTCAGAGAAAGACAAGAGAATAGAAGATCCTAAATAGAATAGTTAAGAAAACATTCTCTGCAGCCTGGATAGGATACCACATAAAGAAAGTGCCTAAAAGAATGGTCATGGAGAGTATTAACAGGAAATTATGTTTCTCTGTCTCTCCTGTTACAAAAATAAGAGATTATTACGCTGACATAGTAAAAGCCAAGCTCAAACCAAATAAACCAACTCAGTTCTTAATAGAATAAGGACAAATAACAGACCTTTTGAATTTCTAATCATCAGTTACTGTGCATGTAAAAATATAACGAAAAGAGATACAAAGAAGTTAAAGAAGTCACATTAGGTTTAAGAAATCCACAAAGCACAAAGCACTCTCCTGTTGATGACAGGACAGTGACAGAGAGAGCAATAACTTGTTTGACTTACTCCCCCCTTGGTGTAGCTTGTGGCCACTGCCTAAGACAAAACTCTTGGCCTGAGCCTGTGTGGCKTTCTTATGGAAATTCTGCACACCTACCTACCAAGTTTATGCATTTACCASAGATCTGGTTTAGTCACTTGGAGCCTCCATCTTCCAAAGATGCAATTCTTCCCACTGTACATTCCCACATAGACTTATTTCATCAATACAGRGAATGGAAGCTGTGTACTATATGAAATACTYGAGGCTGAAGTGAAAACTCAAATGTCTGGGTAAAATTTTCATTTAAATTGTTTATCAAGCTAGAATCCTATTCCTCAGTTGCATCAGGATGTAATAAAAACAGCAAGCATTAAATGCAATGTAATCCGGATAAACTGGAAAATCTAAGAACCTCTAGGTATCAACTTCATGCTGGACCCCTGAATTTTGGACTATAGTTCTCAAGATATTGAAGACTTTTAATCTCATCTAACTATTGTTACTCTTTAGCAGTTTCCTAGCACTAAGTTTTCTCAGGACTAAAAAGACTATGTGATTATCCTGCTTTCATGGATTTACACTACAGAGTCACCAACCATTGACAGCATTCCATCAATCTCACTGGAAGTTTCTCAGTCTTCCGTTCACTGCTGGTTTCTGAGGCAACCATCTCTCACACTTTTTGATTTTTTTCTAAAGGCTTGCTCTCCTATCCTGGATGAATGATAGGAAAGACAATTTTCCTGTGTTTTCAAACCAAGACTTTCCACWACACCTCATAATTTTCTTTCTAGAGTACACCAAAGTACACACTGCATATTCTCTGTTATAYGCTGGTCTGTTTAAAGGAAAATATTTTTTTTAATGTAAGCATATAAAGGAGAATTTTTTTATATTTAAAATTAATAAATAAATGTATTTTGATAAATTTGTCTATGTATGCAAGTGGGAAATATGGCTTTATGGATATTGTTGAAGAATAAACTACTCTGCATACTTGTGACTTCTTGCCCAGCAGTACTTCAGGCTGACATCCTCATCAGTGATAATGATTGATATTGCTGACAAAAAAGTRGATGTTTTCAATATTCCTTGTTTCTTTCTCTCAAATGAAAGATTTTTGAGAGCTTCAGCTTTCTAGAAACTTGAAACTTGTCAYGGAAACTTGTCACAGAAATTTGTCTGGAATGCTATATGTACAGGTGTAATTCTGCCAGCTATATTTTTTTAAAAGTACAGGGATGGGAGTTGAAAGGAAAATGCTGGGATCCATCTCAAAATTATCCACAGCAAGTTTTAAATTAAAACACAGTTAAACCTGAGTCTTTTTATGACTCTGTTCATTTACTTGCACAAAAGATGTTGCTAATTCTTAAGCGAATAAGCAAGTACTTTTTTAGACTGGCAATGTTTCTCATCACAGATGCTGAGGGCTGTAATGCCCTCCTGAAGTTGTTCATCAGCAAATCTTCAGTAAAATATATGTGTCTATGCTCATTCTTTCCATAGTCCTCGGAACTGAGAAAAGAATTCTGGACTCATTCCACAACAGAGAAAAATTTCCTCACTTTTACACATTTTCCATTTTTAATCATYTCATATGATATATTAAAATTATCTTTTTGAAACAATTTTTCAGTAGAAAGGGATTATTTTTATATGAAAAATGCACACAATCTTGCACAATTTATTTTTAATAGAGAAGACTACAAAAAAACCTGAAGCTCTACAGGCAGTTTCATGTGAATGAAAGATCAATCTGCTTTCAAGCAGRCAAAGAAAATTGCTAGGTGTTTTTGTACTATTTCTTTTTTATTTCCCCTTCAGATCTATATAACATGARGGGATTCTTAAAGCCTTCTGAGAGATTTTTCTTTCCAAGCCCAGGGACTTTATCTAGAGAAGGAAATATATATTTTCTTTTCCTGTGGATTATGAGATGTCAACAGTCCTGGTCAAAATTCATTGTCCAGTCTTGAACTCTATTTGTATTAGAGTTCCCAAATRTTTATGATCTTTAATTATTATGACATATGTTAAGAATATAAAATACTAGAAAGTATTTATGCTAACAAATTAATGTTGTGAGGAAAAATTATTGAAATTCTGAAAAGGACACTTGAGATTTATTCCATTTGGTGTGGACAATTGTATACAGACATAAGAATTCCAGTGTTAAATACAGCCAGTGCTAATGATGAAAAGAAATCTTCTAGAAGATGATCTAATATAAAAGATGATCTAATATAAAAGAAATACTGCAGGAGAAAATTACTYRCTGAGGTTATGTTTAACAGCTATAAAACAGAATATTTAAAAACAAGAATATTAAAAAAACCTGAATAATAGGATGAATTGATGGTCACTAACTAAATGACCTAGGTAAACTAGAAAAAAATTACCTTCTAATAAAATTAGAGATTTTTTTTCTCTGATTTTAAGTTAGTTTTAAAGACAGAACAAATTAGAATTATGGTTTCATATTTTATCTCTCTTARGGCAAACCCCACCCTCCACGAATGTAAAGTACTGACAAATAGGATGGAGGTGAAGGAATGCATAAATGAACCAATCAGGTAGTAATAATTATTTTCTCAGAATCCAGATCGGGTGTTTTGTTCTATGCTCATGGTGTTGATTACTTCTTTTTTTCTTTCATTTCTGGACAAATAATARCTAACAATTTGAAACAGTCTTTTAGCAGAACAACAAGAAGTCCTTTCCACAGCTTCACTTTTATGTGTGTTTTTTGGGGGKTTTTTTAACYAAAACATTTAAAAAATAATATTTAAGAGGATTCACCACAGTTAAATGCATCAACAAATTGTGTACCTCTTTAGATTTAACCCAAATGTTTCAACAGATGCTGCTCTTCCAGTCTCAATAGGGAGCAGATTCCACAATCAGGGAGTATAATTACAGAGAGCTCCAGCTCCTGCTGTCTCAAAGTTACACTTAGGGCACGCTGAATTGCCTGCCAGTTTCAGTCTTCAATGGCTGACTGAGGCCTTTGGTAATAAAAGATCAGTCAAGAGTACAYTATGATACTTCACAAAATGCTAACAGCTTTGGAGAATTTATAATATGGAGAGACATATGCCAGCTTGGTAYRCTGCTGAACAGTTAAAACCAACTACARCAAGAGTAGGAAACAAATAWGAGTTTGTAACAGGRAAAGTGKGTATTTGTCATCACACAAGTAAGGTAATACATCTGCTATAAAKCATTAAGTGACAAACAATGGAAAACAGTGGTTTTAATCCAACAGTTTTTGTTGGGCCCTGATCATAACTAGAAAGARTCTTCAGTTACAAATGGGATGCCAAGGAATATTCTTCTTCCATGTGTGATATGATATTAAAAACAAACAAAAAAAAGGAAATACAAAATTCTGTAGTGAGAGTTTCTTTTTTGTATTACTTCTCTTCAGAAAAATTTAATTTTTTACTGTAAGAAAAGTTAAAGTAGGTGGGGTAGAATGAGTCTAAAGTGAATCAAAGAAATTAGTAACTGGTCAGACAACATCTGATGTTCTTGTCTTTTGCTGCACACAGACATTGAGACTTAGTAGTTAACTGCAACAATTCAGAAGAATCACTCATGTTAAAGACAAAATTAAGGAGGCCATACAATTTTGAATTAGAATCATTAGAAATCAGAAATTTTGTAAAACTTTTTTTTTTTTTTTTGGAAATGCATCTTCTGTTTATAACCTCAAATTCATAATTCTTTTTTCCRAAGACAAAAATTTTCAACTATAAATGTACAGAACAATTTGTCAAGAATGAGTGGTAATGCATGGAATTGGGAGAATTCATACTTTTTACTTCACAAAAGCCAGATGACTAGAAACCAAATGATAATGATAAGGCTCATTAATGTTTAAAACAGCATTTTCAAATTTCAGTACACTTCAGCCACAATTGACAATTTTTTCTGTTTTGTATTCACCTTTCTTAGTTAAATTATAGAATTTTATCTCATTTGCTCCAGGGACAGAACAAATCATTGAGTRACATCTTCTCCAGACATTATTTGTAGTATGAATTAAAATTTTATTAATATGTGAATAATTTGAATAAGGAAAATTTATATGGGATTAATAATTATATTCCATTTGGATTCACTTTTTCMATTCTTCAACTAATTAACTTTATTTCTTGTCACTTCCTTCCTTGTAAAGAAGGTTTTGTGATTTAGAATACTAAATAATGTCTTGGATCCCAAGGAACTCCCAGCCTGACAAACACAATTATTTAATAATTATATAATAATAKCACTTTGATTCTCTCGGAGGAAATTGGATGGTAGCATTGAGCAGACCTACCAAAAGGCAGAGGTATATTTGCTAAGTACATAGTCACCTTTTGTTTTAAAGCTTTCCACTCATCTTCAGATTCTTCACTGACATAAAACTTTCTTCTCACTCATTTTCACWGTTGGAATAGGTGAATAAATTGTTTTCCAAGATGCATTGGCTAGTGCTATGTGGTGAGATCCTTGCATAAAAAGTCCCCCTACAAAGACCCTGACAGCAGCAAAATGCAGAACAATTCCACTGTGAAGATTRGCCCTCTCCTTGCAAATCCCTCTGAATTCTCAGGAATGAATAAGTCACCTACCAAAATTTTAGATTCTTCTCAAAATTCTCCCTAGTGAAAAATACATACAAAATTGAGGCTGGCTGTTCACTTGAGGGCACAAAGCTGTCACATTTGCTGAGGCCATTCCCTAGGTGCATGCACAGATGGTGACTACTCTATCACAGACACCTGCTGCAAAGTAGGCTGTTGCAACAAATAAACATCACTGGAAGAGAAAAAAACATGGTAGAATTGCTRGTTTTACTATCCTTGCATCCTACATTAAACAAAAATAATCAAATCTTCTAGGTAAATCAGTTTCATGTGCTTTGCAGSCAGTCACAAGAAGAAAAATTATTCTTCCAATTATTCAAGTGATACATTTTAGCTATGTAAGTTGCATACTTGTGAATTGAGTAAAATACATTTAAACTCACTAATTTTGCAGTTTCAAAATTTCCTGAACTATCAAATTATCCTGCATTTTTCAAAGCCCTGAATATTTGGGAATTAATGTTTTGGAGGTTTGATTTGGCTCTTTGTTTTGTTTGGTTTTTTTTTTGCTATATGAAGTGGGTTTTTTTAAAATTTTTTAATCAATTAATTAAGAGTGGAAAATGGGACTCTGTCGTAATGCTGTCCAACCAATGCTGTGTTACACATTGTAGGKTTTTTTTATCAATACTRTGTGGAAGTATGCAAGCAATCACATGAATTTTCCATCTTTTCCATAAACATAAATGGAAAAACCCCCCTCCTTTATGTCTTTTAATGCTTTAAAAGACTACAATTCCTGTTTTAATATATGAAGGTTCGGAGCACATTCACATGTGTGTGCATGTTCATGTATATAATTTCATATAGAACTTCAGTCAATAAAAACTTGTAAATGATTTTCTGTCTATCCTTGCTCAATAACRATTCAAATTTGTTTAGCTCTTCTAGATGGAAAATAAGATTATACCAGCTAGCTTAGCTGCTTAAATGCAGTATAAACATGTATATGTCAGGTCAGTTAAAGGGAAATCCTGTCATTTACCCCTTCCTCATAAAGTCCTCCTGTTAAGGAACGTAAAAGCCAAATTGAAGTAGTAACTGAATTCCTGATGGGTGAGGAAGCTGGTTTAGGTGGCCATGCTTGGAGCAGTGACGTTAGAATAGGTGATCTCTAGAGGYGTCTTCAAACCTCAGCTATCCTGTGTATCTGTGATACAGTGCTTTCAGTGCAGAGGTCTGATTGTTAGGATCAGAGCCTTGGGAATCCAGATGAGGCCTCATCAGTGCTGAGGAATGGGGAAGGGATCACCTCTCCTGGTCTGCTGGCAACACTCGTTCACACAACTAGGATGTTGTCCTTTTTTGCTATGAAGGTGTATTGCTGATCAATGGTTAGGTAAGTCGTCTACCAGCACACCAAGACCTTTCTCTGTAAAGCTGCTTCCCAGCTCATTGTCCCCCATTGTTTAGAGGTTCCTGAGGTTATTCTTTCAAAGAGGCAGGAGTTTGCCTTTCCCTTTGTTGAGCTTCAAGAGGTTTCTGTCTGCCTCTTTCTCTAGTCTGTCAAGGTCTCTCTGAATAGCAGTGCAACCATCTGGTGTATCACACTCTGTGACTCTATGTTTATACAAATGCTCATTATAGTGAAAAATCTTTATGGCTCATGAAGACAGAATATAGAGAATTATTCCAGGAACAGACTGTTAATTATACTGGAATCTAAATTTATCTCATTTACATAGTCATATATGAAAAGGGCTTGAGTTGAAGTCAATGGTATATTCACATACAGTCATCTGCATAATCAAAGATTTAGTTAAACCAGACAAAGAAAAWAATTGAGTTTTAAAATACATTCCATAATGTCTGGTTTTATAATGAATACTGCATGATCATTCATTCATGTGCCCACTTTCAAGGGATGGCTGCACTGCAAGTAAGAGAATGAAGTTTTGCAATTCACTGGCAAGGAAGTATTCATGTAAAACATAYATTTAATAGACATATTGTGTAAACAAACCAAACAAACTTATCCATGCTAGCCAAAGATGTTCAGTCTGTAAGCTGCTRTCAGTATTCTAGACAATCTAAACAGAGATACTCGACTTGAAATACRTGAGCTSTAAGTTGTGAGGACACTACAGACTGCTCCAAAGAGGAAGTAAGGTTCAGCTTCACTYGTGAGCTCTTCAGGATGGATACTTATGTAATGCTTTCCAGCTCAGCTAAGTCTCTCTGTTCCATAGCAACCACACTGTTCTGTTTCTCTAAACAAGTAAATAAAGCTAGATATCCATTCTTACTGAGATGAGTACACTTCTTTATCTCTGACATTTATACACACATACTCTTTGCTTATAAAGTCAGAATCTCCCAATTCACCATTATTATTTCCTCCTCATACACAATCTCAAACTTTACTATTAACCTAGCTGTCTTTTAGCTTCCTTTTTTGAGAAAATGTATTGAGCAAAGTGCCTTTTACTTCTATGATATTTTAAATGATTTATTGCTTAGTGCCTGCTGTATTTTTCCCTTCTCAAAGTCAGTAAAAGCAGATTAAATTTTTTTATGAACATTTGTTTATAATAGCTAGTTTTTCCTTAGCTCCTTGAAAAGAATCCCTTAAGAAACCACAGATGAAACTCATCACTAAAAATTATCCTTGCTGTGGGTTTTACACCTGTTTTTCCACGTTCTTCAGTTAGATTTAGGACTATCTTCACTGAGCTTARCTTTTGTCAGTTAACCTTATGCTTCCAAACATAAAATTGTCACACCACTCATCATCACCAGCTCACTCCCTCATCTCCTAAAACTGTTCCATGCGAACATTCACTTTTTTGGTGTCCGTATATGTCCATGAGAAACTTATGATGTTTTTACTACTAGCAGATATTTTCTACTTAAGTCTATTTGCGATTCACATAACTGTTCTAATCTCTAAACCACTCAAGAAAAATGAGACAGAGTATGACAGAGAGAAGTATATTGAAAACAAGGCACTTTAGCTTAGTTATTTTAAGCCRTGACTAAGAAAGATGATATGATAATAGCAGAGCTCAAAAATTTTGTGAGTAGCAAGAGACACAAAGTCTCAGGAAGGCTTTGAAGCACCCAGTCTGACAGAAGAGATCCTGCTGGGTGTGGAGTTGTAGCCTAAAGGCATCAGAAGTCAAGATCTTTGTGCAAACTGCAGACTAGCCACAGATATTTTCATGTACTCAAAAAAGCACAGACCTGTGGAAGAAGACTGTGAGCAAAACAAGGAACCATCACACTAAGCATGTGAAAGTATTTGTCCTAAGTGGAGAGTAACAGGGAGTGACAAAARTTTAGCAGCTTTTGTAAGGAAAAGATAAAGTATTCATGTAGTTCCCTTTTACATGGGAACTGCAGGAAACATTTAAAAGGTTTATTTTTTTGGAGTCCAGMAATTTGCTTTCACATTGTGAATGTACTGGCCATGGCTGACTTGGAATCTAGAARTCCTTCTAGGTCAGTTATTATAAAATATTTATGTTGGTTTGAGCTGACCAAAACAAAAGACCAGTATGAGCCAGTTGCTTCTCCTGAAGTGTGTGGAATTATACTATTTCACCACTGGAGACACTATGCCTTAATCAACAAAATTACAGCTAATGAGTTTTCCTAACTATAGATTTTAAAWTTAAAACAGAAAACAGTTTTTTCTATTGCTTATGGAAAGGAGTTTGGCATACTACCTTGACAGCAAAAATATTCCTAATAAGATGTAATATATACTTTAAAAGGAAGCTTATTTTATTTAGCTACAAAAATGTTGTAGATCTAASCTCTGAACCTTTAGCCTTCCTGGCTTACGTGCTGTTGGTGTAGGCTTTTAGTCATTATTGCTTTCTGTGTTACCTAATATGTTGTTAAAAGAATAAATTTACCTGTTACGGTAATAAATGCCCCATTTTCTTTTTCTCTGAGTTCCATTTTGTCTAATATTCTCTTCCCTTTAAAACATTGCTTAAAGATACAGTTCCTGGTAAACTACTGTGGCCAAAATATAAAGCCAAATTTCATRCTTCGCACAGAAATTTCATTAGCAGTTTTAACAAGACCTCCTGAAAGACAATCCACAAACAAGATTCAGATTTTACTATAAATTAAAAGATGTATTGTGACTATAGGAGTTGTCTAAATTGATGCGCTATTTTTAAATACCTTTGGTAGTACGCATAGGTAGCATATTTCTAACACAGTCATAAAAGATTTTACTTCTTCAAGAAGCAGGACTTGATGCTGGATTCCTGATAAATCATTTCTGTGTAGCGGGACCATAATACTGAGGAAATTATCCATCTTCATGGATGTCTACCATGAAGATGGATAATTTTCATTTTTCAGGAAATTCCCAAATACCATATGAATATTTTATAGTGATGTTTAGCATTGAGTACCCAACCCAACCTTATAAATGACTCTTCTGCATAATTAGCACATTAGTTACTCTGTAAGATTGAATCTGATGAATTATTCAAACACAGTTCCATAGAGATGCTGGTTGAGGGTCCTCTGTAAGGGCACATTAAAACTATCCTGTTAAACTTTGAAATCCTAGGGAGGGAAAGACAYGCAGTTGTAAGAGGAGACAGATTTATTGCTGTATGAAGAGCATTTAGAAGTGCAAGGGAAGATATATGCAGGAAAAGGAAAGGTATGTTAAAACAAAAAAAAAAAAATTCTTTAACTCCTCAATCAAATCGTTATGGGGACACAGATCAGCTTGCTTTGTAGTGTCCAGTGGAGTCCAATAAAGGTGGTTTGAAAAGGGCAACTGGATGAAGAAATATTTTGTAGCCAAATGGGTGAATTCTGTTATAAATTTTATCTGCACATTTCTATCTCGCTCTTCATAGTCTGTTTCTGAGATTACCTTTTGAGAAATTTAGATTTTTGGAATAAATTTTTGCTTATTAATTGCTTGCAATCTTTTGTTTGATACCTCTGCCTGTGTTTAGTTTCCATTATCATTTGAATACATTGTCAGAGACCTCAAATTATGTTGTTTGTTTACTGTATGAACMCTGGCAACTGGTAAAGTGTTGCATAAGGGCACTTTACTTTTCATTAATATAGGGAGAGTAGCACATGACTGTATCATAAGGAATTGCAAACGCATTTAAAAACACTTACTGTTTTCACTCCCTCACTTATTTGCCTTTCTTTCAGAACTGCTTGACTGAATTTTACTACTAGAAAATCTGTGTTATTCAAGCAGGTTTAGRAGAAACACAATATTGACTTTGAGTGAATACCTATTACCAATATACAAGCCAAGTTTAGTAGTTGCCTTTATATGATGGCTCTACTTAGTTTCCTTTAAGGTYCTTCCCTCCTAGTTTAGCCTTAAAACTATTTTAAAGGCAAGMCATCACCTGAAATTCTTCAGGCATCCCCATAGGCACCTACAGAAAGAAGGAGTACAGTCAGCAGCAATTTCAAGTCAAAGACAAGAAGATATCTTGCAGCTGTGAGCCCTAACCAGTACAAATGATACTGAAGCCAGACAAGGGAAAAGAGCCTAGCTCTGACAAGAACATACCTTGGTTACAATAAACCTCTCAAACCAGAAGCTTTTCTTATAAAATTAATAGTATGTGTTGGGTAACAGACAGCTATGATTTTACATGGAGTTGTTTCTAGAATTTAGAAAAAAATCCTCTCTACTCCTTCAAAAAACAAAAGAAAAAGTTGGATTTTGGTGACAATGTTTTCCTATTTCATCAAGGTCTCTGCATTTGTTGCACATATCAGGTTTCTGATTTTGGTTTCATTAAGAATACACATCCTTATTATACTGTCTCAGAAATTTTTTGAGTGACACTGGTGAGGCCATACCTATAATGCTGTRTCCAGTTCTGGCCTCCCCAGTACATGAGATATATGTATGACATTAATATACTGGAGAGACTCCAGAGGAAGACCAAGAAGGTGATTTGGGGACTGGAGTGGCTCTCCTATGAGGAAAGACTGAGAGAGATGGGGCTGCTTTGCCTGGACACAAAGGCTCAAGGGACCTTGTTGATGTACATACCTGGAGCAAGTACGTAAACAAGACTGAGATAGGCTCTTTTTAGTGGTGTCCAGTAAGGACAAGAGGCAAAGGAAAGAAAACTGAAAGAGCGGAGACTTTGTCTAAACTTAATAAGAATATTTCACTGAAAGGTTGACTGCGCGCTGGCACAGGTTGTCCGCAAAAGTTATGGAGTCTCCATCCTTGAAAGACACTGAGTCATCCCCAGAAATCTCTTTGAGTTACTTATGAAATGGGTAAATTCTGCAAAACCCTTTAATATNAAAAAAAAAAAAAAAGATGACTGCTGTGTAAGTGTAATATGGCACAGATTTCATACTCTGGGTGCAGATTTCTGCTCAGTAGTGTTTATGAAACACACCCATCTGGTTTGTGTGGTCATGACTCCCTCTAGTGATGTCTACCATATTCTCATACCAAATGGATWCTTGAATTAAGTGCCCCATCTCTTCATGTACTCACTGAACTCCAGAATGTCAGTTAACTCATGCTTTATTCACATATAGGTTTTATCAGCCTTAAATCACTGTGAGTCAGATMTGGTGATATTTACATATGCTAGAAAATTTGAAAATAAACTGTGGAAAAAAATTATCCAGAAATAAGGAAATAATATCAAAAGTCTTGTAAATTTTAGTGCTTTYAATATAAAAGTTAATTGAAAATTACTGTTATGGTGGAAGTAAAATTTAAATGCCAGAAKATTTAGCATATGTATTAGACATCTCAGTTAAACTGAGCACTAATTTATGCACTGCTCAATCACTAAAAATTTCTGTAAATATTTGTTCTGTCTACTCATAAATGTGCTTTTTACAGACAAGTGTTTTCCTGTGAATCTGATTTTATGCTGCTTAGTGGAGCGTGACTACAACTGCTTYGTTTATTGTCAAGGTTGTGGGGTGYTCCAGTGAMTAGTAACCTACAAACCTATTTCTATCCCCAGGGAAGGAAAAATAAGAAATTCTTTTATCCCTGACTTCTAATACCAGATGTGGGACYCTTAATTCCATTCACAGGATCTTATTCAGAATGAACAGATAAAAACTAAACCACAGATGTGCCAATGGAATAACACAACATCGAAACAGTTGTTGTTGAAATGAAATACAGTTGCATTTATCTTTTCACCAAATCACTGTGTATGAGACCAAGGTCACTTTGTCAATCTAACTTCAATTTCAGACTTGTATGAAACAGTAACAATGCTTTCTCTAATCTCAGTTGTAAAACTTTATTAATCTGTACCAAATTCAACTAGGAGTCTAAAGCAACCAAATAGTCTCCAGTGAATTTCAATAAAACATCCTTGARTGATARTTCAGGACAAAAGAACATGTCCACTGAGAGCAMTRTTCCAAATACAGGCAGTAGATAAGTGATTAAGATTAGAATATTGAGTAGTCTTATTGTTCCCACATTGCATATTGCYTTATCTCCTCCTTGAGGATGGTATTACATGCACTAAATTTGCTTAATGAATGATCAATATTCTTTCATTTCTAAACCAGAACAAGTCACAGGACCTTTTACGGGTGAGGGACACTGCATGTTCCTCAGAGGCCAAGCTTGTGAAATGAGATCACTATGAAATATTCAGCACCCAAAAATTGTGCAAAATGTCTTAGAGAAATAAATCTGTAAGTCCTCATACAACAGGAAAACACCTCTTTTAGAAAATGCTTTGCAGTTTTCTTTGGAAAGATGCAAACAKGCTTCTAAAAACAGAATTTGATGTTCACCAGAGACAATGTACCTGGTATACTAAACCTGGATCTGTAGTTCACAAATGGATCCATACACATAGAACTGAAATGACAATGGGWAGAATTTTATTGTGCTGTATAAAATATGTAGTCTTTTGTGCTCYACCTATCAGTGTTTGTTTCTCCTGCCCTTCATACAAAGTAGGAAATGTCTTGCATTTTTCGAGCCAAAACATCTGTATTTATGAATTAGTCCCATGAGAAGTCACTCAAGAAAGGAGGACAGAACAGGATAAGTTACTTGTAACTTATTCTGGTTTTGATTTYTGACTTCTTACTATGGCTCTTAATTTAAATTTTTGAGATAAAATGCCTAATGTTCAAACAGGTGGTAGGTCCAATGCAAATGAGGAGGCATTTAATTCCTCAGACATACTGCTTCATAAATGAGCAAGTGAAGYTGCTTTAGTATTTAAATATGCAAATTCATCCTGTAAAGATGAGGAGAAACACTTGTACTATAGCTTTGTCTGAGAGRGCAGCAAAACAGTCATTCAAAGTGTTAAAATAATCACAAGTTCTCCTCTCATCATCTTTTCATTAAAATCATGCCCTAAATCCCCTCTGTCTTCATTAATTTTTAATTTTTTAATTCAAATGCTGGTATAAAGTAATTATAATGTTGTTGTTATTTGGTTTATATTTATGTGCTTAAATTTTTTAGATTAGTCATGACATGTTGTTGGGCAGTAGAATTACCTGTGACATTAACGTAAGTCAACAAAAAAAAGTCACTTTTCAAAAAATTAAAATACATATGTGAAATAATTCTTTCATAAAACAGAACCCCATCCAATGAGGTCATGAACACTTTCAGAGATGGGATTTTGGGCAATCTGTTGCAGTGCCACACRATCYTTACAGTAAAGAATTTCTTCCTAATGWCTAATCTAAAACTGTGCTCTTTTGGTTTAAAGACAGCACCCCATATACTTGATGCCCATGTAAAAAAACACACCTCCATCTTTCTTGWAGGCCCACTTTAGTTAAAGGAAAGACATTTTAAAGTTTTCCTGGAGCTGTCTCTTCTMCAGGCTGAACAGACCCAATCYTCAGCCTTGTCTTCATAGGAAAGGTGTTCCAGATTTTCTTGTTTTGGGGCCACAGAGCTGGAGGCAGTACTCAAGGTGGGGTGCCACAAGAGCAGAGTGGAGGGGAAGAATAAGCTCTCTTGACCTGCTGGCCACTCTGCTTTTGATACAGCCTAGGATAGGGTTGACTGCAAGCGCACACTGTTGCATTGTGTTGTTTCACATCAACCAACACCCCCTCAAGTTTTTCTCCCCAGGGCTTCTTTCAATCTATTCTGTGCACAGCCTGTATCTGTTTTTGGGATTGCCCTGACCTGGATGCAGGACCTTGCACTTGACCTCATTGAACTTTATGAGGGTTTCATGGGCTCATATCTCAAACTTGTCAAGACCTCTCTGGATGGTATCCCTTCCCTCCAGCATGTCAGCCTTAGCACATGGCTTGGTGTCATTGGCAAACTTGCTGAGGCTGCACTCAGTCCCTGCCTGTGCCTTCTGATTTGTCTAGTGTGTCTGGAGTACTTGTCATTGAAGACTGAGGCAAAAAAATCATTAAATATCTCAGCCTGCACTATATCCCAATTACCCAGATTTCCCATTTCCTTGCAGAGCTGTTCCACATTTTTCTTAGTCTTTGTTTTATAATCAGTGTACCTATAGAAGCTTTTCTTATTGTCCTTGACATCCCTGGCAAGGTTTAATTATATCAGGGCTTTCGCTTTACTAACCTGATCCCTGGCTGCTCAGGGAATTTCTTTGTGTTCCTCCCAGGTTACCTGTCCCTGCTTCCACCCTCTCTAGGCTTCCTTCTTCTGCTTGAGTTTTTCCTTGCTCATCCATGCAGGCCTCACAGCATTTTTGCTATATTCCCCTTTGCTGAGAGGCATCACTTCAGAGCTTGGATGAGGTGATCCTCAGATACCAACCAGTTTTCTTGGTCTCCTCTGTTCTCCCAGGCTTTCCCTGTGAATCAAGCAGATTCCAGATGAAGACAAAGCCTGCTCTCCTGAGCTCCAGGACTCATTTGCTGTCACCCTCCTTACTGCCCTAAAGATCTTGGATTTCAACACTTCATGGTCACTGCAGCTAAAGCAGTCTTTTTGTTCCACATTCCCCACCCTCTCCCTCTYGGTTCATGAGAACAAGATCTGGCATTATACCTCTCCTTGTTTTCTCCCCAGTCACTTGGAGAATGAAGTTATCATCAACACAGTCTAGGAACCTCCTGTATTGTTTATGCCCTGCTATGTTGTCCCTCCAGGAGATAAGTGTATAATATTTTCTATAAGTGAGTTAATGTTTAAGGTTGTTCTATACCCCAATTAGATCAGTRGCATCATCTTTCTTTTTTATTAGCACATCATGCTTCTACCATTSTCAAGGTTGTCCTGAATCTATCCTTGGAGCAGTCTATTTCCATATATTATATTGTGACCTTTCATTTTTTTATTGACTGAAAGTTAAACATTTCTGTTGTTACTGTAAACCACTACATAAAGTTTTCAGCAATATCAAAAGTGCTTATTSCTTAAATCATTACCATAAAGCAACAAGTTTAACTTCTGCAATTATATGGTTGATGTTTTCTAAATGATTCAATTGTAACAAGAAGGATATTTTTTCATTGTTTCAGTCTGCCAAGTTGGTCRCATGTCCAAAAAAGACGATCTTGCTTCTTCAGTCTGTTGTGTGCTTTCTGCCTTAGCAGTGACTGCCTTCTTGATGTCTTCTAGGTTGTCCCTAATACAATAGTGATTGTTTCCATTACATAGTCAAAGGTATCCTGAAATTCACTGGTAACTTTTGTTCAATATATAATGTGCAACTTCTCTGTGTGAACTGTCCATTCCCAAACAAGTGCAATGATGCCAGAGCTCAGTAGGAAAAGAGCTTTTTTAAGTACTATTTCCAATACCTCATTTTTGAATCRTTGGCATTCTGCAGAACAATGCTTACATTCTGCAGTATATTCTAAACTTATATTTGCCATTTTTGATATTTTGTTTTAAAGGAAGCTACACGAAGCTGAAGTTTCTAAGAGGTGTACTGTGTTGAAAGTTTTGAACTTGTTTTAAAAGGCTTACTGGCCTCATTATTTTTTGGTCAAAGAAAATCTGTTACAATATGGAACTGAAGAAYAGCTATTTTTATTTCAGTCATATACATCTCAGAGCACAAGGAAAACAGTGATAATTTGATTCAGCTTAAGTATAGGTTTTGTTTTGGGCAGTGGTGCATGTCAGCTGCACAGACAACATTATGCTGAAGAGGATTATTTGGCTTCTTGTAATGATGTTACAAAAGATACACACAGRTGCTCTCTTTATGGCAGTCTATTTCACTGTCTCTGCCACCAGTTGRATTATCATGTAGTTCACTGAAATAATATTGATTATTTTCACAGAGGCTGTGTCAGTCTTACCGCAGAGTGGTGTTTAGTCTTGCTATGTGTTATGGCTAGCAGCCACTTGTGCTTTATTATACCAAATGCTGGGGAGGATCTGCAAACTTGATATCCTCTCCACCATCAAGAAGTTGTGTGATGGCTAGCATCAGATCAATAGACAATTTCTCTATCCAAATGCAGCTTGTTTTGCAATAGGGTGTTTTATGGCGATAGTGGGTTTCAATTGTCACTAAAATTTATAYAGAAAGCAGAAAAATCAAGAGCCTGATAATTTCTTCCATGAGAAAACACCATCAACCATCTGRTTACATTTCATACACTGATTTGCACTTAGATAGTGGGGTAAGACTGACCTTGCACTTTTTAATGAATGCTTCTGAGGACATGGTAACTGCTTTTTGCCTTGCAAYCCTGCAGATATCAGTGAATGAGAGTAGTCTGAAGAACAAGAAGCAAGACAAGATCCAGTGCTCAAATCAAGAGGTATTTAAGGTGAACAAGACACAATCAGTTCTTGAGAGTTTTAGCTGAGCAATACCTCTGTATTTCTGCTTTGCTAACAGAGAAAAACAATCAAATCCATATGGGTTTTTAAATGTATTTTATGGAGGGCATGTAGAGCAGCTGACTGACATCTGTGAACAGCTGAGGCCAAGGAGGGGGATGGTTTGGTGTGCACAGTTGAACAGTATTCAACTGTCTCTTGATTTACAGATTCATTGTATTTTTTCAAGGTTTAATTTTAATTTTATTTCTTGACAATTTCTATTATCACAGGCTTCTGTGGCCATTTTTATGATATCAGTGGCCATTTTTATGATATCAGTGCCCTCCCCAGCTACATACACTGGGGACATTTAGATACATACCCAATTTTTGTTTTATTTGTAACTTTAGTTCATTTATTCATTTCCTGTAATTTCACTGATCCTACCAAAGTAATTCTGTTCTCTGATCAAGTGACTGATTTCTATTCCTCTTCCTATATCATTGTTTCTGCTGTACATTGTCACTACAAGTGCACATTCTTTTTCATTCTGTTTTGGTGCTGCTCCACAAAGGTATTGATTTTATTTTATATTTCCTGTTGTTCAAGTCCTGCTATCTGACTGAATTACAAATGTTTGTTTTGTTTTTAACAGATCTCATATGTTGGCAAGAATGATTATTGTCAACCAGCTGATTACTTATGTTGCTTGCTAAATATTCATTAACTACTTATTCAAAAAAGTGGTGAGTTTTTCAAACCACATCTATACATGAATGGGGAAATTGCTACTCTGCTTTTTGTTATTAAGTTGGGCCACTTTCTGGTTCACATAAGATTCCCTTGAAGACTGTCCAAGCTTCCAAAACTGTTGTAAATTACCTCTCTACACAACTGTAGAGATGGAAAACTGTAAGGACATAAGAACGCCCTGGTCACGTATATTCCTCTCCATTGTCCTGTCTTAAAATACAATGCTAACAATGTCCTTGCTAAAGCAGATTAAAGTCATTTGTACTCTGAATCTTGATGCTGATAAATTCTCAGAACTGCTTTTACACCAAGGGTTTGCTATCGYAACTTTTGGTCACACAGCTACAAAGTGAGAGATGGAAAGCAGTGTTAAACCCTCAAAGTCACATGACTGCCTTAAGTTTCACTGTTTAACTACAAGGTAAAGTAATTGGTTACATTTGCAACTTTAAATACTAATCTTTTAATCTTAAATTCTGTCATCTTAGTTACTGGCAGGAGTAATACGTGGAGTTGATTGAGGAGGTCTGGACAATGTACTTTTTCCCTAGATAGACCATTGAATTTTACATAAATAGTGTAAAACTCTATTTGCTTGTGTGGTATCCTCTCAGCAATTTTTCCCTGCAAAGACTCTCTGAAAGAAGGAATCAGTTCAGTAATCTGGAAAATGAGTCCCTAGGAGAAAGAATGCAGAAAAGAAACTACATAATCATTTGAAGTTTTCTATGATGTATCAAGCATGAGATTACTAGGGAACAAATCAGGTAACACAAGCATCTAACACTATTTTAGAAGATCTCATATTTGCTCTTCAGCTGACTTTCTGGAAGGGAGCAAGACTGATTAGTGCCAGTGTCAGATTTACACAAGCCAATGTGATTGAATACATTAGGGCTTCTGAAATACTACTCGATAGCTACTTTTGGACACTAAATAGCTCTACAGAGACCATCATCAACTCTGTGTTTTTCAAGAAGGAATTTTATTTCTTTGCTTTGCCAACCTCCTTTGATAAAAAGAAGTATCCTTGCTTTTTACACRTTATCCTGAAAATACTAAATGTAAACACACCCGTACACATATTTAGTGACAATTTAAAAATGTTTAACCCTTTTTATACTCTTGTCTTTCATTTAGAATTGTACAAAGAATATTGCTGGGAAAATTTACTTAAGATTTTTGACTTCTGAAACTCAGGACAGTCAAGACAAGAAATTAGAGGAATTCTGTTCCTCTTCTTTCTGAAACTTGGTTTCTCTGCCAAGGAGACTACTGGAATTCAAATAAGTTTCCAAATTCAAATAAGAATCCAAATATTTGGAATTCAAATATCTTCAAAAAAGATATTTTTCTTTCTTCTTAGTGAATAATTGAAAATATTCCAAATTTTTTTTCTTTATGCTAATTGTAATGCCTTCTTTCAAAAATCACTTGTGATTGTCTTTTCTGAAACACATATAAAAAGAAAGAAAAAAAAGTAGAGAAGAAAAAAACCCCAAAACCCTGACAGACTTTGACATTTGGATCAAAATGTTTATTACCATGTTCTGATAATCACCTTTTCAAGAGTGAAAGATTGTACTACACAAACTGAATTTCTAGTTGCAGCAAAATAGAATAAGGACTGTGTATCACATTCTTWTATGCTTCCTGTATACCTATATCTTTTTTATACAGAATAAAAGGACATAAAAGTTTTTCACTATTTTTTTGGGTAGTCATTGAGAAAAGCAAAAAATATTTATACATCATCTCTCTCTAATGTGCGAGTTCTTTCTATCTCTGTATATCTGTTTGGCTATTCTTGAACTTGGTTTATAAAGCAACATATTTTGCTCTGAGATGACTACATTAAAATATGTCCCTCCAGAGCAATATATGTTGCTGACACAGCTGGTTATCTGGTAACCCAGGGAGCTGAAAGATGATAGTTTTTGAAATTAATGTTTGTCTGGTTTTATAGCACTACTCCATAAAATGTGTAATTCAGCATATAAAATTTTGGGAGAAATATGTTTGGTTGCAAAAAAATAAAGGGAACAAATATTTTCAGACCATAGTTCTCTCTTAGGTAGACATTTTACTGTTTCTGTTTTTCCCTTCTTTGGTTTTTCTTCCATCCTACAGAAGTAAAAGTAATCTTAGTTTTTCCAATATACGCTTGGGGAACAGCAGAAAAAAATAAGACAAGTGTCAYACAAGCTGTCATACACCCCTGAGACAAGAAAAAGGGAGGAAATTATGTTGCTTTAAAAAACTGAAAATTCCCTCAGTAACAAGTGATAAAACAATAGGAAATGTCTTCAAGTTGTACCAGGACAGAGTTAGAGTGTATATTAGAAAAAATTACTTCTTTGAAACGGCAGTCAAACTTTGGAACAGGGTGCCCAGGGATGTGGTTCATGCATCCTTGTAAGCAATCAAAGACATATAGGTGGGGCACCTGGGGACAGAGTTTAGTGGTGTATTTGGCAGTGTCAGGTTARTGGTTGGACTTGGTGATCTTAAAGGTCTTTTCCAAYTTCTACGATTCTATGATTYTGTGATCCTGKWGCTAAAGGTTGCAGAAATCTGCAGTATCCATAAATAAACAAYTCAGTCTAAGTATATCTTAAATCAAGGGTAATTCTGTGCTSATATTTCCCTCTCTTCAATTAATTTGATCTTAACAATCAAAATGTCCAGAAACAGATTTTTGAGATAGTACTCATTTTGATGTGTAATGATGAATCAAATGCTGGTCTTTTCAAGGTCCTACAAAGGTTCACTTATGTAAGTGACACTTCTAATACTGAAGAGGCAAATAATATTAAGGTATTTCTGAAGTATTAAATTMATGGAAAATTCTCTTCTCCTGTGTACTTTGTTCTTTCAGAAGCCACGAGTGTCTGAGAAATTCTGAATATGTTTAAAATTCTGCAGCAGTTTCTGAGCAGACTTGGTAGGTTCCCTCCCCCATTCTGTGACACTATGAAGCATAATTGGATTAGTCTACATCAAGTGGCAATCAATGGTAAAAACAATACATTAAAAAAATCACCTAAAAATAATGTTTTTCAACCAGCTGCTAAATCAAGTAATTTATTTGTTTTATTGCACATTTGCATAATAGGGCAAACCAGAAACTCTCTGTAACAGATGTGCTGGTGGCAGGGAGATTTGATTACTGGCATCTATTATTAATCACTGCACAAATCTTAAATGATTTGTTTCAACAGTTTGATCAATTTATATCCAAGTACTTGCATTTATGCACAAAATGTGGAGATAAAACATCTGTTCGCACCTTTAGTAGCAGTCCTGATTTTTTAATAAGGTTCAAGTTTGTGTTGAGGAAGACACAAGAGACTGACAACTTTTAAAAAGATTTCGCTGTTTCTGAGAACAACTCATAACTGAAAAGCATTTCACGCTGGCAATAATGTCTACATGTTGCTTCTTTTGATTTGAAAAAATAGGAAAACAATTTTTCAGCCTTATCAAAACTTTCACAAATTTAATTAAAGACATTTTTATTATGTTTTGGGATCTGTGTACAAATTGTGGAGACTCTGGTAAATGATAATGTATATCCTCTACATTAAGTATCTTGAATTCTGTAACACRTTTCTTCTAGCTTAGAAATTTACTTGTAAGTTCACAGTGGTTAGAAAAACAAATCATTTATTTTATTAATTTTTAAAATTATTTCAATAGTTCCAAAGGAGGAAAATTCATGCATATGCAGCACAGCTGAAGCACAGACTACAAATGGTAAGATYGTGTACTTCAATACGCTTCAGACAAGATGTGTAATCTTTCTGTCTAAGGGTCACAACTTAAAATTGTTTCTATTTGTCTCATWAATGCATCTGAATTACTGGATTGACTATCATTTATAGCTATTTTCTTGGGGAATGTGATATTCTACATAGYATAAGTCCTAAGATGACATGAAAGCCAGCTGTATAATGTCATTTCTGCCACCAYAGAATATAGTTCATGTTCATGTTCAGACACAAAAGTGGATGAGCATATGCTGTCATATAATCTATAGAAGATAGAATCACAGGGCAGATAGGTTTCTAACTTTGTAGTGCTTATAARATCAAAAGAAAGACATGCAGATACCCTCTCATGGTCCTGCGTCCCACAGGAAATCAGGAATCACACTGGATCTGTTGCTGTCTGACTGTATAGGTGCTGTGCTGCCTCTCTTTCCACTGAGTTCAGGTGTCTTCTGAAGGCAAATTACCTCATAAACAGTGAAGAAGATGGTCCTTTTGCCTAAGGGTTAAATTGTTTTTTATCAGCTGACAAGATTTGAAGCATAATTTTGTAAGTATACCAGCAAGCAAAASTTAAAGTGCTCCAGATCTGAGGGCTGAAAATATGAAAATAGTAGTTTTGTATGCCATATAGATTATTCTCATACACTGAGGAGRTCTGCCTGAGGTACATACAATTTATCTCCAGGAAATACATGGATCCAATTAATGTTTCTAGGTTTTACACATCACATAGATCAATCAGCTACAATATAAGCTAGAGAGCTAAAAAAGTGTTTTTATTTCAAAATACAGGATTTCTAACTGACATTTTAATAGATTAGATTTTAACMGATTTTATGATATTCCTTAAAAAAAAAAAAAGTGAAGAAGGTATATTTTCCTCATCAAATTGGCAACTATTTTGACCTGATAGCATTTGTGAGTATTTCAGCTCCGAGTTAGAAATACTGCCTGGTATGATTCCCCTTATACTTTTATGCACACTCATCTTGTAAGAAATATTTATTTTTGTTTGCTTTTTAACTTTTATTATGAGAATGATTCTTTTTTTTCCGATTGACAAAACCTTTCTTCAGAAGTTTTTTTTCAAAGTAGGCTCACAGCTTCCTGAGGGACAAAAAACCCAAACCAAAAACCCCCAAAACAACAGTAGCMGATAGAAACACAAGAAAAGGCTTATAAATCAGGGTTATGAGTGGTTCAGTAATTCCAGTATGAGCTATAGGACAAAATGTCTAAGGGAGTAAGAGGGTAATACAATCCAAACTTAACTCTATTACAGATACACAGCCATCTCCAAAGCTATTACTAGTTGCCTGAGGTGTCTGTAGAGAAGCCAGATGTCACTCCTCCATAACTTAGTGTCTTATGATTGTCATTTAATCTGAAGGAAAAGGAAACATCATGTTTAGATGCAGCAAATACAAACCCTAACTCCTACTGTATTCCCAGTTTGTTTTATAAAATCATAAAATGTGAATTTCAAGACCACCTTTAATGCTCAGTGTATCTAGTTTAATTGTATTCAACAGCTAGCCTTATTTTYCCCAGAATATTTATATTAGTTTTGATTCTCTTGGATCTATAGACTTGTATCCATTGAAACTCCCTTATATTTTCATACTGGATCCCAAAAGCATGTAACATACATTGAGGTCATGCTGTGAAAACACCGAACTGACAGGCTGTGGCAAAGCCTTCATACTATTAAGTTGGGAAGAAAGGGCTTAGGTCATTGATATCTCAGGTTTGCAGACCTCTTTAAAATTTTACAGGTCTTGGGGACATTGAAAGGAAATTGTGATCTTAATGCTATAGTTTCTAAAACTGAAAGTTAACCTCCAAATAAACCTRATATTAATTCAACAGAAGAAACTTACTCCAATTAGAAAAATGAAGAACGAAGTTGTCTGCATTGTTACCAGCTTTTTCTCAGGGCTGCAGGCTCTGGAATAAGCTACTCTTACAACACCTTTCCATTTCAAAGGATTTTTTGTTTGCCATACCATTGAAGTCATGGCAGTATCCAGAATAAACTAGTCATTTGAAGTACTGGATTTCCAATCTGTAACTGTAACACCAAACCTAATCCTAAAACATAGATAAAATTAAAAGCCCYATCTACACAAAATAAATGACAAAAGATATTGGCTTATAAGAGAAAGAATGTTTTCGTCAGCTGAACCCAAGGACTTATATTCTCTATTGTTCTACTGACTAGTTTTCTAACCATAAAACAAGGTTAGGGTTTGGGATCAGTGTTTGGAATGTATATATATCTGCCTAGTTTATTACTTTGTGCTATACACCCCTAAATACAGGAAGAGATCGGGTATTGATTGGCACCAAGAACTTCTGTTACTATTTTTAATGGTGCAATATTTCTYCTAGTTATAGCTACAGTTAAAACAAGGGCAAGCAGACAAGAGTGTGTATACAGCTTAAAACTAAGGATTTCTTTTCTTGTTCCTCTTCTTTCAATTGGTCTTCTGGATGTAGTTCAGTATGGGGAAAAAAAAGAAATCTCAGGAACACAAATTTGAAAAGTCAATTTTTTCATGGACTCATAAAACAAGGAAGAACTAGAGGGCCTTTACCTGGGTTCTTTGTTTATAGACAGACTTGACCTTATTTTTAAATACAGTTATTATTTTGAACATGATTTTTAAGTAGAATATAGTTTTCATCATAGAATGGTTTGGCTTGGAAAGGACCTGAAAAAAACCTTGTTCCAATGCCCTGCCATGGTCAAGGACATCCRCTAAGCCCTGATTCCTCAAAGTCCAATCCAACCTGGCCTTGAGTGTCTGCAGAGATGAGGCACCYTTAACTTCTCTGGGAAATCTGTTCCACTCTCCCCACACCCTCAGAGTAAAAAATATCTTCCTAATTTCTAACCAAAATCTACCCTCCATCAGTTTAAAATCATTACCCTTTGTCTTATCACTACACTCCCTGATAAATAACCCCTCTCCAGTTATAGCCCCCTTAAAATACTGCAAGACTGCTAAATTTACATTCCTTTAGCTCAAATGCAATTAGTCAGTCTTCATTCATAGAAAAGAAGGAAGAGCCCAAGTTCTATTGAATACATGATTCTTGGATGGTGGAAATWTTTGATGACTTTCAAAATCTTACCCAATATCACAGCTAGAGAGTAACTTCATTTTTTACCCATTTTTGCATGTCTAAAGCTGTTTAACCAAAATATGGCAATAGATTTGCCTTTTTCTTCCTCTGGAAATTTATGAAATAATTATTTGAACTGTTCAATCAGCTTTTTTTCATTTTTCATTTTTTTTTTCTGAAGCAGTTATTTCTCAAGCTGAAAGTGTCCATTCTTGTAATGGCACAAAAGTAATTGAGGTTTGGAAACTGAAATATGTAGCTAGCTGTTAAAGAACATAACTTGGTGGGAAGAGAGAGGAATAGGGAGAGGGYTTAATCCCAGTTTCCCATTTCTAAACAAGAAACATACAGTTGTTTTCATAAATAGACCCACATTTAAAGGAACAGGTGTGTCATTCAACCTCTATAGGTTCACAGTCTGCAATCATTAAGTCCTCTTCAATGCATTCTTCTTGTGTCTGAATTTAGGTGTAGTGAAATGTAGAACGGATTCTTTGCGTATGAGGTAGGCCTAATCTAAAAACAGCATCTCTAGCTAAGGAGAGTGCTGTCATGCTTGTTGAGTTTAACACATATAACATTCCCTAGAACTTTGTTTTTTTCACTAACCTGGTGTTCRAGACAGGTTCCCTATGTGTGCCTTGTAGCCAGGGCCTGCCCCATTGTCCCAGCCACAAGCAGGGTAGGTGGAGAAAAATTAGGACGGACAGATTATTAAGAAAAAATCCACAGTGATGAGATCTGTCTGTGGAAAAGCTGGGAAATTAAGCCAGTGGGTCCAGGTTAGACCCAGTCCTGGAGACTGTAATGAGGGTCAGACACAACCCCACAATTTCTGGGCAAGTCTATATGCACATCKAAATTCAAGCTGGGGAGTTCATTATCTGGGTCAAGTTCAGGGTCCAGATCAACAGGGTGCATGACTCTGACATAGTTTGAACTGCTTTTCAGGCACATTTCAGAGGGAGACCTTGGGCCTTTCCACATCTGTTATGTGCAAGGAGTCAGAATAAAAGTAGCAGTAGCGTAATTTCCACTATAAGTTATACATKACTATTTTTGTTAAAATGGGTCTAATATGACTTATTTGGCATTTCTTAGTTTACAATATAAAATGGCAACTCTTGAAATTTTAAAAATCTGCAATTGTAACTAGACTGGAGCTCTTCTTTTTAATAATGTTATATAATGAAAATGACAGTATAACATATTTTAAATATTTTATTTGTTATCCTATCACATCTTGAATTTTTGTTTCATATATTTTCCTTGAAAATATTGAAAGTCTGATGTGTAAAGAAGATGGAAGTGCATGTTTTGTGAAAGTGAGGTTTGTTACTGAGAAAAAAGGAATTGAGTAGTATGGAATGCACTGAACCTTAAGGTTTGTTGAAGCTGTTTTTCTTGACAGGCCAGTATTTACTAATATGATATAGCTACCTGATGCAAAAGGATCATGAACATATATTCTATTCTGAATGAACACAGCAGGGTTTAAACATGCACACAAATCATAATGACTAAATATCGTTGACTAAACTATGCCAGTGAAATATATGCACATATGTAAAAAGGCAATTGTGYTGAAGTCATGCATATGCATGAACAAGATGAATAATTGCATGTGCAGGCTACCACCAGTGCGTGAAATTACCTGTTTTGCAAGTGTAAATTAGTGTTTTGCATGCCCATTTACCTGTTTGCTGTCCTTAAATTTGTTGTGTTCAAGTTAACTGACTGTCTGATAATTTTGTGTCTTAGGGTACAAACAAAAGAATGAAAGGAAAAAAAACCCAATATTAATCCTGAGAAGAAATAAATATGAAAATATTTTTCATTATTATCCTAGAGGTGTGATATTCATGTCATTGAATATCTTCAAGACATATTTGTAAGATATATTAAAATCATGTAACATTAGTGCTATCCTCCAGAGCAGCCAATGCTTCAGAAMATATGCAGTTCATTGCACAGTTAAAATAACTGAAATTTGAAATTAGAACATGACTGTCATTTTAATGCTAAAATTTTTAAATATATTTCATTAACAATAAAGAGAACTCAAAATAGTTAAGATGCTCGAGATTAAAAAACTTCATGAACACTAAAAAATGAAGTTAGATATAAAACCCATTTGTCTTCAAAATGCTGTACAATTGCAAAATATTTTATAATCCCTGAATCTGCTTTGTATTGACCCCATAATTTATCTATGACATGTAAGTCGCTTATAAAAATCATGCAGTTAAATTCCATTCGCCACAGCATTACAGGAGCTGGCATTTCCAGACCAGAACAAAATACTAATTTCTAGTTTCATTCTTGGTGAGATAGCAATGCAGTAATGCTACCACCTAATCTGCAACTCTACATTACTATTCTTAGGATCACAGCACTACCATGTTTTTGTAGTATCCTTTGAAACCRCTACTGTGTAACTAATTTTCTTTATGTGCAACTGTTAGAGTAGTCCTCAGAAGAAAGTGCAAATTAATGCAAGCTACAAAGATAAATAAAAGGTTGGGAAATCAATAGTGCTCATATTGTGTTCTTCCTATTGAATTACTGGTAGTATTATTACCTGTGAATCTTCATTCTATACATTCAGGRCACTGAATTAATTGAAGTTGAGACRGTCTCTTTTTCACTTCTCTTAAAGTCTCTTGAAGTACACCCACCGAAAATACCCACAGATTTATGTCAAGGAGTCTTTTATATCCTCTCTAAAGGTTCAGACACAAAATATCTGACACAGTTCTTCCCTCTCCCCACAAAACTGGATTAAGTGGCATCATGAACAATGTTCAGTTACCAGTACCAAACAATAAAGGAAAGTTTTAATTTGCTCAATTTCTACAAGAACAACGACCCTTTAGCAAAATGTTATKGACTTATCCCTTAAAGAATGTAATACACTGGAAAAAAAGCATTCAAAATTTTCTCTGAGCCTAAAAGTCTTGCCAGTGTTTTGCAAGTTTCCTTACTGCTTTTTGCCTGTTCTGTTTTTTTCCTGAATATATGTAGAAGCCAGTTTTGGAGACAATTTAACAGAGGTCSTCTGTGAGAATATCAGTGCTGAATACAAAATGTACCTTGGGGATACCTTAACCCTTTTGCATGAAACTCATTTGAGGTAGAAGTATTCAGCCCTGAAACCTTCTGTAGGCCAAGGGTTCATTCCCCATGTGCTTGAAAASTCCAAATGAATGAGGAAGACAAATTTTAGGTGGATGAAAGGAAGTGGTTTCTTTTTGTAGTGAAGAGAAGCTGGACCCAGGCTGGCTTCCTACAAATCTAATAGTAGTGTCTAAAATACTGGTAGTGGTTTGTAAACTGTTGCCTTGGCTCACAGCTTCTCCAGTAGTAATGGTGCATCTGACATTTAATTAATTGTAAGAGTGCTAAAGATAAACCAGGCAAACTACATGAAGCAGTGGAGATGGAAAGCTACATGAAAAGCTCTGGGGATGGCTTGTTGATTTTTTTGTCTCATTGATATGACCCTTTTACCTAGCCTGGAACYGACTGAGTCTTCCTTCTATGTTTCCCTTCAATAATCCAAGTATTCCTGCTTGCTTCCTAAATCCAGAAGTGGTTCCTATGAAACCCCTTATCTCCTCACTTGTTAAGCTTAGAGAAATACACTGCAGAAGACATTTGCCTTGACAAGCCACAGTTGGGTATTCCAAAGCTATCCATGGGAAATCCAGAGCACAGATAGCCCAGCTGGCAAAACTGAGTGTCAATACAAAGGGAAGTATTTCCATTTGAGATAACTAACATTTAGATATCCCTCTCCTTCCTTCAAATTGCTGGTTGCTAATTTTCTGGAGCGACAGAATACTCTATTAAACCTTCTTATTGCTTAACTTTCTGTTTAATAATAAAATAAAATTGGCCATAGTGAACCTATAAACTAAATGATACAGTACATCTCTGCTTCAATACTGTGACATTAAAGATTTAGCTTGCTTAGGGTTTATTTTTATCATGCTTTTGATTTGTTGGCCTAGAAAATAATTAATTGATAACAGTATCTTGTTTACTGRAAAGTATAAAGAAGCCCACACAAATGATGATAGCCTCTTATTACCATTTTATTTGGTTTAATGAAAGRCCTGCATCAAAGGGTCTAACCCCRGAGGATTTTCYAAAGTAGGATTTATGCTTTTCTACTTTAGTMTCCTTTTTYTTTCCCTGAAGCAGAAAAGGTTTTGGATGTTTTGGGCTCTGCTGTTGTTTCACTTGTATAATGTATATTATACCTTTGAATGACCTCAACATTGCAAAGGTTTCACAAACCTTGATTTGAGCTAACTCAGCCACAAGAGTATCTGAAACAATAAGTTTTTAAGGTTGTAACAAACATTACATTTAATGAGTACAGTGCACAAGTAATGATGCACTGAATCAGTATGAAGCCTCAAAAAATGATTTCTGTTGGCACTATAAAAGGAATGCAATTTTTCTTGTTGAAATACCATTTTTCAGTTACTGCATGACTGATGTGGTAATTATCCCCTACACCTGGGATTTAAATCCAATCCTACAAGCCCATTTTCTGTTTGCAAGCTGTCAGACTGATGCATAGTCTTTGTTCTTATCTGGCAATAGTCGAGGAATCAGTAATTCAGAAACAACAAAGCCACTGATGGGTCATCGTGTAATCTGCACTGAAAATTGCAATCTGTAATGAGATTGGAAACACAGATGAGAAGACTAAAACTGATTACCTGCCATACCTAAAATTTTCAATTTTATTGCACAAATATGACAAACTAGCTCATAAATTTAAGTATTAGTTGAGAAAGAAGTAAAGATTACTTTTAAATTAGGTGAAAAGGAGATAAGTTATTTAAATGTAAATTATTTGTTTTACAGCAATTTAATTCATCTCCAAGGTGATTCACATCTTTACATTACTTTATCTTCCATTTCAGAATATGTATCTTGTTGGTTAGTCAGGACTGGTTTAAGATACTTTCTTCCCTTAAAACAAATATAAGTTCAGTGATGAAAAAAACCAAATACTGGCCAGTCAAATTTTATATTACAGGCTGGGAAGATGTGAGCTGCTTCTCAGCAAAGTAACAAAAAATGGAGTTCACATAAGTTAAAAATATAAGTTTTATTCATGTTCCTGACTTCTTTACTACYCTGACAGCAACTTACAGATAGATGCTGTACTATTGTACTCAACTCAAAACAACAAATCACTCTTTTCTACACTAATGAGATTATGACTTTTATGACGAAGAGAAATAAATTGTCAAATATATTTACAATAGGTTTCTGACCAAGCACTATTTTGAAAAAGTGAAAAAAAAAATACCATTATTCAGGACATTGGCTAATATATTTTTTTCTTCAAACTTTCTTGAAGAAATTTGGTTCTTTTCTCCTATATTTCCCTTTTATCTAAATGTGCTCTTTGGCTCCAGAACATACTCTAACTTCTCCAAGTGTTCAACACGTAAAATTCTAGAAAGTCTAGAAAAGATAGATCTGTCCAAGAAAAAAGAAACAAATCTATTATTTTTGTAACAGTGCTGGATAATCCATCCAGAAAAAGAGYTTAGAGGCACATGAGCCATTCAGAAGACCTATTTATTCAGCATATAGGTCCATAGGTCCATAACAACTATTTAATTTACCTTGTTCATGTACCCATCTTCAATCATGGTCTAAAACTAATTTCAGTTTTATATTATTTTRTAACTTTGTTTCTTTATGACCCTTTGTCTTTCTTGCATTAAGTTTATAGCCAGAAATTGCCTTTGGAATATATTTGCCATCAGCCAGAGTTCTTTAATGGAGGTCTGCATGTCTTTGCATGAAAATGATGGTGGATGCTACTCTATTTCTTGCCCATAATAACATGCTCCAAACATATCTCGTGATAAAAGTCCATAAAGGGTTTACATACAAAGACGTTTAGCTCATAAGTCTTTAACTAATTTGGAGGCTTCCAAGATGACCAGTTCAGCTGTGGTGGCTGTATATTCCAGCAGGGCATGAGACCGACCATAGACCAATTCCAATTTTCTTCAGGTTTCCTTACCAGTGACCCCTTGGCTTACTTGTATTCTGCAGCTGTAAAATAAGTGTAAGCAGATGTGGTACATAGTTATATATACCTATGTGGTACATAGGTATATTATAGTTATTATTATTATTATAATAAATCATTGACCTGCTGGAAAAATACATCCAGAATATTTGATTGCATGCTTCCTGCCAAACGGGAACTTTTGGAGTCAGTTATTTTTGCCTGCTTTTATGTCAAGGACTAAAGAGACATACTGCCCTAAATCATTCCTTTTCTTCAAATTAATCCAGAAAATCTTACTGTCATAGAAAATATGGTAGCAGGTTGGAGATCCAAATGTTACAATACATAGAAACCTTTTCTTCTTTAAGTCTACACATCTGATATTCACTGGGAGAAGATACATAACATTGGTCATTCTTGTGCAGAATTAATAAGCTTTAACTTGTAAAGTCATCATTCCTCTTATCTCCACGCTATCCAGAGGCTGATTTCTGGAGAGTAGCCCTTAGCTACATTGTTCCCAGTAATGTGTTTACAGAAATATTCCAACAATTGCCAATGTATACTGAAAGTACCATGATAAATTAATCTGAATAGGTAGATTGTGTGGCATAGATTATGGCATAGATTTTGGTAAAATATCAGATGGCTTCTATTATGAGATATATTGACCCTATGTTAATCCATCCAAAATGGCAAAGTGGCAGGTAGAGATTAGAATGTATTCTGCAGATTCTTAATCTGAGACTGATGAAGTACCCAGTGGACAGAACTGCCATAATTCCAAAATAAGACAAAAAACTAAGGTTTTATTTACCAACGAAATCAATCAACCAAATCAAAGACCCATAGAAAACAAACACAATTCAAATAAATTTGTAACTTGTGCATACAAAACAAAGAATTGAAAAATTCCATTAACATATCAGCTGTTATTTTATAATTTTAATATTTATAATTAATTCATTACTCTTCTTGCTGGAGTGATGAAAGGATCTTCTAAGTGTCCGTGTCCTAACTAACATTTGTTTATCCTTATGCTAATATCCTAAATATTAAGCATTATTCTTTTCAGTAGCCATATGTATTTTTAGCTAAAATYGCTGAAATAAAGAAGAAAATTTGATTTTAAAATAATAAAAAAATTTAAGAAAAACTAACACTGATCTAAAAATTATATACCTGTTATGYAAAGACAAATTATTTTATAGGCACCAGAAAGCAATTGGGAACACAATGAAACATCAGTGGCAATAAAAAGGAATAAAATACATTAAATTAGAAATATTTCTAYTTACTAAATGTTGCAAGAATATAAATTAAATATAGAAATGAATACAAMAAATGTACAGTCTTGAATGTTTGAGAAAATCAAGGTGATTTTATTTTGYGCCCTTCATGTGTAACACAGAAACACAATACTGTTCTTTCAAAGGCAGTTTCTGAACTCGAGCTATCAAATTTTGAAACTGATTTTTGTTACCCACAGACTTCCATTACATGTTGACGTGCACCTTTACTTATGAACTTTACTTATGAATATAAGTCAATCATTTTCTATGTAGGTATTAGTGGTAGAAATGGTAGTGGTTAGGTTTATTGTGGTCTTCATCTTAAGGATCCTTTTCAATCTAATTGATTCTATAAACTTACAGTAGGTTCTATAAACATTTACCTTAGAGTCTGGAAATTCCACCACAAACATTGTCCTGAAATAGGAACTGTGTCATTTCAGGACCCTGTATTCTATGCAATTGCTYTCAGTACTGCTTTTGTTTTCCTTCACCACAGACACACATACCGAGTAGAGTAGCTTGTTTTATCTCACAGTATTTTCTTTCATATGTCCCATGCCCAGTGTTTTCACTATCCATTCAAAAAGTTCACATGCTTGCCAAAATTCTCTGTGCATGTCTGATATGGCAAAACAATTCAAATTCTTCTACCCATCTGTTGTTTGCAGACCTTATAATTACCACTTAAGCCTAAAGACAAAAYAGTCAGTATGCAATCAGATTTGATGCTTAAGATTGTCTGTCATTAATGTAAAGCATGTCAATGAAGGGGAAATTGTACTTATCTGCACTTATGATTCAGGAAGATAAGAAATTAGATTAAAAGAAATGCAAATGTTTCTATCAAAAGAAAATTTATTGTGGAACAAGAGACAAAAATATCTGACTTTTACCAAAGGGAGAAATCTTAGGTGGTAATGTCAAGAACAGCGAGTAAAATCTTAAAGTATCATTTCTTTATTTCTCAGACATTATTTGAATTTTTAAAAAATTCTTCAAGACCTATTTCTATAGGTTTTAAAGGCTACTGAAGGATGGATCCCACCACACTCTTCTATTTTCAAAAGATGTGGCTAATGGTGGTTGATTCCAAACAAAAAGGCATTTTACTTTTTATACCTCTTTCAATAAATGTCAATGAAAGTCTTTCTTTCAGTCTTTCACCGTCACTAAAATGGCTACTTTTGTAATGGTGTTGAAATCTAACAAGTTTATGTATAAATTGCTGCCAAATTATTTTTAACATTGGATGGAAAAAAGATTAACCTAAGTTTCAGTGATCAATTATTATAATTCAGCATCCAGATGATAATAATACAAACCTTCATGTCCAATCAGATTATAGAACGTTCAAGATTTATCCATCATGTTTCAAATCTAACCCATACCAGAATTCATCTTTCTGCTATGAAAGATCATGTCTTGCAATGTTTCAGGTGTCATGAAAAATTAGCCATTAACTTCTAATGTTGTTTTACTCCTGAAGAAATGTGAATAATCCCAAACAAAATTTTGCAATTTAATATCTTACTGCAAAAAAAAGAAATGCAAACAGTAGAGTAGATGTTATGTAGGCATTCCAACTGTGTAAGTACTTCCTTTTTACAAAATATCTGTTTTTGAAATTATGGTTCAGACCAAAACATCACTCATATTTTTGCTTTTTCTAGAATATTTGACATGCCTTTGTAAGTTTATGTTTTTAATATAATCTTGTTACAAAKCAACAACTCTTAATTCTTTAGAGGCAGACCTGTTTTGATAAAATTTGTCAGAGAATTTGTGGCTTGAAGGACAAGAGACAGCAACTTGTCAGTATTGCATTGAGAAACTTTGGAGAAGAAGGGAAAAATCTGAGTTCAGAAAGGACCTTTTAGTTATTTGTTTTACAGACACAAAGAAGCATTTTGCAATCCAAAAACACATTGTAGAAACAAGGAAGGGAGTTGATTATTTTGTCATTCAGTAATGTCATGGTATAATTTTATTTTTCTTTATTACAACAGAAAGTTATGTTTTTGGAGTTCTTTAGTGCATCTAGCCGTCATGTGACAGAAAAGAAAAAAAAAATCGTGCACATAACAATAGAAATGAGAARAACTCAGCCATTTCCTTAAACTAAGAATACTTTTAAATAACTTATTGAGAATTTTATTAAGAAATATATACTTCTTGCAATTTGTCACAGAAATGTTACCTCCAATGACAGCAAGACATACCCCTCTCCACAGCAAGCTTCATTTCACTATCAAAGAATAACAGTGCCTGCAAGGTATGAACAGAACATTCCTTCCATTTTTCAGCACTGTCACACTCTTTTATGTTTTGTTCATAATGGCAACTGTCTTGCTTGATGTATCATATAGATGTTCTCACCTGCTTGTTGTCATTCAGCTGCTAAATGAGAAGAATGAATATGTATAATTCTTTCAAAATTGCATTATAATGACACAATCTGGCATATTTTATTATACATCCCGGTAGACCCTGATTGTTTTGTGCAGTTGGCTTTCAAGTTACACTACTTGGGTTTTGATAGCTCTTGCCAACTTCCTCAATGCAAATGCTAAAAAGTGAAAGCAATGGGAAAAGTTTTTAAGCATAGACTTAATAGAGGGGTAAAGGTAACATTTCATTCTTCATCACTCATTAAAACATAATATAAGTTTGTTTCAACATATGAGGGTTTTTCTAAATATATATTTTAGGTGCCTGAGTAAATGACAGAAATAGTCTGCCTTACAYGTGGGAAAACAAACATTTCAGGTTTGATTTCCTCATAGGGATTTCTTCTGTTTTTCAGTAATTAATTGCCTACTTTGATGCCATGAAAATATATTGTGTTAGTAACTTCTGAYGTGTTAGTAACTTTTGATGTGGTTTAACCCCAGCCAGCAACCAAGCACTGTGCAGCTGCTCACYCACTCACTCATCAGTAGGATTAGAGAGAAAGGAAATGTGAAATCTAAAAAATTTATGGGTTGACATAAAGACAGTTTGACAGATAAAAAAACCACTGCCTATGTAGCAAAGTAAAACAAGGAATGAATTCCAGTGCTTCCTGTGGGCAGGCAGGTGTTCAGCCACTCCCAGGAGAGCAGAACCCTATTACACATAATGGCAACTTGGGAAGATGGATATCATCACTCCAATCTTCCCCCCTTTTTGTTCCCCCACTTTATACACTGAGCATGACAYCRTAAGGTCTGGAATATCCCTTTGGTCAGTTGGGATCAGCTGTCCTGGCCATGTCTCCTCCCARTCTGACATGTATCCCCAACATTTGTGCCAGCATGGTAGTATGAAAAAACAAAGCCTTGGCTCTGTGTAAGYCCTACCCAGCAATAACTAAAATATCTTCATATTATTAACACTGTGTTCCCCACAAATGGAAAACATGGACCTTTACTAGTTGCTCTGAAGGAAATTAACTATCCCAGACAAAACCAGCACAGTGATGTTTAGCTTTTTAAGGGTTTCTGCTGAAKTCATTACCTCTTTTAACCAGTTTTTTTGGACTCCAGTTCTACTCATCATAAGAGGAAGCTGAAGTACTTTGTGAGACATGTACAGCACTGATATAAACACCAATCCTTGTAAAAACCAATCATTAAAGTTTTAGTATTATTATTATTATTAGTAGTAGTAGTAGTAGTAGTAGTAGTAGTAGTAGTAGCTGGTTTAATTGCTTACTTTTTTGTTTTCATTTGTTTTAAATCCTACAGGTGATAGCTTGATGTACTGGTTTGGGCTGGCATACAGATAAATTTCTTCACAGTTGTTGGTAGTTGTTGGTTTGGATTTCTGATGAAAATGGTGTTGACAAGAGAGTGGTGTKTTATTAGTTGCTGAACATTACTTGCACAAGGTCAAGGTCTTTCTGCTTCTCATACAGCCCCACCAGTGAGTAGGCTGGGAGTGCATAAGGACATGAAAGGAGACACAGGCAGGAAAGCAGACCCCAGCTGTCCAGAGGGACTCCCAGACCATACGAGATTCTGCTCAGCAATAAAAGCTGCAAGAAAAATAAGAAAGGGGTCATGCTCAGAGTTGTGGCGTTTATATTCCTAAATAATCATGATGCATGGTGGAGTCTGAATTAGTGAATTAATTCTTTTGAAGTTTCTTTGCTTATAAGCACAGTTTTTTCTTTACATTTTAGACTGCCTCTGACTCCCATCWTGCTRTCTTTCTCTCTCCTCAATTTATCATCAAGCTATGATATAATTAATGTATTTTCTCTTCCACAACATTAATCCATTAAATAATGTCCTAATTAAACTATCTTTTGTGTCCCAATAAATACCTCCTTGCAATTTAATACTGGGACTTCTTCAGCTTTTAGCCTTTATAATATTCTCAGTAATATTTTCACTTTAAAAAATCAGAGAAAATTTACATCTGAAATCCAGATGTATGTCTAGATCACCACTTAAATATCTGGAACKGTTTCCTGTCATATACTAACTCTTTTATTTAATTTAAAATGYTGGGTGACTGACAAGGTCTTTTCATGCTTTACTTGCTTTTTTTGGATTCTCCTTGCCAGTACTGGTACTACTATTGGCAGGCTACCTTTAAACTCAACAAATATCTAGGAAAAAAATTCAAGGATTTTTATTAGCTCTTCATGGTTTAGTGTTTTTTCAATTATTTCAGCAGCAAAAGATAGCTTTACTAAAAAGACCATCATTGCAATACTTCTTGTGAAAAGAGTGAAGCATTTGCTTCCTCTGGCCCTTTTAATACCTTTTTACTTATTCTGAAGTCTTTAGGACTAAATATCATTTATATAGTTCAGCAAATCTATTACCTAATACTTGTAATTCTTTGAAACATGTCATGCTGAATGGGAGCTGTCATGTGTAAAGAGAAATTTTCCAATGGAAATCCTGCTAGTTAAGAAAATATTGCATAAAAGATTTTAGATTTAAACCTAGAAAAGCATTTAGACAAAACTGAAATAGAATGAAATAAAAGACATTCTGGAAGGTTGTTAATCTTGACTGGAAAATGACAAAGATATTTTTAAGTTTGAATTTAAAATATTAATGCGCTTAACAAAGAGAAATCTTAAAATATGCCATTAGATGATATCATTCAATGATAAAAGTGTGATAAGGGTGATAAAACATTTTTTTATAAATTACTTTTCTATGAAGACTGAAAAATATAGCCCCTGCCTTGCAAAAAAGCCCAAATAAACCTGTTTCATTGGTACTTCACTGAAATTCAAGATCTAATGGAATTATAATTTACTTTATTTGTTTTATCCAGTGCATACATGTCAACAACCAATTTCATTTTATCCCCCCACCTTCTTTTTATTCTTGTTGATATAATCACCTGTAAAGGCAAAAATAGCTGCACCTTTTCAGCATATTGTCAAATCATCATCACCCTGAAGTGCCACAGGTATGCTCATTCTCAGTCTTTACCTCCCTAGGCTACTCCCCTCCTTTCTTCTSAGGCAAGCCATCTTCAGCTTCACCACATCACAGCCCTGTGTCATCCATCTCAACCAGAACGATGACATTCAACGTGTTGGCTGACTTATATCTGAAACAAATTAATGTTTAAAATATTAGACATGGATGGAGCAATGCACCAGCTCTTTCTGTCAGTTGAAACCAGGAAGGCATAACCACATAAGCCTATCATATTAAATAAAGCTTTTCCTGTAACCTTTGGTTGACGGTTTTTCCCCCACAGGTGTGAACCCTAAGTAAGATATGTAGATCAAGCAAGGAGTTTGCTGGCTTACTTTTGTTTACCTCTACTGTCAGGGTTCATTCTGGCAAACTCAGGTTCTTGAACCACATCCTTGCCTGAAATTTAATTGTTCAAAATTAGCCTCACTTCAATTAGCCCATCATAAATGTACACATATCTCTCCCTTCTAAAAGTGCACGTTGTTTCTAACAAGCAGAAAATAGTTCTGTGGTTGAAACAACGTAACTTTTCCCAGATTTATGACTACCTGACAGATTACAGTAGCATAATCATAAGTATGCTGATATTTTCTGAACTCTGTTTCCATCAGAAATCCTGACATACAAGGAGTAATTGMGAGCAAATGTTACACTACCATTGAGGTTTTCCAGGACTGAGCATATTTCAGTTTCTTTTCTACCCAGAAGAGGCCATTGGCTCACCAATAATTGGAATACCAGTGATCCTCATCTGTTTGTCAATTTGCAAACTAAACAGAAGCTTAACCTACTTCTGTTATGCCAGTCTGTTGATGCTTTTCCAGCAATGCAAACCATGATATAAACTGGCTGTGATTCACCCATTGGAAAGAGGTTGAGCCAAACATMATTTTCTGCTTCTGGCAGCAAAGCAGGCTTTTAATATGGTTAGCTWCAGAACAGGCCAGAAAAAAATGAAAMAAAAAMCAAAAAAATTCTCAGRTCTCAGCAGCATTTTACCAAAATAAATTGTACCTTTAATAAAAATTAAAATGTGCTTGTCCATCAACTCATGTGACTCAACATGTGCCTCTSCTGGCTACAGGTGGAACCAACATCCTAAAATTTTGGGGTGAATATATGCTTTCTGTTATCCCTCCAGGTTGTGTTATCACCCKTTAAAGGACACAGTTTTCTATCCTAATGATGCTAGACCATTATCATTATCAGAAAACCAAACCACAGAATTCCTCTAGGCAATGAGTCTTTAGATAGTTTTCCAGGGCTGAAGGAAAATGCACTTGTTTTGAAAACTAATGGCAAGCCAATGTTCATTATTCTCACTCCTGAATAACCACAGATTCTAAATGCAGCTCTTGACTCAAGCAAGTTCAGCTATTTCAYGCAGATAATAATGTTTTGTCATCCCTGTGGCCATGTTATCAATATGTGTGTGACACATATCGTGAACATTCCAACATATATGTTCAGTTTATTTCATCTGTATTTATGATCTGTCTGCTTATCTTCTGAGGCTCTAAAGAATAATTCTTCAAAGATTGTTTGCTCTCATTATCCATTATGTATTAAAAAAAAAAAAAAAAAGAATACAGAGAGAGAGATGTGTTGTTCTTGAAGTAGATAATAAATAAATTTTAAGAATTTGGTCCTTAAATCAAATATACCATTTTTATATTTGTGTGTTATGCGTTTACAAGCATCACAGCACATAAACCCTTTCCCTTGAAAAAGAGGGGCAAATAGAAGTATTTTACAGACTGCCAGTTAGCCAACTCCTTCAACACTCCTCTGAAACTGCACATTTTGAAATAATTTTCAGTATATCCAAATATCTGCTGTATCCAAATGCTAAATCCTTTCATAAAGCAGGTGGTGTTTTTATTAGCTTTTGTTTTCATAATTATAATCATATACACTGTAGAATTTTATAATTAATAAACATTTTAAATATATATTTATATTTTATTGCAACCTTCTCTGAAGTCAAATTGATATATGTTGAGACTATATATTGAAAATCTTTAAAAATATTTAGTGGATTTGAATTTACTAGTTGTCTGGGTTGATAGTTAATTTTTTCCAAAACAGCTTATGTTTTCTAGGAGCTAAACTTATTCCAGAAATATCTTGAATACCACTATTTATGTGCTAGTGAAGGAGTGAATGAAAAAAAGATTATAAATCATTTTTCTTAGCTTAAAAAATTCAATCTTTCAAGCAAAATTTGGTATTTATAGTATCCTAATGTCCTAGGTTGCAATGTAAGATGTGCCCAAAGTATGTATTCTATTACCATCTTCATGGGTTGTTTGAGCCAGGTGAGGCAGTGTTTTTTCCCTGCCCCCTCCCTCAGGACTATCTGCTGTTAATGGCCCATCAGTGCCCTGCCCAATGACTCACAGGTGACTCCCCTCAGGAGCCATCTCTGCTTAATGGGCAATCAAGGACCCATTGTGTGACTCATAGAATGATATCAGCCCATTGTGAGATGCTCTGCCCAGTGGGGAGGAGCCAAGCATTCCCACCTGGATATAATCTGCACTTTGGGACAGCACAGGCACTGACTGGATTCCCAGAGGACAGGAGCTGCCAGATCTTTCTACAGGATCACTGCTTCAACAAGACTGCTTCATTCAGACTGCTACCCACCACCCTAACGAACAGGGTGTCAAGTTGTATCCTGAGTCTGCCAAGGGTTTTTTCATTTGTTCCTTTTACTATTATATTTATTTTATAGTTTTCCTATTAAATTGTAYTTCTGACTTAGTCTCTCACTGGTTTTGCTTTCAAACYAGTACACCTAAACAGAAAGAAATTAATTTTTACTTACTGCCTACAAATACTATGTTAACCAGAATTAAAATTTCTGAGACATGCCTGTACTAGGGTAAACTACACTTTMAAATAGACCCAGTCAAAATATCTTTTACAGGGAAGGAAATTAGACAGGTAAGGAACAACAAATGAGCTGAACTTTGTCCTCAAAGAAAATTGGTTTTTCCTTTTCAATTTCATTTCAAAGAGATCTGACAACTGTCGCTTTGAACAAACTTTAACAGCACAATATCCTTTGTGCAAGTTTCTCCCTGTCAGCTTTTCCATTCCAGTAGGAACTTAGAACAAAGTGTACACTGCCCTTTTRGTTKAGAACTTCATCAGTTGAATGAACACTAGTATAGTGCAGTGAAATTGAGGGCATACTCTCTCTGTGAATCTAAACAATGTAGTCTCTCAATAAATATAACTTCTCTATCKTTTACAAGAATAAACTAACCATCTGTCCCTTCTCACATTTTCACTGTTCTCCTCTGTTTACTGAAAATGAAAAGCCATTTGAAAATCCAGTTGTTTAAACATAGGTGGGGTAGCAAACAGTCCTGGTTGTGCCATGTCTTTTTCTTTTTCGGAATAAATCTGAACTTACTCATTGCCAATGCTTCTGAAACCTATCTATGGCCCAAAAAGTTATTTTGCTTTTATTTTCTTAAGAAAGTGCTTATGTCAATGAAAAATAAAATTTAACCAATTTAATAAAAGAAAAAATTGTAGAAAATCCAGAATCTTCTTAGAGGTGTTTAAAAACAATCAATTCAAGGGRTGAATCACATTCATGTCACAAAATTGTGTCATCCATGCCCAACTAAGTCCAGCACTATTGGATATTCTTAGAAGCAGCACTCTTTCTCAGGAGTACTTCTGAATTATCAAGTTTGAGAATGCTGTGTTTAACATTCAGTGTCACACACTGTGACACATTTCAGTGAGACATGGAAAACAATTCTCCAATATGTCTCCCAGCTTTCCTTCTATACACTAATCTCACATAATAGAAGCAGGATGCTGTTTGAAAAAATTCATTAGTAAAACAGAAGCACAAAAAGAAATGCTGTTTAAATGATCAGAACCTAAATAGATCTCAATTCATGAGAGCTCTCCAAAAAAATAAAATACAATAGAACATTACTTWAAAATAAGTATTGGAGAGTTTTTTCCTAAAGATTTTAATGTTTGAGTGTATCCAGCTCTTTCAAACACAATTTACTCATCAGCTCACTAATTTTGATCACKGGAACAGGTTGCCAAGAGTTGTGAAATCTTCATCCTTGGAACTACTTCAGAAGCAGTTTCTGTAACCTAGAACCTAAAATTCTGTAAAATTCATCRTAAGTATATGTACGTGAAACACTGGCCTGTAAAACAGTAGAATATTTATCTGAGAAGATTTG
>CADDXX010000368.1:0-29446 GCA_902810485.1 Alauda arvensis | reverse complement strand
GGAGAGACTGTTTACATGAACATCTAATGAGAGGGAGGAAAGAACCGATTCAAATTGAAAGAAAGTGTATTTAGATTGGATATTAGGAGAAAATTCTCTCCTGTGAGGGTGGTGAAGCACTCACACAGTTGCCCAGTAAGTCTGTGGATGACTTATCATCCATGGAGGTGCTCAAGGCTAGGTTGGATGGGGATTTGAGCAACATGGTCTAGTTTAAGTTGTCCTTGCACAGTAGGTGAAATGGAACTAGGTGATTTTCAAAACCCCTTTGAATCCAAACCATTTTATAATTCTACAACTCAGCAGTTTTATTTTTCAAATATATAATAAATATGGATTTTTTTGGGTGTATTTCTGTGTGGATAACACTAAAAAGTTTAGAAAGGTCACAAAATATTTTTGCTGCAGACAAAGTAGCTTTTAAATATATATTTACCAGTTTACCTGTATTTTTTTCCCCAAATTTTTTRTATAGTGGATAAAATTCTTCTTTTCCTTCTTATCAAATCTGGCAATTTTTGATTGATGCCATTCCTTTCTCAGCTGCAAATGTAGAGCTGCTAAAAATAAGACAATAGAAGTAGTTGAAGCTTTCACATTGATCTCAACCAAAGCTAGGGAATACTGGTCTTAAACCTAGAATATATAAGATGGAAGGTAGAAATTTATCACAAAGACATATCTACAAATGGCTGTTATATACGTAAAAAGCATGAGTGCTTCATTCAAAGTAGAGCAGGGAGTACTTCAGAAGGCTTACTCTYCTTTAATAACAGATGTATGCTATAGGATGTCTTCATGGTCTACTGAAAYAGTATGTATTTCAGCTATTAAAAGGAATATTTTATGTATTTATTCGACAAAGCAAAACAGACACCAGGAAGCAATTCCAGACTGTATTCATTCATATGCCATTTTATATGGCCTTTCACCAATAGACTGGAATGGCTCTTTAGGAGCTGTTTTGGTTRATCAGGACATTAAGCACTACAGATGATGCCTCCTTGATAAAAYTCTGTGTTAATATACTAAAGRAAATATACTGCCACTGTGKCCTATTTTAAATTGGCTTTTTATATACAGTACATGGTGTTGTATGCAGCTAGTTCAAATTTAATTCTAGTTCGAGAGGCAATGTTTTTGACAAGTGAAATGTTTGGAATTTAAAATCACATGTTATATATATCTTTATTGTCTTCAATTTGCCTAATATAACTCAAGAACAGTTCTGTTGGAAATCAGTATGATGTCTTTTGACAATAGATCTATTCCAGTTGCACCTCTTGTCACAGAAGGAAGGATTATTAAATGCAAGTTAATTTTATRAGAGAAATGGTACAGAATAGGGTGATCAAACAAATTTCACCACACTTAAAATCTGTTTGTATATTTTATGTAGCAGCAATACCTTCTCTCATGAATACTATCTGTACTTGACAAATTAGCAAGTAAGACTAATGTGAAACCTGCATATTTGTATAGATGGAAAACATTAAATCCATTCCCATGAATTCCTGAAAGCAAYCAAGTTTCCTCATTTGTTGATGTGCATTCCTAGTTCTTGCTGGGGATGAATAGTTCAGGGATATTCTCTTACTTTTTTTTTGTTTTTTCAAGAAATAAACAGCAACATTGAGTATGCTTGGAAATACTTTAAACTGTAGCATCTTCCTAGTCATATATTATCCACATAGTATCACTCCCATTACCTTGTTCCTCTTTCAATTCTGTTCCTGATKAATGTTTTGCAACTTTGATAAATATACTTCTACATATGCATRCATATTCCTTTCAAGTGGGTAAAATAGTCTCCCTCATGTGGCAAATCTTACCAAAATATTTTGAAATRTTTTCAACATTCCTCCTTAAAACAAGTTTTTAAGCAAAACAAATCAAAATTAGAAACAGTGACTGAGTCTCAATGACACATTTCTGGACAACAATATTCTTTCTGGAGTATATAGAAGATACAGAGTATCTATTCAGCTTGTGTTTATAATGAAAATCCATTTCAAACTGAACAAACTGATCATCTAAATAAATGTCATTGTGAACATTTTACTCTCCTGAAGCACTGCAAAATGAAATGGGCCAGTCTTTGATTACACAAATGTCCAAGGCAAAGCACTCATCAATTAAAAAAAAATAAAAAATCCACAGCATCAAAGTGAAGGAGAAATGCTTTGTTCCGGGCTTGTTTGGGATTGGTTGGTTTTTGGGTTATTTTGAGGGAGAGGGTGGTGATATCAGTGTAGTTGCTTAATTTTCCATTTCTTTTGTTCCAGACTATTCCAGATCCGACTCTGAGAGGGTGTTTTTTTCTTCCRCAAGTGCAAAACTAAAGCTTTGAGCACTCAGTTGCCATGGAAACAAAAAAGACAGAAATAGTTTATGTATTTCAAAAGCTGTCAGCCTATATGCTGTGGATTTTGATAGCTAAACCTAAACATGAACCATCTTTTTTAAAAACCATTGTGACATTTATTACCATGCATGACTGTTGCTAGGGAAAATAAGGCACCATTTTGYTTAGCTTTTTGCCCATCGGTTTTATAAACATTTGGGATTTCAGAATCAATTTTTGTTCTTAATCAGTATTTAGCAAAAGACATAGAAACAAACATACAGTGAGCTGGCAAACATTTCAGTTTTCTCCATGGCTAAAACACAGCAAAGTGCAGCACAGTGATTCCAGGAAAGACACATTGAGAAAGACATCTTTTAATACTTACAAATGTATGTTCAGCATCCTTAGGAAAATTTTAAGAAGAATGAAGAAATGCTGTCTTTTCTGCATGATATAGCAACAAAATAATTTCTAYGTGCCTTTCTAAGCCTTAGAGTTGCTTCTAAACAAAATCTGGATATTTTCCGAACTGAAAAATCCTTTTCTGGGAATTCAGTTTTATCARACACTATAAAAGTATCGATTCCTTGCTGTTCTTCAGGAAATTTCGATGTTCCTAAAATAAAGGTTTCCATAACAAAGTCCTTTTGTCAGAATATAATGATCCAGTTAAAGGAATCAAGACCATTACACAATATTAACTTTCTCAATAGTGCACCATGATGGAGGCCTGAAAGGAGTACAAAATTCATTCTCCTAGAACATACCACGGATAGGCTCAGTTTGGAAAACAGCTAAAACAATATCACTCATAAAATATTTTCTTTTTTTTTTCTACAGGGAGGAGAGAAAAATTTAATTATGTCAGAATATTTTTTAATTAGGTGTTTTTGCACTCAATCTTTTTCTTTTATATCCACAGTTTATGAGACCACTAACAAACTTGTGATTCTAAAAATAATAATAGAAGGTACTTGGTAGTGATAGTTGCTCTTCAAAATCAAATATTCTGGACCCACTTCCAGCATGTTCCCTTTCATTGGATCGAAAGTRCAATAAAATGAGTGTTTCACAGCACAAGCAGGGATGTCAAGAYTGTTTATAAAACAATTTCATTCACTTTGCCCTTTAGAAGGAAAAGAGAGATGTAGAGATAATTGAACAGAACAATTTTTAATTTTCTAGAATGAAATATCTAAATATTTATTTATGTAATTCATTTCTGAAATTTAAGTGTGTTCAGTCTGGAAAACTAATTCTGAACCTAAAAAAAAAATTATCTGAACCATWCAGCATTTGAATTTATGTTAATGATATATTAATTTWATAACTGTARTGCAAAAAGGGAGTATTCTGTGATAGTCTRAAGAATGTAGTAGTCTAAACCATATATGCATCATTGACAGGCTAATAATTTTTATAGACATTTTATTCTTTTATTCTATTTTATTATGAGGTTTATGAGGGCACAAATTTCATACAAAACTCAGTGTGGAACATCTTGTTTGTGAAAATGTTAGAACATCAACCTGGTAATTGGATTTTTATCATGAGCACCATGGTGGCTGCCATATCTTTTTTCAAATAGTATTAGGGMATGTTATAAAAATTTTCTGATTGAGGAAAATTATTGAAACACCATCACACATGAGTTCACTGGGTTCCCTTGTAATTAATCTACTATGCCATCAGTCAGGGCTGAAGCCTTGGYTGCACTAGAGTAGATCAGATAAATCGAATTTTATCACCTTAGATGAGACCAGAACTGTATCCACAAGCTCAGCCATTGGCTCTGYCACATGATCTTAGGCAAATTAAAATTGCTACCCATTAAGTAATAACTCCAGTCCCCTACTTCTTTGCCCAGAGTCAAAGGGACATCTTCAAGGTCATATTGTTAATAATTTTTTGATTACTGGGCATTTTATATGCAATCACAACCACAGATTATGAAKAACTAGGAGGCTCTCAGAGGAAACTGGCTTGTTTACGTGGAGTATATTCTACAGGCTTCACAGACTTTAGTATACTTAAAWATATRTGKCACCAAAAATAAAAAATTCAAAAAWTGGTTCTTAGATTTTGGGCTCCCAACTCAAACAAAGGAAAAAATCTTTGGAACATATCCATATTCAGGTTKAAAAGATGCACATGGTGCATGGATGGGAAAAAAAATCTATTTATACAGATTAATTGCTCCCTCGATAACACTGAGTTTTCCTCATGTATTTCAGACCTCAGGCAAGGCAGTGTTACAAAAGATCTGTGGGAAATAAAGCATCCTGAAGACAATAAGGGGTGAGGCAGATGAGTTCTTATAAGGACTGATAGAGCTAATAGCTAGATTAATTTAACAAAACCAAGTGAAAGAAATAGAAAGTGAACTGTCTTTCAAAATCAGATTTATCATAAAGAATATCCTTATCATTCTCTTCCAGTCCTACCARTAATCATGAAGGAGTGAAAACAAAAACTAATCAGGGCACTGTGGTGTGATACTCACAAGCTCATAACTGGCAGTAAAATTGAAAGGACCATGTCTGCTGCAGTGAATAATTTCTGCACTGAGGCCCAGAACAGACGCAACTTGTCGTTTGTAACATCTGCCTCAAAAAAAAACCTGAGCCAAAATAAGCTAGTTAGAAAGTTACATTTCCTTCTTTTATTCCAAAAATTTTGGCTTTAAAGAGCCTGCAGGGATTCTATATTTTGAGAATTATTTCTAAAGCAAATAAAATGTGTGAACTAGAACATAAAATGAAATTTATGCATCTGWTCTAATTCTAGGAAAATGTAATCACGAGACACTATAGCATGTGACATATACATGCATACAAACATATGTACATATACACATATAGSTGCTAACTGGAAGTTAGGCCTCTGATTTTATGGAAGATCATTATTTTTATTAAACAATAGAAATATCATGTAGAAACTTATAAAATTAAAAAAAAACCCCAAATTATAATCTAAATGTAACCTAATGAAAAAAGCTCAGGTAGGCTTGGAATTTAAAGTATCAGATAATATATGTAGCAAAGGAGCTCCTTTATCACTCCTCAGACTATGATTATGCTGTTTTTGCAAAACTAACCAGTGCTATATAATTATTTATCTGCAAAGATTTTTTTTTTTTAATTATTATATCTGTAATAGTAAGAGGCAGTTAGYCCAGCCTGCAAGGTGAAGTTATTGTACAAATCCTTCCTCTTMTTCTGCTACAAACGTTGAAAGGCCTCAAGCACATTACTAACACCTGCAGATGGCATTGGTAATGCTAATGATGCTCATGTTGCAGCTGTGATTAGGCCTTTTGGCTGAAATTGGCAATCTGGAGAGACAAATCATCTGGCTTGACTTTTATGGAGATGTGTCAGGAACTGTCTACAGGGCAGATGAATTGCTTCTGCAGAAGCAGCTGCTGCTTGGTCCCCTCCATGGACACCAGATAAGAATAGTGGGAGGTCACWCTGAGAGGCACAATACAGTGGTGAGACCTCGATCTAAACCACCTCTACCTCTTCTTTCATCTTAAGTAGCATTAGTCACTAAACCATTTCAATTCAAGTAAAGCAATACACAGACTTTCTTCAGAACTTCAACTCTAGGCTTCTACTGTGGTTACTAAAACTCAGCACCACCACCTGCTGTCTTGTATAGCTGTGCCAYGCAGCAGCTGAACACTCTTCTGCAGGTAAATGTACCTTTACCTTCTTAAGGGCCAGGAGATCCAGCTGATGGAAGAGCAGTGAGCAAAATGGATGATGATCTGAACTATACAAGATATSAAAATATACAAATATTAATACAAAAGGCTTTATCTTCTTGTAAAGGACAGTTTAGAGGCTTTAYGTAGYAGTAAATAAGATAATAGAATAAYAGAATCACTTWGGTTGAAAAGACCTCTAAGATGGCTGAGTCCAACCTGTGACCATTACCAGCAAGTGCCATGTCCAGCTTGTTGGACATCTCCAGGGGTGGTGGCTTCACCACCTGCASAGAATCACAGCATGTAGGATTTAGAACCCTTCTGTTATCAACACACAAGCCATTTGCTATTTGAGGTATTCCTTTCCATCTGACACAACAATGTACTCTTACATTTTGAGAATTATATAAGTGACAAAGAATAATATAGGAAAATATAAAGGAGTTTGCTGCTGTTAGTAACAGTTCTGAGTTTCCACTGTCTATAATAGGACTGTAGAATCAGTCCTGTCTCACACTGAATTGATGCATAGGGGAATAACTTTGTATTTCTGGAAAAAAAAAAACCAGATTTTTTTCCTCTTTGACAGCAGTACAATAAGTACCTTCCTTGTAAGACARTCCTTCTGCATCTTCCTCTGGAGATATAAATGTTGTCATTCCTGGGGTCATATCTGCCATAATATTGTTTATTTACAGAAGCAGTGACTCTCATAAGCTCCAGAGAAAACTCAGATGAGACCTCAGTCATATATCTACATTCTCTGAAAAGGGATTTATAAAAACTAAGTATAGGGAGAGTTTAGTTTAGCACAAGAGGTCATGAGCTTTTTACTCTGTCAAACCAGCTACCAATGACACAGAGGGGAAATACATGAAAGKCAATGGAATCAGTGAACTTAAATCCCATTTTGCAGGAAACATAAGACATCTTGCACAAGAATAGATTACCACAGTGTATTTTCTTCTTTATATATAATCTGCATGCTTTTTTCCTTTTGTTTAAACATTTTTTCTCCCTCCATGGTGATTACATAATCAACATACTTTTTATAAAAAAGCAGCCATAACTATTATGAGGCAATAAAAAAAAGATGTTTTAGTCTTCTTTGGTATAAAACAGCTCTAAGATACTTTCCTCGATCATTCAAATGTTATTGTTTATAAAWTCCTTTCTTAATTGATAAGATCCATGTTTCTACATGACATTCCAGATGATGCTTTGCTACACTGAATATTAYCTTGAACAYCTTTCTGGAAYACTAGTAATTAATAAATAAGCACATGTCATTCAAATTTCACTTTCTTTTTATTCAAAATAAATCCATTTGAATTTGACCTACTGTCTCAAGGTGATGATTTTTTAATACTCTTCAAATAAGGATTTTTAGAGAYAAATTAATATAGACTTTTGGTGCAGAATTGCTTGAAGTTTAATTTCAAGWATAAGTATAATTAATTTTACTTATTAATTTCTGAAATTCAACTTATTTTTCCTGAATATATTCTTTCCTTGAATGGGTAACTACACTAGCACTTTAATAAATGCAAATGAAGTGTGAACAAATATTTTACTTTTAATCATCTAGTTGCACGAAAGAATATGCATATACTATGACAGCATTYTAAGAGTTTGGCAAAATTATTGTTTAACAAATCTGTAATATGTTTAGGCTGACTTAATTTCTGCTGTTAGTTCAAGTCAGTATTTTCTCATCTAGAGCCAGCATCTTGCCAGGGTGATGATGCAAAGTAAACTCAAGGATTCTGTACTGATTGGTCAGCTAGGCTGAAAAGACTTCTCAAATAATCCCAAAGGGAGTTCTCAGTAAAACAAAAATAAAATTTTCATTCTTCTTCTTCTTCTTTTATTATTTACCTGCTACTTCTATTTTAAATTTAACCCAGTTTGGGTTTTTTTCTGTGCAATCTATATAACAAAATCAAATACTAAAKCAGTATTACTCAGATGACTGTATGAAAACTTGAATCATATAGTGACAATGTCTTTACACAAATGCAATCATCAGTCCTAACTGTAGTGCCTCCAGGTATAAGCTCTGATTTACTGGCACACAGTGCAAGACATCAGATAAAATCAGGCTCTTAGGTGTATGTAATCGTTTGAGTTACTCAGAGCCAAGACAAAGGTGAACTTGGCTGAACTCAAGCTTTAGAACATATACCTATAATATTGTCAAAAATAACCTTATTTAGGATCTCCTGTACTCCCAAGTAGCAGGAAACATKTCCTATTTAATCTGGAAAATTTATCCATATACCCAAAATTATCCCAGTGTGAGCAATGCTCCATCATCACTTAGGATTAGAAAAACTGGTGCAGACTATATGAAAGGACATCCAGGTATTAGGAGTTTTTACCTGCTTAGGGGAGGGTGCAGGTTTTTTTTGTACCTTTTGAGCATGAAATTAATTTARACAGTTTTATAACAGTTAACTAGATATATCAAAAAATCTTTAAGCTGAACTCCTGACAACCTTTCATATCTAAATATGTTTGAGCTTCCCAAATTAATTGCCAGTGTGAGCAAATGCATTTAGAGAGCACCCCAGAAGAGAAAGGCCTGGAAGTATTGCTGGACAAAAAGCTGCACATGAGCTGGCAATCTGCACTTGCAGCCCTGAAAGTCAAYCATATYCTGGRCTGCATCCAAAGCAGTGTGGTCAGCAGGGATYCTGCCCCTCTGCTCTTCTYTCATGACACTCCACTGGACAACTGTATCCAGCTCTAGAGTCCCCAAAAAAAGGACATGGACCTGATGGAGCGAGTCAAGAGAAGGCCCACAGGAATGATCAGAGAGCTGGAGCACCTCTGCTGTGGACATAGGCTTAGAGAGCTGGGGCTGTTAAGCCTGGAGAACAGAAAGCCTCAGAGAGACATTATAGTAGCCTTTCAKYACCTAAAGCAGACAACAAGGATGGAGAGCATTTTTTCACAAGGGTAATGTAGGGGGGAAAGGGTAAATTCAGATTAGGTATTGAGAAAAAATTCTTTACTGGGAGGGTGGTGAGGCACTGGAACAGGTTGTCCAGAGRAGCTGTGGATGCCCCAGCCCTGGAAGTGTTCAAGGCCAGGTTGGAAGGGGCTCTGAGCAGCCTGGTCTGGTGGCAGGCAGCAGGGAAGCAGGGGACTTGGACCTGAGTGATCTTTAAGGTCCCTTCCAACCCAAACAATTCAATGATTCAAACACCCAGCTGTCATGATGGTYTGAAAGCTTTGGCAGCAATGAGATCAGGAAATACAAAAGTTTCTTTTCATTCTGGTAGCTTTGTTTCTAAATAATTTCCAAATTTTTAAAAGCTGCTACTTTTTGTTTTYGACATTCTAACACTTTTTCACAAAGTTTCTCTCTTCACTTACCTTGCAGTATAATAACTGTTAGAACTAAATAAACATTTTTTGTCCCACTTATTTCCACACAATAATTTCCATAAAACCTGTACACGTTATTGCAATGTAGATAAAAGGRCAACATCTTGCACAGAATTTGGATAAAATGTTTGGGTAAAAGACCAATTTTCATATTTTAAGGAGCACTGTTTCACACTCTTCATGAAAAAAAATATTTTGAATTTCCAAAACATGCTGGGAAGTGACAAAAATGCTTTCCAAACAGAAAGATTTAGCCTTATTAGTTCAAACATCTGAAGATATATGGATTCTGTTTTTAACATGTCAAATTGTAGTTTGACCATTATTATTTCTGCAAACGCCTACACAGCTGCAGAATTCTGTTGCTCTGATGGAATTAATGGGATTCTAAAGCAACTAAACAGGATTAGAAGAGAATATTTGAGAGAAAAAAATAGTCTCATATTCATGAGGGTTTTTTCCTCCGTTTCGGTTCCAAGCAAAATGAAGATTGTGGATATTCACTAAATTCTCTTTATATTAGGGTTTAATTAATCCAGAATGACAGTTGAGTCTGCTTCCTTAATGTTCCATTGTAAATCATCTGCAAAGCTTCAGTTAACTTGAATTTAGATGCAYTTATGCACTGCAAAAATGAAAACATTTATCCAGAATTATCACTATGGAGTAAATGTAATTCTATTACATTTCCTGCCAAACGCCTCCATGTGCAAGACTTTAAAAATTGAGGGAGAATTTTAAAATCAATCTAAATATGAAAAAAGTTATATTTTACCTTCACAGAAAAAAATATTAGAAATTATGCAGAATTTTATTAATGATTAATTTGCTGATTTGGGTTGCTTCTTATGTATTAAGACATATATTAATCTTGCAATCTTTACCCATTTTTTACATGCTTAATTATCTAAAAGAACAATAATAATTGCAATCATGTTTGTGGTTTTGGTCAGCCAATGGCGTGCAACTGATCCTGATTTTCCTTGAATTTTTTTAAATTCAACAGCTGAATTTCTTAAAAGAAAGTTTTTTGAAYGTGGATTATTTAAAAATTGCTCAGAATATATTGTTCATGTTGTGCAGTTCATGAACTGCATTATATCACAGTGTTTATATACCTTGAGCATATGAATCATTTCAGAATGGAGAAAAATAAACAACAAAAGGGCATGTCCTTTGTCAAGAAATATTCAAATAACCATTTATACTATTTTTAATGCAGTTTGTGAAGTTCTGATACTCTGAAAAAATTCTCGGTACAGTCAGTGTTCTCTCAGACAATAAATACTGTGCTTCAGGATTATAAACAAAACAAATTCTGTTGTATTTAAGAATTAATTATATTATTAACTGAATTTTTGTGTCTTGTAATAAAGGCCTAACATTTTAATGACTCCTTAAAAATCTTGAGCATTCTGTTGCTTTTAGTACTTTAACAAGAGAAGTTGTATTGTTGTACTTTTGCTTTTGATTTTCCTTTAAATATTATATATGTCTAGCACAAGGCCATCCAAAACATTGTATCAGCTTCAGCTTTCACTTCTTTGTTCCACTGCTTCCCTCAGAAACTGTTCTTTCAATATGTATAATAGCAGCTCCTTGAACAGTTATTATACATCAATTATTACATAATTATTAAATACTAAACCCCACCATATTTGTCAGAAAGTTTGAAAATTCCTGGCTGGTAAAGACCTGTAGAAAATCTTTGTGTTGTCCATAGAAAAGGGAAACTAAATGTTCATAAATAGGTGCAGAGCCTTGGCCTGGTAGAATTGTACATATGGAACTGTCTTCTACTATAAAACTCTTCTGCAGAGAACTGCTTCCTAAGGAGAGGTGTGAGGTAATGAATTTATGAATTAAAGGAGATTTTCTTTATTAATTAAAGGAGATTTTTTTGTTATGCAGAAATACCTGCAGAACCAACTGGACAACACATCAAATYCAGGCCAGTGGTACTGTTTTAAAAGGCTTTTTAAAGACTGTTTTTAAAGGACTTGTATATAACAATTGTTTATGATAGTGATGCATTATTTTTATTTACTCATAGATAAAGGAAAGCACCACTTCATGGTCTCAAGGTATGCACAAAATTTACTTGTCTAAACACTGAAAATCAAAGCAGATATAAAATTTCAGTTATTATCATTAATGGGGGCTAGCCTTATCAATCAGTAATGCTACTGTGGTTGGAAAGAAATAAAAAAAGCCAGAATAGCTGCCTTAAGGTATTCTGCCTCAATCAGTGTGAATATGGAACAGGGTTAATAATAAACCAAGGGATTTCATGCAGGTATTGCACAAATAAATTTTCTGCCCTTTATTGGTCAAGAGAAGTAAAGTATGAAGATAACAATGTATGAATTTATAGCATGCTATTTCCTTCTTGAGAATATTTCTGCCRGAAAAGTATTTCAGCATTATGTTTGTGTAGAAAATGCATGACCCGCAGAGAGAATTTTTCTGTCAAAGAGTTCTTCTTTTGAACCTAAAAAGTAACAGTGTACAGGCACCAGTTTGTATTAGAAGGACAGAACAAAATTTCATTACAAAACAAATCTCTCCAGTTGCTGGAGATTAATGGGGTTCTTTTCCCCTGGCTTGCTGTGTCTTGTAAAATATATGTCTCTGCATGCTTATTAAGGAGGGATGAGGGACTACATGCACACAGAGAGTGCATTGCACTGCTTAAAATTGCTCATCGCTGCCTTGCTGAAGAGAGTTATGACATTATGGTGTGTTAGGAGCAAAGCTGAAATCCATGGCCATTTAAGTCACTGTCAAGGTTGTAAAATGTGATTCAGCAAAAGCAGTTAAATAGCTTGCCAAAAATGTAAGATAGAACATCTTGTACTATTTTTTTCTATGCTCAGGAGAGTCCTGGGAGAGGAAGCTGCTTTACATCATTATGTATAAAAGTAACAACTTTAAGTGAGTGAAAAATAAGTACTTTTTATTATAATGTGCTCAAAATGATCCCGAGTGAGATAAGGCATTATTTTTCCTAATGAAATTTTTAACAATATTAAATTTCTCTTTTAAAACTGTGTTAAGATATTCTTTATCATGTGCATCCACATTTACTGGTTTTGCAGCCCCTATTCTTATCAGACTCTATTCTCTATAGATAGCAGGAATTAGGGATATTTCCATCTTATTAAACATTCTCAGGAAGGCCTATGCGCTAGGTCAGATGCACATTTTTTSTGGGTTTACCCTTTTCTTCGATGTAGGTCCATGCAACAAAGATAAGGACATGCCTGTGAGAAGGCTTATGCTTGCCAGATCCCATGATCAGCTTTCTCTCACCCATACTCTTGTCTAATAGACAAGCCACAGCCCAAGCTCAAAGCATTTTTTAGTGAATTTAGAATAGCACACCCCAGCTGGTAGCACAGAGCAAAGCAGAATGCAAAGCAGCAGCAGAGAATATTGCTGGACTAGTTTGTTTGTTTTCAGCACTGCTTGTCTCCTATTTGTCTAGGCTGTATGAAAGCAAATTTGGAAGCGTTTAGGAACCCCAAAATATACAAGAGCTCTCTCATATTGTTGTTGTAGAATCAGCTAGATCCTGTATTTGCAGATGGCCACTGTATAGTAAACATTATGAAGTAAAAAGAAGCTACTGCAGAAAAAACCCAAACAAACAAAAACCAAACAAATATCATTACCCCCCAAACCCCAAAAGAAATAGCATTTCWATTTTTGTCTTTGAATATTTTCTTATATTCAGTTATTCACAAGGATTTTCAAAGAAATTTAAAGCGATGTAAAAAGGCATTTGTAAAAGAACAATAGTTGCTCAGAATTAAAAATACATAATAAAATATAAACATTCAGCATTAATAACTTCCAGGTTATCAAATGTTCTTAATTTTTTTTAATGTTTGTGTTGAAAGCTTAGTATCACACAGTAATGATTTTACTTTCTGATGGTGGCCTACATATACTTCTTATTATTTCTCATGGACAAAGACTGTTGTGACAAACATTCCATGAAAGTAGAAATATTAATTCACTCCTATTAAATGCTGTACACTATTCTATTAGCATTTTCCCAGCTAGAACCTAAAAGTATGTATAAATGAGAGTTAATTCTCAACAAGTTCCTTTAAATGGYAACTTAAAGTATTGCAGTATTTCATAAGTGGTTATATCAGAGTAGAAGGAAAATAGGTGATAGGACAAGTGCCACTAAACATGGAAGCAAGAACAAGATGAGAATACATGGCACAGAAGCCACAGCACTATTTGAGCACATTAGTTTATTACCTTCTCAGGAGAGTGTGCTTCCTTGAAAAGCATCTTCTACTGCTTCCAAAAATGCTTAGTACCACACTGTTTACAATCAAAAAAATATTGCATCCCTTTTTGCATCCCTTTTGGTTTTATTCCCCAGAACCAGAATGTCACAGATCAAATATTTAYCACAGATGTTGAAAGAGAATACAAAATTCCTGGTTTTCTTGACAGAAACAAACAGGCTCAGTACACAGTTTTTTACTCTGAAAAAAAAAAAAAAAGGGTTTGGGAAGAACAGCTAGATTTTTTGTAGTATCTTTAGGAAATTTGTAATAATCTATGCATTTTACCTCTCTTGATCCTGTTGAATGTGACAGTTCAGAAGGGTTGATGTCCTCAGAGGACAGTGAAATTTAAACTGCCTTTGTCTGCTGCATGAATATGTCTATTTGTGGTGAAATGACACCATTGAACTTGGCCTGGTTTCCAAACGTGTCCCAGAAGCTTCAGCTTTTGTAAGGGATATTTTCACAGGACCAAACAGGAGATRATGTCCAGGAYGCAGTGCCCAAAGAATCAAGTCTTATGTATGTTTCCATGTTGCAGCTCATATACCCCACAGAATAAAAACACAAATTAAACCCAAATGAAACAAAAATGAAGGCTTTCCTTGCACACTTTGGCAGTTACTAATTTTGAAGCAGAAATACCTCAAAGCTGAATGCTGTTGCACCAGTTTAAACACAGAGTTATAACTTTAGGATTGACAGATGCTAAAAATGCCTGTTTGAGAACCCTGTCATTGGCAAACACCCTAAATGTACACACAGCACTGGCTTTGGCTACTTCTGTCCATCTGTTGAGTYCACACTGTGCCAAGTCATAAGTGAAGGTGTCTTCCCCAGGCATAGAAGTTCGGTTGTGATTGGGATAGACAAGCAATAAACAGAGCAAYAAAAAWTACCTTTTTTTGCAAGATTTTCCCTTTTGCCAGGGCTTAGTATGCATACACTTTTTTTAAAATTGATTATGCGATGATTGYACCACACCTATTGACAAATTCCCTTTTTCACTGAAAACATTTGGCTTGKGTTACTGAGGATTGAGTTAATTGCAAGAACTGAGACAACAGCTGGTTACGTATGAAACTTTTTATGAATACCAATAAAATAAAATCACAATTGAAACATATGTTGTTATTCATCCAAGAATTGTATTTTTCTCCTGGCATTCCTTATCCACAATGGATAGATATTRAGCATTTACATCACCCTGTAAAGCATTAGAAAAAGTCTCACACAMCTTAAGCTCTTAACTAGCCATGAATATATATGTGTTAAAAGGAGAAAACTGAATGGAACCATTGTTCTTCTTTGATTTAATCAAAAACTTTTAGTAAATGCTTGAACACTATTTGCAGATAACAGAAAGATGGTAAATATACAATAATCTTAATGGAAAATTCTGTAACCAATAAATAAAAGGTAATACATTTGCAACAATTGTCTGTTTGACAGTGATGAATGCATGAATAAATGAGCATCCTTGAATATTAAAGTTGTATGAAATTTCTTCTTTAAAAATATGAAGCATTCAGTTAYATTCTTATGAAACTACTTGTGAGTAATGTCATGGTATCTGACTGACATATCGTAATGTTTTACAAAAATCTCATCAACAAATATGTAATAAAGGAGGTAACGGCTCCAAAGAATATGAAGGTTAAGGAGCAGTTTCAGGCAAAAAAACCCAAAAAACCATTGTCCTTAAGCAAGGAGCTGATATGGCTAAAGTCAAATCTAACTTGAAGATGACAGACAAATGACACAGAATAATCAGGGACCCCCGCCAGTTATGGGGATTATTTTAGACTTACTGTGTAGAAAATCTTTAAGTTGTCAGCCTTTGTTTCAGTAGCAYTCCTGATCTGGTTGTATGCAGCCTCAGTAATCAAATATTTACAGCTCCCTATTTTTTGGCATATTTTTTGCTCTGTAGTAAGGTTTTTGTACTGAAAAATGAAGCAATGAAAGCTGTTTAAGTTTTGATCCATATTTTGARTCAAACTAAATCCACAATTTAATAGAACAACTCAGAAATTTTCATTTTTCTATTCATTGGATTGCAGTATTTCTCAGAAACACCAAAATAAATTGAGAACAAGATGTACCTCTTACCTGAACAAGTGAAGATACACCAAAGCTGTATTTTTCCAGGGATAAGAAGCCAGCATTCTGGAAATGCATTTAAAATATTGATTAACTCATCATGTATCAGGCACTTTTAAAATTAAAATATGTCTAACAGTAATTCTGGAGAAATTAAAAAAATATTTTCCTTTCAAAAGTGGGAAAAGTGCTGACAAAGATTTTTTATTTTCCTGGTATCTAGAGAGGACTCTGCCAGACTRTTACAACAAAGGAAGTGATAGATTGCTGGAATAGTGCTGAAATKGAAAAACATCCCAAGACTTTTTACAAGGAAAGAGCAAACTAACAAGACACCTATAGCATGCCAAATGTGTCCGATTGCAAAAGATGTTTTTGCTGTTAATTTTTCAGCAAAATTGAGTTCTATATTCAAACACTTTGGGTGTTATTGGTTGTTGGTGTATCTACTCCAAGACTGGCTATCCTTCACCTCCCCAAAACCAAACTCCCAAAACCAAAATCTAACTGTGCTCATGCTTCCCAAAATCTCTTGCAGGAGGATGTTGTTATGATCCATTTATAAAGGGATGYCTCTGTCTGAATTRAGGTGCAAACAACCACAGGCYGAAGTCAATAATAAAATAAAAGTAAATATAGAGAGATAGAAACAAATAGGATGGGGCAGGTTGGGGCGTGGGGTGAGAGACACAGGCAAGACAGACGAAGTAGAAGGATGTAGTGGTTTGGGTTCACTAATCTAAGTYGTGGCACCAATTAATGTAGTRGGTTGAGTGSTGGCCAAATGCCAGTGCACCCATTAAATTTATTTAYTCATTTTTTGCTGTGAGATAAGAATTAGGAGAAAGGCAAAAGCAGGCTCAAAAYTTTAAAGGTATAAAGACAACTTTATTAACAGAACTAAAAAAGAATAATAAGAATCAGAATAAACTTTCAAAACACTTTTCCTCAACTCTTCTTTCCCACTGACAAYRTAGAGACAAAACCTGGTATTTTCAGTMAGTTTACCATCTTTAAAATAATTTCCCTTCAGCTTATATATGGTGAGACGTCTCTCCTACCATGCCATGGAGACTTTTCTACAAGAAACAATTCTCTCATGGCTTTATTTTTCACGAATAGTAGCCACCTGGAAATCTGCAATCATGAAGTCCCKCCCACAGTTTGGTAATCTTCCCACAACTACAACCCTGGGTCATCTCAGCTTACTGGGGTCAATTTTAAGGATTAGCTGTTCTGGTACAAAAGCAAAAGTTCTTTTCATTTATCTTTGGGATCATCTTCATCYGTGGGAACAGAGGTCTTCCTCTATCTTTAGGGCAAGGTTTTTCATCTCTCTCTCATTTCTTTCTGTTCAARCTTCTCATTGGACCACAGCTACTTCAACATCTGCTTGCTTCAACACAGGTGCCTCTGCTAGAACACTACATTCCCCCAATGCATTCTATGAATTACAAGGAAAAGTGTTTGATGTATCAATTATATCTTTACTATAGCCTTAAAAGAGAATTTTAGCCCAAGATTAAGGCATTTCCTCATTCTTCTATTATTTGGGATTAGACTCTTTCTTCACTGGTCTCAATGTCTCCATCTTGTTTTCTTTACATGTCTTTACCCTTTACTTTTCAGTTATTCAGTAAAGAATGATTGACTATGATAACAAATTTAAGGACCTGAAATTTGAAGCATATTCCATAAAATGTTGATTAATAGTGGTTAATTCTTTTGTAGTGGTTTTCTTACCAGCTGGATCAAGAATCTGGGAAGATTTACATGAAGTTGTGCAGAAAAACTGATATTATCCAGTAGTTAATAAGTTAAATCGATGTAAATTATGCAAACAAAAAAATCCTCAAAACTATAACAGATAAATCCAAACAGATGTTTCCACAACTTCTTGGAAAGTTATGCGTTCACTTCCTGACTTTGTTTAAAACAAACTGTATGAAAACCTGAATCAGAAACAAAATAGAAAAATACAATAAGAGTAATAACATTTTGCATGCAAATTRCATCTCCTGTCATATATACCTCTCCTCTCTCATTTTCAGGAACACTGGAAAATACATRAGCATTTCAGAGCCAATTTTTATAATTGTTACAAACTGGAAATAGTCCAGTGCAGCACAGCTTCACTGACTGCAGTGGARTTTCAGCCATTTAATAAGAGCAGCAAACTTGCTCATTTACAGGAGTGTTSAGCTTAATGGCYCTAGCCCAGGACAGCTGCCTACAGWTGTGCTGAAAAGAGCTCTGACTTCTGCTAGCTCTGTGTGTGTTTGGGGGTTTGTTTKGTTCGTTGTTAGGGGGTTTTAGATTTTATTTCAATATAGGAAAGCTCCAATCAATTCAACAGTTTTCTGTATTTACTCCAACAGCAGTTGGACTGATWTATCTACCAGCCTTTCCTCACAGCTACTCTATCCAGTAATAGAATTAAGAATAAGCAAGGGGACAAAAAGTAATTACTTCCATGTTTCAATTTGTTGATGAATGAATTTMGAAGAAGCCATATTATTTTTTACTTCAACATTTGCTGCCATTAAGTCAAACTGTAGCAAAGATCCAAATATTCTTTTAAAAATGCATGAATAAAATTAATGACACTAAGTAAAATATACAGAAAATAAAAAGTAGTTAAATGAATAAGAAATAAATAATGTAATAAATAAAAAATTAATCTGGAGTAAAAATTTTGCATGTATTCAGAGACAAAATTATTTTTGAAATCTCTTTCTCTTCCTATAATATTTCTTCTTTTTCATAAGCAATAAATAACTCAAAGCCAATGAGAACACAGAAGTCTGGATAGTGTCCACTTTAAAAACAATAATCTTAAAAAMATAATTTCTCAATAAGGATCTTAAAATTCATTCTTTCACAGGAACCTAAAATTAATTAATTAATATCAGTAATTATMAGCTTCTTCCACTATATTAAAATGTTTCTGCACTTACACTTTTCATATTTTTATAAAACAGATAAGATRTTTTTCATTTAATCTTGTCAGTTCTAGTGAAAGACCCCTGATAACACCCTGGTTTGCATTTGAAATAATAGATGCTCATTAAAATGTAAATCAAGGGTCCAATCAGAATATGATGGCAATCAAATTGCAACATTCAATGAAGAGGTTTCCAGGCTGACTTCATTAGTAAACATAATGAATTTCAGGTCCTTACCGGTCTTCTATTTGTTTGTACAACTGTAAAGGCTCAATTATGAAGCCTTGAGACAGTCTAAAAATAACATCAGCCTAATGAACAGTTTCAATTAGATTTGTGAAAACCTTTTTTAATTTTTTTTATAATCTCACTTTTCTCTTTAACTGTTACAGATGAGCTCTTGGGGAAAAGATTAGCAAAYGGGATGCATTATGTTATATTTCTTATTCTGCATGTAACTAGAAAGTATATTCTAGAAGTTTGCATAATATTTTAAAACATATTGTGGCTATAATGTGCAGCAGTTAATGYGTTTTATATTTTGTGTTATCTTTTATATTTTACTCAGTTAATTCATTTACTTTATCAGCTACATCTTTCTGGTTTCATAAAAATTAAGCAATCAAGCATTTTTTATTYCATATCAAAGAATAAAATACATTCAAACATTAAAATCATTAAAAAGTATTTTTAAAACTATGTTTCTAGAATCAAAACTTTTTAAAACTCTGATATCATGTCTCATCACACACACCAAAAAATGGTAATACTTGTGGGTTTTATTACTCAAGATATATCTTCTTTCAGCTTGATTKGGGTTCAAGCAATCTCTGAATTCACTCCATCAAAGACTCATAATAGTAACACAGTAGTCAGGACATCACAGAAAACAGGAGTCTTTGGGATTGATCTAAGAATTTCTTGGTCTCCAAAGTTTAATTGGACACCATTGTATCCCTGAGTATTTACCAAGCCCTTTTCAGAACTTCAAAATTTCAGTGTACCAGCTTCAGTGGCTCTTATTTATAAGTARATACCTTGGAGCACAGCACAACAGAATCCATCTTTGGAGCTAAGGATTGTAGAGATGTGGCTGCTGTCCAGCTCACAGGGCCAGAGGGAACACAAACTGTTGACAGCAGCTTCCTAAAGTTATCAAGGTAGAAGGACAACTCATGCTCTCCTTTACTTCAAARAATTTGTCCAATCCTAGTCCCAAGGGAAACTTCTTCCAATTATTTTGGATTTGGCCAAAATAATGAATGAAAAATTCTTTAGAGAAAGTATGCTTTAATTACAATCTATAGTATACTAGCTCACTAATGTTATATTTAAAATCTAAAAGTTGTAATCAAAATTAATCTAAAACTGCCTTTGTAAGTAAAACTAGGRCAATTCCCCAGGGATCTGAAATTCATAGGAGCCTGTCTTATATGAGGCCATAATTTATACATCTGAAGACCATATGGCACATTTCAATTTTTAAATTTTTCTTTTTTTTATCGAGAAAAGAATTGATTTTTTTTCACACACTAATATTATATTGTTATTAAAATGTTATTTCACTGAAAACTCTGATTTCTCCCAAAGAAGTAGGTGTTTTGGATTAAGCAGAGGTTTAGCCAGTGTGGTACAGCAAGCATACTGCCACAGCTATGGTCTCTGGAGATTAAGAAGCATTTCAAAGTGAGAGGAGCCACCCTTATTTCTCTCCTTTGRCTGTGGAGCGAGCCTGGGTTGACTRGCAAATATTCAGGTATAAAGGTCCGTGCTGGTGAACACCACCTTCACTGTATGCTACACYTCATTCTCTGCAGTTCATGAAAGAGCAATTGTTCTACATTTGGTGMCATGTAATTCAGCCATGTGTTTTACCTGAATAAGACAACATGTCATTTTATTCCTTTACAGTTTGAAAAGGACCTCTTGCAAAGTAAGCAGTCCAATGACATTGCACTGAAACTGTCAGGATTGGGAAAATCAGTTTTAGCAGTTGGGTTGCTGTGGGAGTATAGGCAAACATGGCATAAGGCAAGGGAAGACTGGAAGAGTGAGTCTGCAGAATCCACATGTATGTCAGTCTCTTTAAACTTTTTAAACTCTTAAACTTTCTGGCAGTTTAAGCAGACACTGTGTAAATTATATTATCATCTGTAAGTTACAGTTATCACTCATCTTATTTTGACATTATCCCTTACTATTATTCTGTCATGTCCAGATTAGAARCTAGGTTCAACTTTATCTCTTTAGAGGATGTTTCTCTGTTTCATTCCAACAAACTGATGATGGATATTCTCTTCTTTTGTGAATCACTTGAATGGATTGCTCTCACAGTAGATGCTGTCCCTTGTAAATTGTGTTACTTGTTAATATCKGACTAAAAGAAAAAATCCTATTAGGGAGAGACTATTTAGCAAATGTAAAGCAGTCTTTTGATAGCTGCCCTTAATGGTTCTTTATGTCTGTAAAAATGGATGCTGAGGCAGAAAACTTTAAAGGATTCCTCTATAAAGTTAACATATAATGAGGGGATATACTATGTATATGATGTGTAATAGATGATGCTATTCACTGAAATAGTAATACATTATTTATGAAGTGTCGATAAGTGCACTCTAGAATAAATTAATGTTGAACTCATTTTCACTCTGATTTGTTTTAATTAAGCCTGTGATCTACTTGTTTCTCAGTTTTAAGTAGTTTCCTTCTTTCATTTCTAAATTATGACAGCAAACCACTAAATTTTAATCACATAAAGGTTTTTCTTGTGAGATTTAAAAGAAAAATCTTTGTATTTTTGATTCTACATATTTTACAAAGTATAGGAAAGCCTGTGTAATGGACTTATCAAAGTTGTTATTATTCTTCACACTGAGATTTAGGGTTTGTGTCTCTGTTGTTCATCATTAATTAATGATACAAACAGGCTTGTCTTTTGAGTGTAGAAATCCTTTTTATAGCTTATAATTCATGATGAACATGGTCTTGTGTGATAAAGGCCCATCAAAGTCATAATTATTTTATATTTRTATTCATTGAACTCTTCCATCTGTTAAAATGTTTTTCTGTTAAACTCTTTTTCTATCCATCTATAGTCCTATTATATATCATCTCTTCTTTTCTGGCAGACCTAATTTCTACCTTAATCTCTATGGAATCTTCCCAAAAGAATAAAAAAAATCTGTTCAAACACTCTGAGAAGTTTTAAATCAAAATGCATACTATCTGTTCTTTACTTTTGCAATAGTGCTTAGATGAATGCTGTTCAGCATATAATACATTCATCTTTAAACTTCTTAATCTTCTGCACCAGCAGCCTATGCCAGCTCTCTTTCTTTTGCCTGGTGGTACTGTCTCMTCATACAAAATGGGCTGAAACAAACCACTGTGTTCTTCATTTTGCTTCTACACATACTGCAGTAGTGCAACTTTAAACCAAGCAGGTATTTTCTACATAAGGAAAAAGGATTTCAGCTTTACCATAAGACTTAAAAAGAAAAGCCCTAGAAGCTTCTTTGCTCTGCTTGCAKCCATTGGCTTAATGGAAAGACAGAAGCAGGGATAGGTGTGTTTACCTGTCCTTCAGAAATGTAGCCATTCTCTATTGGGCAGTTTGCCAAAAATCCCACCTACTTTATTCAGTACTTAAGGCAGAGAGCAAAGTTTCTTAGGCTTCTTAGGCTGTCATAGCAAGGTGCAATGCTTGTAAGCAGCTGTGCTCCGTTTCTATTTTGTTCATTTATTGTTTATTCTTTTTTAAATTTATTAACCCTTATGCTTTACAAAACATACCCAAGGAGCCGTCTCGCAAATTGTTCTTAAGCCATTTCTGGAGGTGCAGGCACCCTTAGAGACTTGATAGACCTGCATGTGGCTCATTCCATTCTGGGCAAGAATGTATCAATGTTCCATCCACCATGCAATATTCCTTACACTTTTTTCCTAACTCATTGCATTGAAAGAAAAATAATTACTTTGTTAAGACTCATTATCATTTATCTCTCTTAATTCAACTTTCTTTCTAGTCAGCTTTTTGTGTAGGGAGGACAGTACTTTCACCAAGGGAAAAAAAAAGATCAAACAAACAGGAAAAAAAATATAAAAACCTTATTAGGTTCATGAAAGTAAAGTTTTTAATAATGTTTCTTCTTTATTCATATCAGTTTATGCAGGCAACTTTCCTGAAATATCTAATGAGATTTCTATAGTTTTAGTAGAATCTGCCAGAAATATATAGAAATATATACATAATTTTGGTGAATTCCTTAACTGTAAAGCAGGGATATGAAATACAGAATCACTTTCATATGCTGGCGGGGAAGTTAAAGAAACAATTTGCCTTATTTCTCTTTCAAGAAATTTGACTTTAAAGAGAATGCTACATTTTAATTTATGTAAGAAGAATGGTTGTTTCTTTTATCTTTATTTATTAGAATGATGGAAAGGAAGAAAGGAAAATAGATTTTGGTTTAGGATTGGTGAATTGACTTTGGCTGACAATCAAACACTGACCCAGGTACTTGCCACACCTGTCTCTTTTGGGGTGAAAAGAAAACAAGAAGGAAGTGAAAATGCTTGTGGATGGAGATAGATATCTTTGGATACTTATCCAAATGGACAGATTCATGCTCAGGCATGGATGCTCAGTTTTAGTCTGCAGGATTCTGTTATACACATTTTTAAAGTGAAGTAATGACACTGAAATATYGCAAACAATTTTTACTTGTGCTGCCATCCAGAAAGGTCTCATGTTCCATGCAGTGATTGACAGTTGGGTAGACAGGCAGCAAAACATGGATTTCCARCACTCTGCTCACACAGATCACTCTTCTACAAATAGCATACACAGACTTTGGAAATTATACAACTTTTGCAGCCYGACCTGAAGGCAAATAACATGTCCCTTTTGTCTTTTTACAAAATCTATTGATGAACTTGGTCAAATGCCAGTTATGAGTCATCTGGCATGCAAGCACTTACAGTTCCTGGATTTTACAGTAGATTTCCATAATGAACAATTTTCCTAATGAAATGTCATTTGGGGATTATCAGAAATACTTTCCTTAAACTGATGGGATTGAAATCTTAAAGTTCGTTATTGACTTTCTGCCCCAATGCCTGCGAACTATAATTTCTGAACCTGATGTTTTTTTCTAAATTGCTACAGAGCCTATCAGATGATTTGCCATATAGTCATTGCCCTTAGATAAACAAATTTCTTTGTTACTTACCAATCATTATTTAGCAATATTTTGTTTTATATTGTGCATCCCCTACTTCCTGTATCCTAAAGAAGAACCTGTAGATACATTCTGCATCTCTTTAAAATGTCAAGGTTTTTGCAGTACCTGTAAAACAAACAAGACTGCTAAGAAGCAGATGATTGTCTGTCACAAACATATAACTTAATTTTTCATTATGTGTGATTCATATTAAAACTTCAATTTCCCATGCTCAAAGAGATGAGAATGGTAATATTTTCAATTAGCTTTTAAGCTCTAGCAATTTTTCAAAATTTTACTTTTAGAATTCAAAATGTCTTCATATTATATGAATATAAAATGAYTCACTTTAAAGCTGAGAATACAAACCCCATCACAGTCCTTTTGAGTCAAAAAGTTTGATAGCTGGCAAGAAACTGTAGTCTTTACCAGCYACAAATATTTTCATTTAAGATTTTGAATGGGTGRAGATGTGTAKAGTTTCTACACCTTAAGGTATCTTATGTTCTCACAGTCTAACAGGTTATTCCAAACACACCAGTAATGTTTCTTGAGATATGCATCCCTGTTTGCCCTTCAAAGTAGCAAGAAGATACTGAAATCTGTCCTCTAGGCCTACCAAWTTTTATTAGAATAATAAAATATGAAACAATAAACATTTTTTTAAGATTTCATTTTTATTCATGTCTAGTTGGGTTCAACTCTCAACTAGCATACTATCACTTGCTGAAATAAGCCCAATTCAGGAGATGCAACTACTAATGTCATGAGAAATTTGGCCATTGTTTKTGTATTTCCACAAAAGTGATTTAAGTACATAGTTTTAGTTTTAAAGGAAATGTTCATAGAAAATCTGGATGCCCTAACATTCATGTTCAAATAGAGACTTTGAAATTTCCCAACTCCCTAAAGAATGATCTGCTGCTGGAGATGTATCTGTTGACTAATTACTAATAAAAATCCAGACCAATTCTAAGTAACTGAATTGCCAAACATTGTCTGCCACAGCTGCCAGAAAATAATTTTAACCTTCATCTAGGAATCAAGTGCCTATTGATTAATTTTGAAGGTATTGTAACCTTGAAGATTGAATAAAGACATCATGCTGAATACAAGTGCAGCTTTCCTAATGGAAAAGCAATTTCCAGAAAGCATKTTTTACAAAGCTTTTTAACGCAAATTAATTGTAAACCCTAAGGTCCAGAAACTCAGATTAACAATAAATTTGGATATGAAAATCAAATACAGCATGAGAATTTTAAATGCATGGAAAGTTAGTGAGTGTGAAAAAGAACAGTGAGCACTGTGCATATGCTTCGAATTAGAAAGGTGTTCATGTGTATCACTATTGAGAAAATAAAGGAGAACCAAAAAATTCMAACACTAGAGGTACTTCATTGTCCAGTTCTAAAGACATCCTAGATAAAAGAAGAGTTTGTGAAAGTATGAAAAATTTGATAAATTTGATAGTGGAATTTTATAAAAAACTATTTGGCAGCATTTTTCTGTTCAGTGGATATGTGTAAAAATACTTTCTGGTCTTTCTAACTAATTTTTATCTTCCAACAATATCAATTCTATACTCTTGATGGAAGGTGTGACCAGGTTCCCCAAGCCCTCAGACTGTGCTGAAACCTTCCTAAAGCTGAGCTCTAGAAGAGCTGAGCGGAGAGGGAAACCTAAAAGTAGTTAGTAAAATTCACACTATGGCCTTTCTGTCTTGTAATTCAATTTAATTTGTATAGCTGTATGCATACACATCTTGGGCCTTTGGTCACTCAGGGGCTCAAAGTCTATCAGTAATTACTTTGCTTGTGAATTTATGGAAGAGTTAAATATTGCAACTTTAAAAGTACAAGATACCAGTTAGAAGAACCATATTCAAATAAGAGCTCATTTCCAGGAGCCTGAGTAATAAATTAGAGCAATTGTAAATTACTAATTCATGAGCACACATTTCATCTGTCCAGTGTTGCTGAAATCTGATGAGCTGGTTTGGGTGACGTTCAAATTACTTATTTTAACCTAGTTAGTAGAGATTTTGAGAGTGAAAGAGATTATGTGAAGAGGGAAAGTCTCACTATTGAAAAACAGTTTCTATGACCAGTAGGACTAACTCAAGTATTTCCCCTGGCTGTCTACATCAGGCAACCTTAATTAGTCCTTTCTCAGTCACTGACTTCTCTGGCATCAGATTCAAGGGAATCAAGTATAAAGTGATGTAGTAGAATGAAACAGCAGTTGTAAAAATAAGTACATTTAAAAGTTAAAGTATTTGCCAGAGWAAAACAATTCATTTTTCCTTCCCTTGCTTATTTTAAAGAGGAAAATTCTATTTGAGAAATAGGCTAAATATAAATGATCAGGTAATTGGTTCAAAGTTTGGTTGTATAAGGGTCAAGAAAGCAGAATGCATTACTCTTTAACAAGCTAGTATTTGTATATACCATTTACTTCTGAGCAACAGAACCACAACAAAACCACTTAGAAAAAACCATAAAGGTGCATTGGGGATCTGACTTGATCTGACTTCAAAGTAGGAAAGCATGTGCATGGATGCAAAAAATTCATGACAGTGATGTAAAATTATTTTCTGATGTTATTCTAGTGCTAAAGCCATGTTTTCCAACAGTTTGCCATATTTACCCATTTCCAACCATGCTAAGTTATTTTGAACTTGGAAATTTCAGATTGAATGAGGAGATTCCTGTTATTCCTGTTTTCCTTTTTTTTTTTTAAAAGAATTGTAAGCAGAAGAAGCTAAAAGTGATTTTCTTTTTTAATCTTCTGTATGCATTACACTACCATGGAATAAATATAAATATTTAAGTAGTATTATTAACTGACTGCTAAACATGTAAATAACTACAATTGCAAATGCAACATAGCAAGAAAAGCCTACAGTTCTTCAGACTGCAATAAGTAATTACCACTGAGAAACTGATAAAACATAAACAAATACAACAGTGTTATTGTAACCTGCTTCATTCCCTGAGATAGTGGAGAAAGACATTAAAGCAGGTTATTTATTTCTGTGCCTAACCTTTCTACTGCAGAGAAAATAAATTAAAGAAATAGAATATTTTAACAAACCAAATGCATTCTAAGAAAAAATGCACAACTGAGATACACAATTAAAATGTTTTGATTAGATGGAGAAATCCCAGAACATAGGAAACTGCAATAGGGTACAACTCCACTTTTACAGAAAGTACATACTGGTAAGAACGGCTCTTCATCCCACTACTCTCAGAAGTATTTTTAGAAGAAATGAGGAGTACAATCTATGTATGTTACAAACAAAGACATTTTGCATGCTAAAATTCACARTGGGATTGATGTATACTTGATATATATTCACACTGGGATTGATGCACTCAAGGACTGAATATGCCTGTGATACCTTTTTGCCAGAGCCATAGCAATAACTTTCAAGACCTTGCCCAAATAAACAGTTTGTCAGGAGAGCAATTAGCTGAAATAGAATAGCCAACCTATTTTTACCTGATTCATTCCCAGCACTTGCTGCTTGTTATGTTTAATGAGAACTCATTTACTGATTTAGTCACTTACCAAAAGCCCCTCAGGTGCAGTCAACAGAACATGTAGTCCTTCACTAATGTTTCTACTTAAAATCCCTAACGATCAGTTCAATATCTCAGCCTTGTGTCTGCATCTTTAGATAAAATAATATAATAGAATATAAAGAATATAATTCTTTAAGCTCCAACTATTAAAAATACCTGGAAATGAGATGCAGGGATGTCAGTCTCTAAGATATTTGAATATGTGGCACGACTGAGAAATGTAACAATCCATTGTTTTTAGAAAGAATGAGCTGAGATATTTGGAAATTGCTTTGTTGTAAACAAACATATGTATCCTAATTTTTCATTCTGAGAGTACCATAGACAGGAGATTCCAGAGTTTCAGCTTCAGGAAAATCATACTTACTCCATTTTGTTTTCTCAAACTAGACTACATGTTACAAGAGAAGCAGCAAAACTTCCGGTACTGAAGAAAGTTTCTAGTTCTAAACACATAGTTACATTATAGTTAAATTGGATCTCCATTCTTCTGGTTGTGTAGATGTCATTGTTGAGGCRGTCACAACACGAGGCAGAGACTACAAGCAGTCTCTCATTATTGCTAGTTAGTGGCTCACCTAATTCCAGGCTGATAGGAGAAATCAGGTCCGGACCTCCCTGTGGCTTTCACCAGCCACTCTCAGCTACACCAATAGTAATGTGGTTTTGAAGTATCCTGTGTATATTTTGAAATCCCAGTTTGTTTGATTGCACATTTTCACAAGGTGGCTTCAAATTCTTACAACCTCCCCCACTACATCCCAGTGGGTCACTGTGGTAGTCGAGATGGTCAAAGCACACAAACTGCTTCCTTAAAAACTTCTAGGGGCTCCAAGTATCAGGACTTTATTATCTATAAATCTTGCCTATCAAGATTGCTTCACGCACTAACACCTTGTTATTTACCAGTCTCTATYTTATTTCCCAAAGGCAACTCCAAGCACCTCTCAGGGTCTGTCCATTTATGCCAGCAGCCAGTCAGTTCTCCTTCTTCTCTCTTCCTTCACACAGCACCAGCTCACTCCAGCCTGGCCCTGGCCCAGCCCCTGTCCTTGTCAGTCCCTGGTGCAAAGTCTTACCTTATCTGTCCCTTGCACCACCTCCTGTCCCTAGGTCAGCACAGCAGCAAACTCCAACTGAGCTGCAACCACAACCAAAGCCCTTCCAGCCAGCTCACCCTTTATCACACCCATAGCTGGGAGAGCAAGGCTGTTCCCACTCTAGGATAATTAACACAGCTGCAGTACATCAGAGGCAAGATTACCTTTAGTACCAACTCTTTGTTTATCTATCTTACTACATGTAGACATTCTGTTTATTGAAGGTGCATTCTATTCAGCAAGGAAACCATAATTTGAATTAACATTCTACACAGTTATGAATAGAACACCAGGAACTAAGTGTTTGTTAAAACATTAATTAAGTTAATAAATTAGCCAAGAACTAAGTAAAATCTTGTCTTAAAACTTATGAACATCATGAATGTTCAAGATGATCATAATAAGTACATATATGTATTCACATGTTTTCATTTGTATTTACCTGCAAGAACTGAATAGTTCAACAAAGCAAAATAAGAATACTTCTATATAATAAATAATTTCTAACAATGAGAAATCCATTGCTAGAAAATCTTCTTTTTTAAAAAAAGGAATGGGAAAATTTTCTTGAATTATTACTATTATTGATTAAGTTTTTGCCCAGTTCTAATTGTTTCACAAACCAAAGTACTGGATTCTTGCTGTGGTTTTATTTATTTGTGAATCACAATTTTTTGGGACGAAAAGTTTTTCTAAACTCAAACCCTTGAAGGTAATGTGGTTTTGA